>OZ026523.1:22777880-23369997 GCA_964019695.1 Loripinus fragilis
TAGCTTTTTATCATCTTGCTAAAGGTTTATTTTCATTACAAATATGCAACATTTCTGATAATAAATTTTTAATGTGTTTATTAAAAAGTATTGACAATTTTCTAACAATCTATATTTCAATTTTTAAGCTTTATAACTATATATGTGCATAATATTAAAGAACTTTAACCAACAACTTTTTTTCATCTTTAACCCCTATACTTTTATTGAGTTGTAAAATTTGATTAATATTATCTTATTTTTACTAATTCATAGAATCCCCTTAAATGTTCATATTATATATACCAATATATCATTTATATCAAGCCACCTTGTAAATAACTAACACAGATATAACTAATATAAACCACATCTCTTTTTGCTGTATGCAAACAGCAAAGGGCCAGACCAGCCTTTGCATCAGTGCCATGTTCATTCACTCTCTGGAAAGCTAAACTTGCTTCATCTAAAATTTGAAGTTTCTAGCCAGTCATTGTTGCCCAGGTTTGAGCGTTACATTGTTGAGATGTAATTTGTACCTGTCTTAATGTTTCTGACAAGCACGCTCAGCTACCTAGACTTTCTAGGATATTATAATTTTGCATGCAGTACATTTAGAAATTTAGTTTTCCTGAGAGTGAACTACAAATGTGCTGATCAGACTGCATGTTGGTATGTGCCTTTGTTGTTCACATGCAGCAAGGCAGGTAATCTCCCAATGAGGCCCATATTGTTTTGCTAAACCCTAATAATTTTTAATATCTTAAAAACAATTTATGTTGACATTAGTTTCACTTGCTAGTGTTTGATTCATAGAGCCAGTTTCACACATTGTAGTTGCAATTTGTACACTGTTTTTAGCTCCAAAGAGTAGAAGTCAGAGTTAAGTCCCTTGAGGAGGAGCTCTCCAAAGCTAGAAAACAAACAGAAGACGCCAGAACTGAAGTATGTACATGTAGTGATTAATTTATTTGAGAAATTTTTTGGTTGATGTTTAGTTTCCCTAATTTCAAACCCATTGTTCCAAGGCTAATTGTACATTTTTTGATGTTTCAGTTTCCTAATTTCACACCCATTTTTCAAAAGCTAATTGTTGTTTTAATCCAAATTGTTTTTGATTTTCCATCCCACACATGCATCCCCTACTGCACATCCACTAGTTTGTAAGTGATTTTTCAGATTAGACTGTCAGTCATTAACTCCTTTAAAGTAGTACCCTACTGATTGACATTTGTTCAAAAAGTTGTGTTCTTTTTATATTTAAAATATAGCTTCAAAGTAATATCTAAGTATTAAAAATACTTTGACATATTTCACCAGTCCTACTGAAGCTACATGTATGATGCTATATCCAAATTTAGTACATTTGTATTCCATTTTGCCCATTTGTCTGTCCTAGGGCTGCAAGTTCGATCCCGTCCAGGTCCTATACATATTTTCGTGGGGATTGATCATGAAATAATTTCTACGGCCATTCTCCTCCCTTCCGCTGAAGGGTTGTTATCAGTTACAAGTGAAAGTATGTGCACGAAGTACTGGTTAACTGCTTAGTCAAGCTTTCCCAGGAAAAAAGTGTGGTAAGTTGAACTGACCCATCTATAGCTGTTGACTTGGACGTAAAGAACCAAACCAAACAAACAAACATCAGTCTGTCCATTATCTATTAGTTTGCAGGAAAATTGATATGAAAACTGAATGCTAATAGTGTCAGAGACATTGTTAGACACTGGCCCTGTACTTTGAAGGATTTAAGCTCATTCAGTAACAAATTCATATTTTTATAAAGCCACTATCCAGAGATAATAAGAACATATGAGCTGTGACATGTGATTCCCAACAATGTGGGGTTTTGACACCTGTAGACTCAGATGAGCCTGTACAGCCTCCTTTTAAGCTTAGAAACTTCAAATGATGTTCAGGCAGTAGCTTAACAATCATAGAATAGTCAAGCGACTAGTAAAGGCTCTGATCAGACTGCACGTATGTGCAGGCTGGTCTGAGCCTTTGATGGTCGCTCATACCACATTGTTGGAAATCTCATGTCGCGGCTCAATTATTTGCTTGCATTTCCTGAGAATTTTTTATATGCTTGCTGTGTAGCAACTGCCTGTTAATATTTTGCAAAAAGATTTAACAAACTTTTGTGATTTTCCTGTTTTATTTCCTTTCAACTAAGCTAGTTTATTAAAAATGCTATCTGCATTTTGATTTGTTTGAGATTTTAGAGTGTCAATCAAATTTGTTGTTTATCCCAGGTAATATGCGTTTCTTCATTAACCATGTTTTTTCCAACTAAATTTTCATTTTGTTTGTTTTATCACCTTGCCATTTAAATAAACAAATAGTTCCAGATTATATTGATGATGTTCCAGTGATTTCAATAAAATCACAAATAATTGAGCATGAATGTTTGATTCCATTTATCATACGACACAAAAATTATTTTGAAATCACAATTTTGGCAAGAGTCAAGATTTTGCCACAAATAAATGTGATATAATTGAAAATGTTACCTAAATGATTTCCATGTTAAATACACTAGTGTATTATCATGTTTGATACATGACATTATTACACTCACAGATGTAATGTCATATGATAAAAGAATCCATAATGCGTATCTTAATTTCCAGCTCCATTTAAAAACAAAAAAAAAGCAAAAAACATTTTCTACAGGATTGCAACCATATGTTTGTTTTTATGACTCGAGTTGAACTGGAAATTATATTCAGAGTAGATAAATGACATTTTTATCTCTTTCTAAGTAAACCTGAAACTTTTTGACATTTTTGTGGTGATTTTGTTTTATGTGATACACTACTTTTACAAAAATGTAAAAAATTGTTATTTTTTTTTATCAACAACAACAAAAAATGCATTTAGCTGGGCCTTGGAAAATCCATGGTTAAACTTTTATATTGTCATTCCATAGGCCACTGCTAATATCACAAAGCTTGCTCGAAATGATGGGGAGATACAGTCCCTCCGCAGTCAGTATGCGGAGGCTGGTGCGCAGGTATTTTGCATGTTGTTTGTACAAGAATGTATATTAATGCATGGGATATTGTGCTGTGCTTGCTATTTAAGGTTCCCTGTGGAAAAAAGGCATCTAAAAGACAGTACTACTATACTAGCATATTTAATTGGAAATTGGCTTAATCCTTTTCAGACCAATGAAATTTTAGATAAAGTTTGATACAGTTAAATCAGGATGGTCTATTGTATATATTGAGGGGGTAACAGGTTATAATTTCCAAAAACTGTTAAATTACTTTCTCTGAAGATCGATTTGTCTTAGTAAACAGTGCAGACCCTAATGAAATGCCACCTTAGGTGGCATTTCATCTGGGTCTTCCCTGTTTGCCATAGTACACTTTTAGGGGTTTCAAGTCCTCAAAGGGTTAATTGATCTGAAAGTAGAACCAATTGCCAAAATTCTTGAGAATTTTTGCCATTATCAATGCAGAAGGATTATTAAACATGAGGGCTTAGTCGGTACTTTAACATAAGGATTTTTTTTCAAGGCAGACTTGCTGTGAGTAATGGGTTTTTCTTTACACTGGGTGCTTATCAGGTCAAATACTGAATTCTCGTCAATTCAAAAAAAGATTGCCTTTTTTCCACAGAGGGCCTTATTCTTTTACAGGGTTAGTGTTATAGGGAGTACCGGTACCAGTTATTAGATAGGATTTAATGTAAGGGTCTTATGACAATCAGGAAAGTGAAATGCCAAAATTATCAACCCATTCATGTTGAAAACGACCAATGCTCTGTATGCCTGTTAAATAAAATTTTTCCATTTGTGTTCAAAATGGGACATTCTGTCAGTCCTGATCTCCATGATATACTCAGAAAAGATAATACTGGATTTACTCTCAAGTTGAGTTTTGGTCATTTTGAGTTTTAAATGGGTCAGTCTTTTATGCTAAATGACCTCAAATTGCTAATTTAATGGAGATGTCTGAAACCTTTTTTTCTGAAGTCCTAAGACCTATTTTTGCTAAAAATAAATACAGCTAAATAGCTACATGTATGTCATGTTAGTTAGAGATTTAACTCAAACAATGTTTTTATATAAATAAAAACAACAACAAAAATAACAACAAAATAATATAAGTATTGAATAGTACTGAAAAAAAGAAAACAATATAGAAATTAAACATAGTGATGATAAGAACAGAGAATGCATTTTCACATCAACCCTTTAACCATTAGTGGTGATTTTTGTCGCCTGCTGATAACCTTTGCAAAACATTTGGACCCAGATCAGGCCCTACAAAATGGTGAGCCTGTCCTGGATCCCAACTGTTTAGCACTAATTATATTCCTGAAAGATTTTTTTTAGAAACAGTTAATTTAAAAAACCCCAGCAGATTCACAAAACAAAAACAAAAAACAACACCACATATACCTAATACCAAGCCGTGCAATAGTTGATATGATGCTGATGATAATAATCAAAGGTTTGGTTCCTAATATTGTCCTGCAGATGGAGGCAGCTTATATCATTCATTCTTATATTATTTACAGCTTGTCTTGAGATGTTTCAGCAATTAAAAAAGTTTGAAACGTTGCAAAAGATGCTTATTCTGTTACATATCTAAGCAAATTTTCTATCATGATTATAAACTGTATAAACACTATGGGTCGACCAGGCTTGACCTACAATATAGCTAGCAAGATTGTGAGAAAATTAATGTTTATCTGGTTGCATACCCAGAATACAGGTTTTCTCACATCAAAGACTATTGTCAAGGTTCAATTATAGAATAATATTTTAGTTCTAGTTCAATTGGTCTGGTCATATACAGGCCAATTAATATTCAAGATGGTAGATTCATAAATTTTAGCATCAAAATAGTGATAGCTGTCCGCACCAAAGTATATGGTTTGCATTCTTACTTGAATATCTTCCTGAAAGCCTATTTGATTCATATTGCGTAAGAAAAAGAGAAAATGATATTCTAGTTATGATTAATGATGTCGCCCTCAAAGGTGAAGGTTACAATTTTGTAAATGGTGGTATTATGTACGAATGACACTGGCATTAGCATTGGTGGTTTTGTAATTTGATCTTTTGAACACAATATTTGGCCAAGGACCAGGAAAAGTTTAACCCTTAAAGCGCCAATCGCAACAAAAGTCGTCTGCTTTTCTCGTCTGCTGAAATGTTTAAGAAGCCTCTATGGCAAACAGTGTGAACCAAGATCAGATGCTCCTATAGGAGCAGTCTGTTCTGGGTCCACGCTGTTAGCTTCTGTACTTAATCTGTCGGTAATGTTATGCAATTATTTGCAGCAGACGACTTCAGGAGACGACATTTTCAGATGCATTTTTTCTTTGCACTTTAAGGGCTTATTTTGGTTCCTTCAGATATGTTACATGTTAATCAGCTTATTACAGGATTGATTGATATCATTTTAATGAAATTAATGGGAAAATAATGGGCAAAAAATTAAAGAATGAGAATTTTTGATATTTAATTTACCTTTATATGCCCAACTTTGTCTGCAAATCAGTTTTTGGCTCTAATATTGAAAGCAGTTACTAAATGTTACATGAAAGAGATGGTTAAAGTCCATTTATGATTATTTTACATGCAAAAACAAAGCAAAATGCAAAACATAAAAAAAAGAATTTTAACAGATCTTGAATCAATAAATTCTTTATGAAAAGATGAAATTTATGTGTGAATATTTAATCAGGCCTCCAGGTAGGAGTATATAATTGAAAATTAATTTTCTAATTTCTCAACTGAAACATCATGTTCGCAAGCCAAGGGTACCAAGTCCACTTCGTTCCTTATGTGTGGACTTAGTACCCTTGTGCGTAAGAAACGAAGTGGGAAGATGCTGAAACATATGATTTAAGAAAATAATCAAAACTTTATGCTCACAAATTATGCTTATCTCGGACCTATTTTTAGTGTTGCTACAGCACCAGCATGTTAGTGTTACTATGTATCAGTATTGCATGACTATCTTTCACAGAATTGCATGGTTTTTTCATCAGGATCAGACGTCACAATGCTATGGTACTTTTGTCCTCCTTTCTTAAGTCATCTAATGCAACCGATAGTTACTTCCCTTTGGAATATGTGTCGGCCATCTTGAAGGTCAAAAATCAATAAGACAAATCGGAGAAAAAATGATATACCTATTTTTTCTAAAAACCTCTGCATCCTTGTACCATGACAGTTGCAAAGATTTATGCATAAATGTATTTCAAAATAAACACGTTTGGTTTAACATGATAAAATAGCCTGCTAAGGAAAAAAGTAAAGATTTTCTGTTTTCCCCTATGTGGTCTATTTATTTTGACCTACACCATGGCTGACCTATCTTTCAAAGGGAAGTAACTATTGGTTGATTGGGAATTATTTCTGCCTTCTGTGCGTTGTTAACTTTTCACAATGTGGTCATCTCTAGAACCAGGCCCCGAGGTTATAAAACTTTTTTGTGCTCAACTCGACTGAGCATTAAATTTATCATGCTCATAAATGTTAAAATGCCAGCAATTGCATTTTAACATTTATTAGCATGATAAATACAACATCTAAGAGACATAAAGCAAGAACCTTCTGTATTTGTCGGTATTACAGTTGAAATTTCATGCTCAGTTTAGTTGATCATGAAAAAAGTTTTATAACCTTGGGGCCAGAAGTCAGATTGAGCTGAAACTAAATGTAAGGTGTCAGGGCAGCTGGAAGATTCAGAATTGCTAAAATTGACCCGGTTGGATATCCAACATATTTTCTCAAACCTTATGTCAGAATCAGCAGAAAGAAACTTGGTGGGAGGCATCGGATCCACACGAAGACTCGGAATTGCTAAATTATTACATTCAGATAACCAAAAAGGCTGCCATATTGGCTGGTTTTTTTTTTATGTCTTTGGTAGCATATTCTTCCAAAATGTTAGTAGGTTTACACTGAAACTTGATAGGAGGCATCAGGGCAGCACTGATATATAGAATTGTGAAAGGCAATTTGATCTATCAACGATTTTTCTTCTAACATCTCTCATTCATCTAGAACTAAGGTCTTTGTACCATCATGTGTACATGTATGCTTGGTTGATAAAATGATAGGAAATAACATATATGCAAATACAAAGACAGTCTTTCATTTCTTTTCAATGGAATATTTAAAATAGTGAATTTACTCACTTTAGCTATTATGAAAACTATTTCTGTGTGCAGGTAAGGTGTTCGTGGTCTTGTTGAGATAGTTATGACGGCTCGGCCTCTCTTATTTAGTAACTTGAAATTGTTAGTAGGTTGAAATTTGACTTTTTTATATTTCTAGGGCACTCCTTAGAACTGTCTCAATGTGGCAGTTCTAAGAAATCACATGTAATTGTTGGTGCATGAAAATTTGACATTTTTTTTATTTTTAGGAAAATTTATAGATACTCCTTAGAACTGCCTCAATGAGGCAGTTCTAAGAAGTACCTTCAGTCTACATGTTTTGTTACAAGTATGCTTTTTATTGGAAATAAAGGTAAATTTCTACAACCCAAGAAAACTTCTATATATTGTAGGGGAATAAAAGGGGCTGGTATCTTATGCATGCACATGCTCATTATTGACTTCATGCTTTTCATAGTCCCGGTTACTGGCCTATTCAGTAAGTCACATCCATTCTCTACACCATAGTCCGTATTACAGAATTTTAATAAAGTAAATAAACAACATCATCTACTGAGGTCTATTTTTTTAAGAGCTCCAAAAATCCTAAATTTACTTTTTTTGAAAGAAAGAACAAAACACAGGCGCCTAAAATATACAAATAAAGAATTAAACAAAACAAACATTTCTGGAGTGAGTTTTACATTTTACTTTTGTATTTTTAGATCACCATGTTGACCAACAGCCTTCAAAAGTTACAATCTTCATCCAAAGACACAAGAGATGCTCTCACTTCAGAGGTAGGTTAGAGTTACTTCCCTTTGTAGACTGGTCTTGTGATAAAGAAAGCAGACTGGATCTTGATTCATATCTTAGAAAATGCATGTTTCTCCATTATGATAATTGACTGGTCTTCTTGTGAAAGAGAAACAAGACTGGGATTTGATTCATACCTTAGAAATGCATGTTATTTCATTGTGATACATGTAGTACACACCGGATAGGCAGCAATCGAAAACGCTCTTATCAATTGACGAGCGCGGATCAAAAATCACTAGAAACAGTGCTTTTGATTGCCATTTGTCGCCAGTCAGGAGACAAATGGCAATCAAAAAATCTGTTTCTAACTATTTTTGATCAACATTCGTCGATAGTAATAACGTTTTCCGGTGTGTAGTAGTGGACAAGTAAATTTTAATATGTTGTCTATATTCCTCCCAAAACCCAGAGCTCCTCCATCTGCATGGTTAGACAGAAAAAATTCAAACCTTAATAAAGATTACTCAGTTATTGTCATTTTTATCAAACTTTAATTTACGCTTTATTTTAACTACAAAATATATTCTGCTTTTCCTGGGAATATATAGCTCAAGGATGGTATCCCACCTTAATATAAACGCACACTGATTTTTTTTCTCCGGTGTTTGCAGAGTGTCTTAGCTGTTGAGAAGCAAAAGCTGTATATGTACCAATGTTTCAGATTTTTTTTTCTTTGAATTATCATTAATATTTAAATTTAATTAGAACTATGTCCATTAAAATGAGCTTTTTTCACCCTACTCAAATAATCAATGGACATCATAATCTGATCATAGAAAAAATTGTCATGATCCATTTTATGGCAAAAGGAAAAAAGATTTTATTAGTTGCTGTTTTTTTCTGTGTTTTTTTCTTGTTATTTGGCACTAAAAAGATTTTTATTTTTTTGTTCCATCATCTTAATTAACCCTTTGAGTACCAAAAATCCCAAAATGGGTACTTTGGCAAACAGTGAAGACCCAGATGAAATGCCACATTGTGCTGCATTTCATCTGGGTCTGCACTGTTTGCTAAGACTAAATAAAATATACAATATTTTTTGAAAATTATAACTTGCGACCCCTCAATATATATAAAAGACCATTCTGACTTTAACATTATTATATACCTATAAATGATACAACATTTGTACTGCTGTTTTCTGACCATCTGATTCAGAAAGCCGGATCAACGAACTGAGGTTTTCTGAGTCAGTATCGCTATCCTTTAAAACGTGGCTAACCTTGGTTACCTGTTTTTGCGGTGAATTTTCGTAAAGTGAATTTCAAGCATGGAACCAGAGACAGAAAACATGATGACATAACGTCAAGAAACTAAACGTAATGTCAAACGTTCCCGCATTTTTTCTGGATTAAAGACCAAAACAATTTATAAAATCAGAATAGTGTCTGAAAATGGTATATAATAAACATATTATTATAATAGTAACTTGATTTGGCATACTGTATCCCGTCTCGTGGATGAGATCATACCATCGGATCACACTCGACGCTTCACGTCTCCGGTGATCCGATGGTATGACCTCATCAACTTGACGTAAAACAGTTCGCCAGATCAAGTTACTATTATAATAATGTGTATGTATCAAACTTTATGGGAAATTCAATTGGTACAAAAAGGGTTCACTGTCATATTAATAATATTAGATCATTATAATTATATTATTATTTTTTGTGAGTAGTGAAAATTGCTCGCTCTTTATGGATATAGTGTCTTTAACACTTTACTCCATAGGCTATTTTTAGACCATGACATCATTTTCTAATTTTAGACAACATTAAAAAAAATTAAGTTAAGTTTTTAATACTTTTGAAAATATTATGGAAAATAGAGTGTTTACTCCAAATGAGCAAATGCTCCATTTTCCATTATATTTTCAAATACATGATATTTCAAAGGCGTCAAAAGACGTTATTATGGAGTAAAGGGTTAATGCTATATGTATGTCTTTGTGTCGTTAACCAATGTTTTAACGGCATGCCTGCATGATTTTACTACAACAAAATTAAGGGTGGTTAATCAATCTTACTTATTATAAAGGTAGAAGAGGACTGATAAATGCAGCCTGATATGTTTGTTATATTCATATTTATCATAAGACACTAAAAGTCCTTTGAAATCGTTTTTCGGCATGCAAAGCTCTAAGATTTTGCAATATATAAGCAACATTGTTATGACTGTTGTTATAACAACATTACTAAATATGTAAACCACTAGTGGTTTATGGATTTTAATACATGGCATTATATCGCTCCCAGATGTGACGTCATCTGATAAATACTGTCCTAGATATTGTTAAATCTGACTCTAAAATGTAATTTGTGTGATTATGTTCTTTTTCCAAGGTTGAAAAACTGAAAAAAGAAAAAGCAGAAGTATGTGTATGACTCCTTTTTGTTGTTTTATATTCACCTTTGTTATATATCCTTCACTAAATGGTGCTTTATAGGATTTCTGAGAGATTTTGGTACTTAAAGCATTTGCGAGTGGCCATTGTTTAGACACACCTGCACAAAATTGCAGTCTAGCCTTCACCTTCACTGAATGCACCTAAAAAGTATGGTCATAGATGTATTTAGGACCTGACGAAATCTTAGACCAGTAGCCGAAACAGATTGCTGTGCAATTTTGAACGCTTTTCTCTTTCTGTTCTTAAATAAAATGTTGGCTATCAGGGCTGGAACTCAAAAGCAAACAGGGAATATCCTGATCAGACTGCATCTTCAGGGTCTGCCCTGTTTTTCTAGGCTTTTGTGGCAGGCAACTAGTGTTCAAAATTTTAGAACATTTACCATAACGTATGGGTACACCTATTAGCAATAAGATGAGCTGGCCCTTTTGCTTAGATTTTAAAACTAGAAAATATATAAAGCTCCATTTCACTTTTATTTTTCTCTTTTTTCGCTATTTTGAGGTTTAATTTGTCTTCATGTATGTGTGTTTTGTTTTTAACTTTTGTAGAGTGCATGTTTCTATTCATAGTTTACAGATCTGATCTTGAGTTCACTTAATATATCATGGCATACTTTTTCTATTTCATTTAATCAAGTTGTCTCATTTTGTATATCTATCACTCTCATTTTGCTATAAGTATACCATATTTATTTAAGAAATAGATTTGTGCTCGCAGTGATTTGTTGCTTAATATATCACTGGCTGGAGGTCAGTCATTAAAGTAAATAAATCATGAGCACGAAGCGCGAATGATTTATCCACTTATGACTGACCGGCAGACAGTGATATATTAAGCAACAAATCACTGTCAGTGCGAATTTATTTCGATTCTAACACACAAAAAGATTAAAAATACGAACGAATCCTTCATAGACTATAATGATTCTGCCATCTTAAACAAACTGTCAGAGTTTCCCGCTACTCTTGTTAAGACTGAAATGTGTATTTTTACATTTTGAACGTCAAGTTGTTGTGAAAACGACGTTACACCGTCTATTGTGATAGTTGAAGTCATGAAAATAAAACTGGCGACTGAATGACCTCACGTTGGTCCGTGCCCAGTCCTTTCAGTGATTTATCAACCAATAAATCACAGAGTTTAACCACTGGCTATATAGGCGAGGTGTGTTAGAATTGGGGATGAAACAGTGGGTTTAGATGGGGGCCAGATTTTCGTACAATACAGGACCATTTACAATAGAACTTCAATGGCTCAAACAGGCTCCAGGGATCATGAAAAATTATTATAGTTTTGCCAAGTAAAGGGCAGTTCCAGCCATCAAGGGTGACTTATGCATAAAATGACCTTTAGGGACCGACCATAATGGTAGTTCTAGCCAGCTTAGGTGAATGAGCCATCAGAGTTCGAGCCATTGAAGTTCTACTGTATATTTTGGGGTATTATTGGAAAGGGAAGGATTTCTAAGTAAGTTGGCAGATAGTTTGGTGTCTATTTGGGAAGTTAGTGAGTGGATTATCGCATGAGCAGACACAAAAATCATACTCTACAACATAACTGGCCCTGAGGTTATAAAACTTTTTTCATACTCAACTCAGCTGGGCACAAAATTTATCCTGCTCATAAATGTTAAAATGCCAACAATTGTTGGCATTTTAGCATTTATTAGCATGATAAATACAACATCTGAGAGACTAAAAAGCAATAAACGTCTTTATTTGTCAGTATTTTTTGGTTTTATGAGCAGTGGAAATTTTGTGTTCAGTTGAGTTGAGCACGAAAAAAGTTTTATAACCTCGGGGTGGGTTATATTCTCTATGAGATAGATAGATATCTGGTGTCAGTGATAATCTTAAACAGTTCTACAGACTGTTCAAAGTTGCATCAATCTTGCATACGATGCAGGCCCCTAACATTGCGCACTTAAGCCTTCTGACCTCTGTTGGATATATTAAGAAAGAAAACTTGAAATATTGTGCACAGCCAAGTAAAGTTATCATTATACTTTATTTACACAGTTAAAAATCAAAAATATTTTCTCGATCTATGGCAAGGTTGATATGAAGATTTTATGATAACTAAAATAGTCCCCTAACATTGCCCACTTTATGCAAAATCTTCAATAAATTACTTTTACAATATATACCAGGGAAAGTAACACCAGAGTCAAGTTAAAAGATGCCAGCACTAGAGCGCTGGTTGTACTGATGCCAGGCTTTTTACATTACGAATAAAAAAAGGTACCAGAACAACGAGCCCCTGCGAACACTCACATTGTTGAACTCACCTGGGGTTGTTTTCAACAATTTACTTCTTCACGAACATGATTCAAAGTAAATATTTTGAAGCCAAGGTTATTTGAAATTAAGGTCAGAAAGTTTTTAAATACATTTGCCAATTTTTGCCAAAATCCACCCCTGCTCAGCAGTGAAAGCATAAAGTGAAAACCTTTTGCTGTTTTTCTTTTCCCAAAAGCAGCCTGATATTAAATATAAAAAATTATTTGATCTGATCATAGTCCTTTGGGCTAGTGCACAATGTTAGGAGACATAACTGTATATGATTTAATCATCAGACATTCATCAGGGTTTATTCTAGGCAGAGGGATTGGGGAATTCCCCCCCCCTTATTTTGAAAGATCCCCACTAATTTCAAGATAGAGGGAGGATATTTTTATATAGACAAAGAAGAGAAAATATTGAAATTTATGTAAAATGCTCAAGATTCTGTAAAAATCCCCCCTGGTTTTCGAATCCTAGAATAAACTCTTGATTTTACATTTATGTTTTATGAAATGGCATGTACGGTAACTAGTTTTGGCTTTTTTATGCTCCTGCTTCAAGCAGAGGACCACAATTCTCTTGATTTTGCTTTTAATGATTTGCTGTTAAGAAAAAATGTTTTTTTCATGGATATCCTACGTTCTTATTTTTCTGCTTGATGTTAACCCTTAAAGTGCCAATCACAACTGCAGCAGACGACAAATTTTGTGACATCTTTCCCAATTTTTGTAAAAAATAAGGCATGATATTACATGAGAATCGTCTGCCAGCAGAGGATTCTCATGAAATATCATGCCTTATTTGTTATTTTTGAAAAAGCAGCAAATTTTGAAACTGCACATTATAGGTGGCGCTTTATGGGTTAAAAATATTTTTTCAGTGTATGCTTCACAGAAATGCAAGAAACGGTTGTGTGGTATGCCTAACAAAATTTAACTTATATCAATTTTACTAACACATTTGTTATAATTTATCAGAAACATCATCTGATAACCAGTGAGCAACAAATGTACAGATCAGCCTGCACACAGTTGTACAGGCTGATCAGAACAGTTGTTGTATACGTCTTAGACAGTATAACAGCTGTAATTACTAAATCCTATGTCGTATGAGACTGTTGATAGTCGATGTAGCTTTGCCAGGTCACTGTTTTGAGAATGAAAATTTGATGTGGATCAAATATTTATTCAGTTTTAAGGTTCACTAACACAGGTATACGGGAATAGCATGCCTAACAATACATATCTTTATATTGCTTATGAAATGTATCTTCAAAATCATATGAATGTGTCACCGGGCCGCGTAGCGCAGTTGGTAATGTGTCTGACAGCAGATACGTGTCTGACTGCAGATCCAGGGGTCACAAGTTTGATCCCAGCCTGGTCCCATACTTTAGCGGAGATTGTTCATGATATAATTTATACGGCCATTCTCCTCAGTTCCGCTGATTCAAGAAGGGTTGTTGTCAGTAACAAGCGAAAGTATGTGCATGAAGTACTGGTTAATGGCTTAGTCAAGCTTGTTCTGGAAAAAAGTGTGGTTAGGTGAACTGACTGTCCCAACATGACCGTAGCTGTTGACTGGGACATAAAAAACCAATTCAAACAAACAAATATGAATGTGTCAGGGAAGTGCCACAATCTAAAACATCTGTGAGTGGTGGTGACTGTTACTTTAATCCTTTTACACCCTGAATGGTCAAAACTCAATTCTTAGTCTATGTCTAATGCACCAGACATTTGAAACCATTGCCCCATCCCCATCCATCTCACCCCATCTACAGGTATGGCCATGTTACAGCAGGGATGACGAGCAGGGTTGGAGAGTTTCCCCACAGTGTGCGGTAACTTGGTCTGTGCACCGGGCTTATAATAGTGCTATTATGCAAAATTTATCTTTATAAAAAGCAAGGCATTGACCATTGGATGGTCCTAGCAGTGCTTTTAGCAGGTGTCTGTAAATTATGAAAAGTTATTGTCCCCACCATTTCCCATAGGTAGGAGGGCAGTCACTACATTGATGACTTGTGCATATTTAAAGTGAAAAGAAAACCCAATTTTGTTAACATTTACTTTAAATTTCCAGTTCCTAGAAGTGTACTAAATTTTTAGCTCAACACAAGGTGAGCTTTATAGGATAGGACTTGTGCCCATGTCCATCCGTCTGTGCATCCATCCTTACTTTCAAACACTTTCAAACATGAATATCTCTGAGACCAGCAGGCTAATTGAAATAAAAACTTAACATACATAAAGGAATACTTTTTGCAAATTTTTTGATGAAGTAGGACAATGGAAATAAATAAGATTAAGTATTTTTATCTTCCACCAAAACACATAATACTAGCGGACTGTCTGGCTATGGCTTGAATACAGGGGGTGATATTTAATTATGCTTATAATTTGGTGATAAAGGAAATACTGGGGCAGTTTGGGTTAAAAAAAAGGTATGTATTATTGCTTTTGCTCAAATGAGCATATTTGATATCTTTTTTATTAACCCTTAAAGTGCTGGAGGACAAATTTTGTGATACCTTTCTTGATCTTCAGAGAAAATATATTTCATGTGAATTATCTGTTCAGACAATTAACCCTTTTCCCACCAGTCACGACTTTTGTCCCCTACTCTCTTGTCTACTTATGTTCTCTTGTAAACTAAATTGTAAACAATATGGACCCTGATCAGACTGCTCCTAAGGACCCTGATCAGAAGCTCCCTTGGGAGCAGTCTGATCAGTGTTTATAGTGTTTGCTTCCACAATTAAAAGAAATCTGAAGTGCACTTGGATAAATGCAGCAGATGTAAAAAGCAGACAACAGTTTCATCACAAAATATTGACAGGGTAAGGGTTAACATTTTTAAAAGTCTAATTTGGTTCCTTCAAGCAGGGGAAAGAAAATGTCTTCTGAAAATTTCAGCATCCTGATCATTGTATAATTTTCCTGGAAAATTAAAATCGGATTTCAATTGGGATTATACTAAGAGTCACTCAGGACTTGGTAAAGAGTGTGTAGCAAAAAGAATGATATTCTTATTTCTCAACCAAAACATATGTTGTGGGTACTCAAAAGAACCGTCTCAATGAGACAGTTCTTTTGAGCACCCAAAACATATGTTGAAAATGATAGGTAAGAAAATATTTACAATCATACGCTGAAAAATTTTGTTTATTAGAATGTTGAAAAAGGACATTTTTGCTACAGGTTGCCGAAAGACATGATACAATTGTGAAATTACGCAGTGAGAATCGTGACGTGGAAGAGAAGTTGCGAGAGGCTCTAGGCACTGCACAACATAGAGGTGACGTCATCAAACAGCTTCGTGAGGAACTCAAACAGTCACAGAACAAGGTAATGATTTTTTTTACCAAAATGCTCAATTTGTAAAAAAAATGGTATCATTACATGACTTGTCTCTCAATCTCACGGTGGTCATACTACTATGGCAATTTGGGGTTCGTCACCCACGCCAGTGTTATAGTAAAATTGCTTTCAAATAAAGGCTGACAAAAAAGAGAACTTTCGAATATGTTTGCATCCTCTAGTTAACAACCTCTGTGTTGACTTGTCAAAACGGAGATAAAATCAGATTATTACAGTTATATTAAAAAAATTCAATTACAGTTTAGTCATAATTATACGGGTTTATCATTGATAAATTATCCACGATGACAAAACCGTAATTAGTTATTTCATGCCTAGACATCAAACGTTAAAGTTTCCATATAATTTTAAAGCTAAAAGGTACAATGTGAGTTTGATGGAGAGAAAAAAACAATCGGAACCCAGGCATTTTGGGGTGTTTATCTGTGATTAAATGAAGAAAGTGAACATGATGAGAAAGTTACCTTAATACGGGAATAAGTGATGAAACCCAAATTTCCGTGGTGGTATGACCACAGTGAATGATAGAATCTGTTCATTTGGTTAAATCATTCATAACTCTTTGAGTGCTAGAATCAAACTGCTGACAGTTAAAAGCATGTGCAGTTAAAATATTTCCAAAAGAAGCAGTCTTATTAGTGTAGTCTACTGATAACTCTTGCAAACAGTTTGGGCCCAGATCACGCCCGACAAAACAACAAATTATCAATGTCCAAAAATGTACATGTACCTTGTATTCAGAATACAGTAAGTAATTTATTTTGTTATGTAATTAAATTTTTACTGTTTACTACTGAAAATTCAGAAATTTTTGAGTGGTTATTATTTTCGCGAAACCTAGTGAATTCGAAGTTAAGTGAAGCTCAATGGTGTTTGATATAGCTAAATCACGCCTTAGTTGGGAATTTTTTAACATATACAAATATGTCTTCTTGCATGGGAATTCATTACGCGAAGCTGTTTGAACCCGCAAAATCCATGTTCAAATCATGATATTCACATGCTGTTTGAACATGGCTTTTACTTGAAAAAGCCTAAACTGGGCCCTGGTTAGCAAGCATGACGTTATAATGGAAAGCGTTGTGGCCATGACTGATAATTTCACGGATGCCTTCGTTCGCAAAAAAGTTGCAGGCGTATATATGATGTTGTGGCGACATCATGGACGTTCGAAAGTTTGACACTGACAGCATCTTTTTTGAAAAATCAAGTGTAAGGAAAGGGATATTATATGTTAAAGTGACATTTTCAACACGGTTTATGCTGAAATCAGGTAAAATATGTAAGAATAATGATCACACATGTTTGTTTCATTGCATTAACACTTGCCGGGTCCCTCGGACGATGTTAAAACACTCGGCCTAAAGGCCTCGAGTTCAAACAGCTTCCTCGGAACCCGGCAAATGTTAATGCATGAAAAAACATGTGTGATCCCTATATTTTAACACTATTTGCAAAAATAAAATCCTCGGGAATATTTCTGAATGTACAGTACATGGTCCTTGTCACAAGAAAACCTGTCTTAAGGGTTTGGGACAAAGTATGACAATCGTTGCTTTGTACTGGTTAAACACAGGAAGACCCGCCCTGACATAACTGAAAAATTGTTGACCGGGATGTAAAGAATAAAAGTAAGACTCAAACCAGCCTTCTCAGCTGTACATAGATTAGATAGCATATTGAAATTTGTTTGTGGCAAGTTTAGCTATTATACTTTCCAAAGAGCGAACAACAAAGACACTGTTCAGACTGTGTGGACACTCAGGTAGTTGGTCTGCACATTTGAGCTGTGACATGTGATTTCCAACAATGTGGCATTTTGACATGTGTAGACCCAGACGAGCCTGTACAGCCTCCTTTAGGCGTAGAAACTCCCAATGGTGTTCAGTCAGTAGCTTAACAGTCATAGAAAATTCAAGGGACAAGCAAAGGCTCTGATCAGACTGCGCGTATGCGCAGGCTGATCTGAGGTTTTGCTGGCCGCACATACCACATTGTTGGAAATCTCATGCACTGGCTCATTTATTGATAGCATGCAACAAAATCTGTTTTTCTTGTGACAAAGCCAAAATTATTTTTGTTTCAGACACAAGAGGCACAAAGACATGTAGAACACATTGAGAAAGAACTCACTCAGTTCCACAATAGACACTCCGCTACCACAAGGGAGGTAAGTTAAAGTGACTGAGTTAATGGTTCGGTAATGGTTGTGTACCCTACCTCCTAAACTGTATGGCATTCATTTGATTGTGCAAGCTTAACTCTTAGCTTGCTGGGTAATTTTGCATGCTGTATATTGTCTTCTGCAGGTTTTAATATGCGCCAGGTATTGAAGAATTCAAGTGTTGTTTTTTTTAGCTGGGTACATACATGTATGCGTGGGTGCAACAAACTTTATAACATAACTGTTGGACCTTCAGCTTTAATATTTCACATGAGTTTTCCAATCATACCAAAATATGTGACATTTCTTTTTAAAGTAAACAAATGATAGTTAAATATAGCTATTCTGTGAATTGCACATATGGGGGAATTAGTATTTTATAAACACATCTTGATTTTTAGAAAAGTTCAGGAATACCATGAGAGTGTCAAACGGTTTGGATCCAGATCAAGCCTGACACATTCTTGATCCCCAACTGTTTGCAAAGGTTGTAAGCAGATGAAATTATAAGTAGGAAAGAGCCAAGCATCGTATGATATTTTTTAAGTGATATAATTTAAGCCAGTTGATTTTGACATAGGCAGTCAGCAAATACTAGGCATACTAAGACGATGGCGATATAACATAGACACACACAAATTTGCCATTATAATTAAGTGCCACATTAATAGACATTAATTTATAATTGTTACATATTGCATTTTCTTATACAACCTTCCCTGGTTACTAGCATAATTCTTTTTCTTAACGTCACCGTCATATAACGTCAGAAGACATCAAAGTCCCTTAACTGTGTGCTTCATTAATCATAATATGATTTAGATTATCTGCAAAGCATTTGTAGTGTCAAAATAGGAAACTTGTAGCCATTACTAATGCATAAAGAGTTTATCATTATAAAAAGACAACAAAATCACAGCACTCCATGACAAGACAAACATGTGCATCTGCCATGGCTTGCAATAGTCTTCTCTGTTTGCGCACAGTAAATCTGAAATTAAATGAAGCTTCAGACTAATGTCTAGACATTCATCCTGATTCATAAGGTCTGCAAAGAACTCTTCTTCTGGCAAAAGAAACCACCACAGTTATATAACCTGCCACCTAGCACCGTTAGTTGGAGGTACCAGCTTCGGTCTTTATCGTTGAAGGATGCCAACTTCCAGCACAATTATTATTACGAATAAATAATTTTCTCACACAAACCACATAGAAGAATCCAAGAAAAAGGTTGCTGCCTACAACATATTTCTGTTGTTTGTGGATTTTCTCTGCTGTTTTTTTTTATATATTGTCCATCAAAGTTTTCAAAATATGATTAAATCCTGCGGTTAAAAACTAAATGCTCCGAGTTTTTCTCACCTCACGGATGAAACAATATCGCTGCTGTAACGTCAGCCTGACCTTTTGAATAGGATACTGTGCATGAATGTTTAAGAAATGCCTGTAAATGCCAATGTGATAAGCACAGTTGTTTAATGGTCTGGCTCATTCCTTGCTTTCAGATGGACCGGTTACAAACAGCTCTTCAAGAGAGGGACATGACTGGCAGTCAGTTGGAGATACACTTCAAGTCTAAGATGACAGACAAGGAGGAGGAGGCGGCAAGACTGAAGGCTGAAATCAACATCCTGCACGAGAAACTCTCACAGAGCTCTTCTCAGGTCAGTACATACAGTGCAGCCCCTTTGTAACACCGTAAATGTTCTAAAATTTCGAACACTCTTCTCTTTCTGATTTCATATAAAATGTTGGTTATCTGGGCTGGAATTCACAAAACACTCTACAGAATAGCAAACAGGGGAGACTCTGATCAGACTGCTTCATCAGAAGCAGTATGAACTGGGTCTGTACTGTTTCTCAAGGTCTTTTTTGATGGGTACCTTATTTTAGAACATCTACTGTAGTGTGTAGAATTAACCTGTTCTTAGGCGAACTGCATCACAAATTGACCATTTCACAAAGACTGAAGGCTGAAATCAACATCTTTTACGAGAAGCTCTCACAAGCTCTTCTCAGGTTGGTACACATTTGCCGTCCCTTTATATCACATTATCTGTAGAATTAATCCCTTTTTTGGCGAACTGACCATTTTACAAAGAAAATACAGAAAAGAGCAGTGACGCTAAACCAGTCTGATATTTAGTCAGCATCTTTGTAATATTTATGAGACACCTTTTGTGGTGTTTTCAAATTATTACGCTGAGGTGTGTTTACACCATATAGATTGGTCCTGTGGAGCATTGACATGTGTTGCCCTGCAATGTATTCATAAACATAATGTGACAGTCTTGAATGACCAGTCTTGTATTCGACTGTCTACGTTGTTTATGTCTATGTTGGCCATCTAAGGCCACTTCAGGTATTTATATGGTCTTGGAAGCCAAGTAATGGGTGGCAAGCTAAGACCACCCACTACGGGAAAACCAGTCCAAAACAACCACCTCAAAACCTCAAAACCACACTGCTGACTTTCTAAAAGCTCCAGATGCACAAAAACAATACACTCGTTTTGTAGTGATCTTAGAGAGCCCATCTGCTGTCTTAACACTCAAAGCGGCTCCAGAAGCCCACTGAAGCGTCTCTCTGAGTCACGTGAGGAAGTAGCTGTTTTAGAGCCGGTTTTGAGAGCCTGTTTGCTTCCTTATAGCGGCTTCAGGAGCCCAGGACTCCCAAAACGGCTCCAAAGCTGTTTTGGGGAGCCAGGATGCCGTTATTGAAGCCGTTTTCCTCGACTATATAAAATACATTAGTGCTCTCCAAGCGTCACTTGACTATTAGAGTCAACCCACAACTGGGAAATCCCCTGAAGAGTCTTCATATAGACGAAAACATGGTCGGGTTATCGTTATCGTTATTGCCAAGAGCAAGACCAAAGAGCAAGTCCACAGCCTTGTTTAAACTGTCTGGGTCTACGCAGCCATTTAATTTATCTAGATAATAATCATGTTTATAATTACAGCTTCTTTCGAGAGAAGAGCAGATCACCCGTCTACAGGAATCTGTGAGAGAGTTACAGGATGATGTCGGGAAGAAAGAATCCACGCTACAGAAAATGGAGATGGACCTCATCAGTGTGGAAGATCTCAAACATAAGACAGATGATAGTGTAAGATCTTTTTGCACCATTTTAGTCATTTTGTAATTGCAAACATCTCAACTAGTGACCCTTTGTTAGATTTAGGATCAAAGGTTTGTTCAGTAGAGCACAGTGGCTCAGTTGGTAGTGTTAGACTTGAGCTCAAGGGGTCAGTAGTTTGAGACTCACCGGAGTAACTGTGTTGTGTACTTAAGCATGACACTCTATCCTCTGCTTTGTACTTGTTCAACCCAGGAACAGAGGTAACATCCAGATATGACTTGAGAAATTGTTGATTGGGACATAAAGCATCAACACAAAGAAACAAAAACAACCATCTTAAAATAAACTTGCTATGAGATGAGGTTAATTAACC
The DNA here is from genome assembly GCA_964019695.1 of Loripinus fragilis. Taxonomy (NCBI): domain Eukaryota; kingdom Metazoa; phylum Mollusca; class Bivalvia; order Lucinida; family Lucinidae; genus Loripinus; species Loripinus fragilis. The sequence goes on from OZ026523.1 coordinate 22,799,504, forward strand.
CTTTGTATTTAAATCAATTCTTTGGCAAACAGAGTTTTTTTTTAAAGCAAATTTAACCTTATTTTATGCTGAAAACCTGTGATTGGGTTTTTAGCACAGTAGCTTAGTGGTAGAATTAGATGTGAAATAGAGGGGTCGCCTGGTTCAAGACTTACCAGACGCACTGCGTTGTGTTCTTAAGCAATACAATTTATCCTGGCTCAACCTAAGAAGTCCGGTAACATCCTGTCATTACTGGGAAATTGTTGACTTGTACTTAAAGCATCAACACAAACTTATAAATGGGTTCTTAGGCCAGCAGTGAAGACCCAGATGAAATGCCGCAATATGAGGCATTTCCATCAGGGTCTCCACTGTTTGCTATGATGATCACATTCTTCAAGGACAGAAATTCATCATTATTTGGAAATTATGACCTGTACATACTGGAAACCATCCCAAGTTTTTTGTCCCTTTGTTTCAAGAAGCATTTATATTGCACCTTAAACCCCTTCATACTTATAAATGTACTTAGAGATTAGTCCATACAATACAACCCTTAGGGACAAGCATTGGGTTTGGAGTTTTTACACAGTGTCTCGTTCTAAAGTCGATTTTTTTCATTTTACAGCTTTCGAGGAGAGAGATCACAATACAACAACTGGAGCATGAATTAGCTCAGGTTAAACAACAGTATCGCGAGTCAGTAGAGGAAAATGGCAGACTTGAGGCTCGCATACAAGCTTTCGCTATCAATGCTCAGAGTGAGCAGGATGTACTGAATTCTGAGGTAGGTGGCTTCAAACATTTATCTATAATGATTACAAAATGTATCTAAAATTGTGATTATTTTTTATTCTTTAGCCAAAACATAATTCTTATTATTAATGTCTCCCCTAGACAGTTCTTTTGAGTGCCAACAACATATGAGCCGTGGCATGAGATTTCCAACAATTTGGTATGTGCGACCAGCAAAGGCGCAGACCAGCCTGCGCATACGTGCAGACTGATCAGAGCCTTTGCTTATCGCTTAAATATTCTTTGACTGTTAAGCTACTGACTTAACATCATTTGGAGTATCTAAGCTTAAAAGAAGGCTGCAGAGGCTCGTTAGAGTCTACGCTTGTCAAAATGTCAAATTGTTGGAAATCTCATGCCGCGGCTCATATGTTTTAGTCCAGAAATTAGAAAGTAAATTTATTACTACCCTCTATTATCTGGATGATGGGCCCAAAATTACAATGCGACCCCAAGTTAAGTAGTACCTCAGTTAAGTATTGTTTTTTAGGATTCAAAAATAACCCATAGGTCCAGTTAAGCAAAAATTTTCAGTGTAAAATTGCTATTATTTTCTTATCCATCAATTTAAGCATGTGTTTTGGGTGCTCAAAAGAACCGTCTCATTGAGACGGTTCTTTTGAGTACCCACAACTTATGTTTGGTTGAGAAATAAGAAAAATAATTTTCAGTCACACACTCTTATCTGGGGGCCTGTAACCTTTCAAATGGACCGGTTACCGGTCTTAAAATCAAAATTGTTCCATGTAATCTGTAGATGACAATGACTGCTTTGACCATATGTGCTGCACCCAGTCTGGCAATTTATCAAACATTTCAAATATTCTGTTGACTTCGTGATCCGCATGTGACCAGTCTGTTCCTGAAACTATTTACTGACAAAGTAACCAGGCAAATACATACATGTACCTTGTGACAAGGGCAAGACCCATTTACTGTCCGACCAGGCCCTGTAGTGCAGTTGGTAGCGAGTCTGACTGCAGATCCAGGGGTTGTGAGTTTGATCAGGGCATGGTCCCATACTTTTATGACAAGGGAATTTTTGTAGGTTTTTAGTATCACAGGGGTTTTCTACATAAAAATTAGGTTAAGTTGGTGATTTTAATACTTCTAAAGTTTTGTCATTGATAAATAGTAATTAAAAAATTTGTACAGCCTTGGGTGTTATTCTCAAGGAATTATATGTCCAAAATTTATGTAACTGTAAATACATGTAACAATTCCCTCAATAAAACTAACTTTAGTAAAGATTGTTGAAAGATACTACCTTAGAGCAAAATAATGGTTGACTGATGTGTTAAACATTATTTTGGATCTGAGGAAGTACACAAAAATACAGGCAGAATAACTTTGACTTTCGAATAGTGCACATCTAAAAATTATATCATTGGTTACTGTGAAGAAAGCAATGTAGAGTTAAAAGTACTTTTCAGTGTGCGTTTATCACCTTGTAAATAAAAATGGATGAATAGAAGAATGGCTTGATGTTTCTATGTAGATAGTTTACTTATGGAATACCCAAACAATAGAAGAATCTGTATCTTTTCATGGAGATTGATCATGAAAGAGTTTCTATGGTCATTCTCCTCTCCTCCCCTGATTCATTCAAGAAGGGTTGTTGTCAGTTACAAGCAAAAGTATGTGCACCAAGTACTGGTTAACCGCTTAGTCAAGCTTTGTCCAGGAAAAAAGTGTGGTTGAACTGACCGTCCCAATATGACCATACTAGCTGTTGACTGGGACCTAATACCTCAAACTAAACAAACAAACATTATTTTGTCCACAACTTATTATAAAGCAGATAGACCAAGCTGTAATGGTATGTTCAGAAAAGTTTTAATTTTCTTACATACTGTAAATGTTCTAATAGTTTGAACACTTTTTTTCTGTTCTCAAATAAAACGTTGGTTATCAGGGCTGGAATTCACAAAATGCTTGTCAGAATAGCAAAACAAGGAAGACCCTGATCAGATTGCTTTTTCAGAAGCAGTCTGATCTGGGTCTGGGATGTTTGTCTTGGCCTTTTCTTGCAAGCAACTAGTGTTCGAAATTTTGAACATCTACTGTAATTGAGTATATATTCAACCTTTTTAGAGGTATGTTGGGGTACTATGCCTTCTTTTGAAAAGTGTAGATCCAGATCAGCTGGCTTCCTAATGAAGCCAGCTGATCTGGATCCACACTGATTTTCATCCCAAATTATTATGAACCCATATTGTTTAATAATGAAATTGCAACTTTGGATTGATTGAAAATCAGAAGTTCATCTAGTACAATGAGACCTGTCTTAAGCGGCCACTCAAAAAACGACCAAAATTGTTTTTTAAGACCAATTATCGCTTAATGCAGGTCAAAAGTATTGCAGAATGCTCCAAGGGGAGCATTCTGCAATACTTTCGACCTGCATTGAGCTATTACATGGCTTTAAGACCTTTGTTTTGTCTATTTTTAAGTGGCTGCTTAATACAGGTTTCACTGTATAAGCAACCCAAAAAGCACACAGTGTGTGCTTACAGGAGGATGTGTGCTATTTAGGTTGAATATGGTATTAAAAGTTTCTTGCTTTATGTTCTTTATTTACTCTTAATGGGCCGTGACAATTTCCAACAATGTTGCATTTTGACAAGTGTAGACTCTGACGCCGCTGTGCAGCCTCCTTTTAAGCTTAGAAACTCTAAATGATGTTCTGTCAGTAGCTTAACAGTCATAGAATATTCAAGGGACTAGCAAAGGCTCTGATCAGACTGCGCATACGCGCAGGCTGATCTGAGCCTTTGCAGGTCGCACATGCCACATTGTTGGAAATATGTCGCGGCTCATTTACTCTAAATGGGCCGCGACATGTGATTTCCAACAATGTGGCATTTTGGTAGACTCTGATGCGCCTGTGCAGCCTCCTTTTAAGCTTAGAAACTCTAAATGACGTTTCTTTAATAGCTTAACAGTCATAGAATATTCAAGTGACTAGCAAAGGCTCTGATCAGACTGCGCATACGCGCAGACTGATCTGACCCTTTGCAGGTCGCATATGCCACATATTTGTGAAATCTCATGTCACCACTCAAAACAAAATATGAGACACCTTAATTCTTTACCTGCAAGTGTTGTCTGCTGAATCCAGATCAGGCCTAACAATTTGTCAGGCCTGATCAGGCTCCAAGTTGTTTGGCATTTTGACTGTAATCCTGAAAGGTAATTTTTGACAAAATATTAGCAGATGACAAAAAGCATAAAAGCATATAAAATTACCCAGCATGCAAAAAGGTAAGGGCCAAGATCCCTTGTGCTCTTGAAAATGAGGACCATTGTGTAATTAACTTCATATTTCACTCACTGCTGCCCCTATTGTTGGAAATTAAGTAGAATAGGTGATTCTCTTACAAAATGGATTGACCTTGAAGAACACCATTGAAATAAGACTGCCTAGGTGTATCTCAATTTTGAATATTACCTATACAAAATAGCAATTTGTACAATGCATTGAGAATAGACAGTTAAAAAAATTCAATACATTTTAACCCATAGCCTGCCATTCACAACTTTTGTCATCTGCTCCTCTCGTCTGCCTATGTTCTACGGTAGCTTATGTTGCAAGCAATATGGACCTAAATCAGACTGCTACCTTGATAATGGTCTGGTCAGGGTTCATAGTCGTTGCTACCATGAAATGTTTAGTCTGAAGTTTATTTGAATATATGCAGCAGATGTAAAAAGCAGACAACATTTTTGCAGGGCAAAAAAATTAATGGTGGGATAAGGTTTAACAACCTCTCAAAAAAGCCAATCTTTTTGAATATTCAAACTATGCATGCCCTGACCAGCATGTGCACTGCACAGGCTGGTCAGGGCATACACAGTTTGCAAATTGAAGAAAATATGTGAGCAAAGTGGGTGTCTGCCAATGAGACCTTATATCTGCACAGGCTGAGCAGTGCTTGTACACTAGTGAAGACATATTCTCTTGATATTAGGCCAACCCTTATTCTGTCATTATTTTTTGTCCTAAAAATGTTGTCTGCTTATTATATCAGTTGCATATATTCAAATTTTCTCCAGTTTACTTTTTACCATAGAAGTAGACACTATAAACCCTGATCAGACTGCTCCTCGGAATCAGTCTGATCTAATTACATATTGTTTTGCAATATAGACTATTAGATCATTTTAGTAGAAGACTTAGCAGACGACAGTTGTTGTGAATGGCGGCGGTAAAATGGCTAACTTGTATTGTTTTTGACATACCTAATAAATTACCTATACATGTCTGGGCGTGTATAACACTCGTAATGATTGAAACACAATGAAGCCGAATAATGTGTTAAGAATATCAGTCGGTACATCTGCAAAGTTGTGAGGTATATTATACCTAGTTATCAATATGCTTTATCATTTATACATATTAATTCAATCATGGATCATGTTTCTTTGGTATTGGAGTTTTTTCTGTTGTTTTGGAATATATTTTTTTTATTGTGAAAACTGGAAAATTAATATTCAATTCATTGTCAGTGGAACTTTCATTGTTTGATTTATTGATTGTTATTGTTGACATTTGTTTTTGTTTATGTCTATTCTTTTTATTGCTGTTTTTATTACCCCCCCCCCCTCCACTTTGAAAAGGAAAAAGCAAACAGGATACCACACAAACTTAAATGGCTACAACCTGTGGAGGCATACTTTCAGTTGGAAAAGTTTTCTTGGGGTGAGAGTACATACACCTTATTAATAATGGGTATTTGAAGTTGAATTTTAAGACCATGCTATGCGATGTGTAGTGAGTGAGATTTGGTTATCCAAATTATTGAGGGGGGACATATTGTTTTTTTAGTGTAGATCCTTTCAATGTCGGTTCTTGTCTGCACTCTATCTACTGAAGGGATTGATGGCTTTTAACCAAACTTGCACAGATGTGTTATTGGGTGGGGTCAAGAACTGATTTGATCTTGGTGTCCTTGACCCTATTTTCACATAATTTTTTTACACCTCATGTCTATCCATTAAGTGACTTTGTGTAGAGTCTGACTAATGTATGCATGCAAAAAACAACATGCCTTTCCATCTTGGAGAAGTTGGGAGCATACATATGGGACTATTAATAATAGCCCATATTTATGCTCCCAACTTATCAAAAAATATGAAAGTACTGTAAATGTTCTTAAATTTCAAAACACCTTTCTTTTTCTTTTTTCAAACAAAATATTGGTTATCAGGGCTGGAATTCACAAAATGCTTGTAAGAATAGCAAACAGGGAAAACCCTGATCAGACTGCGTCTTCAGAATCAGTCTGATCTGGGTCTGCACTATTTGTCTAGGCCTTTTTTGGCATGTAGCTAGTATTCAAAATTTTAGAACATCTACCGTTTCACTTTTTTCTCTGTATTCTGGACACTCGTGACTGGGCCATCACACTTATAGATAAGCATATGGTTTCTTTTGAATTATTTTTTTCTGGAAGTCTGAGTTGCAGCACATTCTGGGCCACATCTTTAAACAATGTTTTGGAACATGTATATCTTTGTGTTTGTAGGTGAAGCGGCGCGAGGACGCCATCAAGAGACTGAAGATGGATTATGTTAATCTTCAGGAGGTCAACAACAAGCGAGAAGAAAAGGTAACTCTTACTTTTCAGTAATTCCAAAATTTAATAAAGTTCAGTCCCTTTATAATGCTTTGTTTGGGGTCCATAAGAATGGACTGTGATATAAGTGAACCATGTTATAAAGGGACAATTTTTCAAACGAATTACAGGTCATACAATTCTTTTGTAAAATTCCATGTTTAAATTTTTTTTTAGGTCACGACATGACCGTGTGACAGTGTTATGTCTAAATCTGTGATATAATGAGTTAAGTTATAAAGCAACTGTACTGTAGTTTTACACTCTGAATGGCTATAACAAATTATGGGCCAGTACATGAGATTTTAGTACTTATCATATATGCGCAACAGCCTCCTTAAAACGCCCAGTCTGATGTATCCTGCAGGGCTTACATGTCTAAATTTTAGTCTGAGTCTTCATCAGCACCCATGTTTTGTATGTGAGCAGCTTAGGCCCTGGAGAGTCTGTATATTTATGCAGGCTAACCAGAGCATTTGTTGCTCGGCAATGCAATAAGTACCAAAATCTCATGGCTCCTATAGGTTTTGTCATACTGAGTGTAACATGGGTGAAAATATAAACTCACAATTCAGAGCCTTTGCAAACTTCTGAACCTGGGCTAATGTCCACACATTACATTTAGACTCCTTCCAATCTGGTAGTGACTTTCATCCCTTGCTGATAACCTTTGCAGGCAGTAAATTTAGACCCAGATCAGGCCAGACAATATGTCCTGATCCTGGTCCAAAACTGTTTGCATAGGTTATCAGCAGATGACCAAAGTCACCACTCATGAGGAAAGAATTAATTTTGGGCAAAAAATGCCTTACAAAAAGTACATATGCTCAACTACAAAAGAAACCCATCAGTCACTTCTCGGGGCAATTATGGAAATCAGAATTAAGAAATGAAAATATATTTATACCATATTCCGTGGCAATCAGTTCTGCATCATTTCACTGAATAATGTAACAGTTTTACTTAAATCCGTTCATGCTATTCACCAGTGTTTAGACAAGGGGTCATTTTAAAAAAATGACAAGTTTTCACTTAGAATGAATATCTCGTTCTCGTCTAAATCAGTTCACTTGAGTTAAATTCGTCCAAAAACAGACATGACCCTCTCCTGTAGCAATAACTGCCTCATAACGAGGTCGAACCAAAAGCATGTGACACAGCACAACATTCTTGGGAATCCATGCCGATTCTTATTGGAGAGCAACATGAAGCTGTCGAAGATTCTGAGGTTGCACTGAACGATCCGGGATGGGTAGCCAGAGCTCATCCGACAACTGCTTTATCGTATTGAGATCCGGGCTTGCTAAACGTACGCGGTTCGCTTTGGCTTCTGCACACACTTGATTGCCTCGTCAGAGAGGGACATACCGGTTATTGGACGAAGTGAACTGATTAAGACTAGAACTCGAGTGAAAACCAATTGTCTGAAACTTGTCATTTTTAGAAATGACCCCTTGTCTATACACTGGCGTACAGCATGAACGGGTTTAAGTAAAACTGTTACATTATTCAATAATCTGATGCATAATTGAGTGTTAAAGAATATGGTATAAAATATATTTTGATTTCTGAATTATTTTACCAAAATTGCCCTAAGAAGTGACTGATGGGTTTCTTTTGTAGTTGAGTATATATCTAAAAAGGATGAACTTTGTTACTCTGAGTAGCATTTGATGAATCAAATCTCTGATAGCCAGAGATTTAGTTGAGAATTGTGTTTGGAACTTCAACATTTGATTTTGTTGCATTGTACTTTTTACAGATCAAACAGACTGTGCATATGTTCTGGCTGATCTGCCCTTTAGTTGTTCTCATGTAACTTAATCAGGTTTACTATAGAGCATAGATAAATGGAATTTTCAGGTGGAAAAAAAAACAGAACAAGTATGTCAATCACATGAAGTTATTTTTTGTCCATGTCAATGAATGAGATAAAAATAGCCTATGTCACATAAGTTTTTGCAGCATATGTGAAAACCTCAGAAACCACTATCTGATGGGCAAGAAGCTGTGCCATAATACCCTACAGTTTTAGTTATAAAGCAATCATGGTATTTCATATGCAGTAAAACATGTCTAAAATGGCCACTTAAAAAAAAGACAAAACAAAAGTCTTAACTACAAATGCTAGATTTATGATGGTCGATAGTATTGCAGAATGCTCTCTTGGAGCATTCTGCAATACTTTTGACCTGCATTTAAGCAATAATTGGTCGTCAAAGCCAATTTTTGTTCATTTTGAGAGTGGCTGTTTAAGACAGGTTTAACTGAAATAAATGTCAGTTTTAATATTTGATTTTATTAATGTTGTCTCTTGTATTCAGTTTAATCAGGTTCAGGTATGAGTTCACCAAGCATATTTGATCTTATAAACGTACCACACACAACTTTTTCAGATTTTAAACCCCTTTAGAAAATAGTGTAGACCTAGATTAGCTGGCTTCAAATGAAGCCAGCTAATCAGGATCTGCACTGTTTACCATACATCTACAATAGGAAGATATTTTACCAATGGGACAGTTTATATATGGGCCAGTGCATGAGATTTTGGTACTTATTGCATCAGCGAGCAGCGAAGACTCAGGTGACACTGTACATATATATGCAAACTTGCCAGAGCCTTTGCTGCTCGCATACACAAAGTATGAATGTAGATGAAGACTCAGGCCAAATTTTAGACCTCTGGCATTCTTCAGTATGGGCAATTAAAGGCGTTTTTTTTGCATATTTGAGCCGTGACATGTGATTTCCAACAATGTGGCATTTTGATGAGTGCAGCCTCCTTTTAAGCTCAGAAACTCCATATGGTGTTCAGTCAGTAGTTTAAGTCATAGAATATTCAAGCGACTAGCAAAGGCTCTGATCAGACTGCGCGTATGCGCAGGCTGGTCTGAGCCTTTGCTGGTCGCACATACCACATTGTTAGAAATCCCATGTCGCGGCTCATATGTGTTAAGTACCAAAATCTCTTGTGCTGGTACTAAGATGTGCTACCTATAAGGGCATGTGCACTTATGAGGTCATATATGGTATATAGTAGTTATTTTAGAAGAAAGGTATGAAACAGTTAATAAGTTTATTCTAATCCACTTGCTTATGTAACGCAACGTTTGATTGGATGACGTCAAAATTATGCAACAGGATATACTGTAGGAAATATTTAGACAGATTAATTAATTTGGAATTTCGTTGGATGAAGTGCGGCTTGCAACGCTCCGATTTGAGATGAGACTGCAGAAGTGCATTAGAATAGGGATAACCGTATTCAAAATTTTCATTTGGGGAGGTATATAGTTGGATATGTGGTCGGAAATCACGTTTCACTGCTCGGCTCGCTGTAAATTTCTGACCTCCCCAAATGAAAATTTTGAATTCAGTTATCCTCTAATTGAAGAAACTTATTTTACATCATTCGTCATATAACAGAGACTGATCAAGGCAAATCATAATTTAGAAACTGAGTAGGACCCCCAGAGGGGAGGGGTTTATTATGAATTTTTGTTTTTTATTTCTCAACCAAACATATGTTGTGGGTACATAAAAGAAATGTCTCAATGAGACAGTTCTTTTAAGTACCCAGTGCATTATGTGTGGTTGGAGGATAAAATAATAATCAAATAAACTTCAAACTCAATTGTTCCTCATCCTGACTTTCATTTAGCACTTTTAGCATTAGACACATAGCGATATTCAACACATTGATCAATTCCAATATTTCATGAACTGACTAACTTTATTATTACCACAAGCAGGACTTTAGTTAAGAGAGCGTAACGGAAATTTAATTTTCTTATTTCTCAACCAAAACATATGTTGTGGGCACTCAAAAGCACCGTCTCAATGAGAGGGTTCTTTTGAGCACCCAAAACATATGTTTAAACTGATGGATTAGAAAATAATCTCACTTTTACGCCAACAATTTTTGCTTAACTGGCCCTATGAATATTCAGCACATTGTTAAATATTATTACCACTAGTACTACAGTCAATGTTCTAAAACTTCAAACACTAGTTACCATCCAAAAGGCCTAGATTAACAGTGCAGACCCAGAACAAAACAGGGTGTTTCCTGTTTGCTATTTCTACAAGCATTTTGTGAATACCATTCTTGATAACGGACATTTTATTTGAGAGCAGAAAGAGGAAGGGTTTGAAATTTTAGAACATTCACGTTATTATAAATGCACATTATATTACGCTTCTAACACATATATATATATATATCTATGTAATCTTAGATTAACCAATTAGAGAGAGAGGTAGAACAGCAAAAGGCTCAAATACGAACCGCCAACACAGAGGTGAGTATTTTGTACACCAAATATTTTGCGATTTCTTTCATGCCTGCTTTGTAACTATGGACCAGTAAAAATGCAAAATTCAGTGGTAGAGCGCTTGACTTGAGAGCCATTGATTTGGGGTTGGAGCATCCCCAGAGGCACTGTGTTATGTCCTTGAGCAAGACCCTTTATCCTCTGTTAAGTTCTAGTTAAACCTAGGAAACATTCCAACATTACTGAGAAATTGTTGACTGGGGCATAAAGCATCAACTTGAACAAGCAAACAAAAAGCAAAATCTCTTGTAATCAAATCAAAATGTAGCTCAGTTGGTAGTGTGCCAAATTTGTGATCAAGAGAAAAATTGTTGACTGGGACTTAAAGTATTAATGTGAAGAAAGACCATACACCAAATCTCAAGAACTGGTTGGCGGATTTTGTACAAATTTGCCTGGATATAAGATTGCTGCATGGTGAAGGTCTTTGTTGGACACAAACTACTAAATTTAAGCCAAACTTTCTTATGCGCACCTTATCACCTAAACTGCTGCACCAATGGCCACCATATACAGTGGTTTGGATGTTGGGTTGACATTCACTGAAAACAAAGTTTTAATTTACTATGATAAAATCTAATAGAGTTGACCTCAAAAAGAAATTTTGTTACATCCCCTGTAAATGAACAAACATTCAGACAATGGCTTCAAACAGCTTTGCACAAAGATTTTTATGCAAGAATTAATGTTTTGTAAATTGGAAATGTTAATTTATAATGCTTTTTTAGCTCACATAAGTATGGGATCAGTCAATGTCCGTCATCGGTCGTGTGTTGTCCATCGTCGTGCGTCAACAATTTCCTTGAAATGACGACTTCTATACCGTTGAGCCAATTTTAACTAAACTTCACAGGAATCTTTCTTAGGTGACCCTCTGCAAAAAACAGCTAAAAGAAATTTGATCTGACAAAAGCCCTGGCCACCAGGGGGCGTGGCTTATAGCGGTAACAAAAACTTTGAAGATCTCTGAAACCAGTGGCCAGAATTCAAAATAATTTGGTAGAAATAGTCACTGGGTGACAAAAATAGCCAAAACAAATTTAATCCCTCAAAAATCATGGCTGCCAGGGGGCGTGGCCAGTTTCCATTATGTTCCTATGGGAAAACTTTAAAAATCTTCTCCTCTGAAGCCAGTGGTCAGAATTGAAAATAATTTGGCAGAAATGGTCACTAGGTGACCCTCTACAAAAATAGCGAAAAGAAATTTGATCCATCAAAAAACATGGCCACCAGTGGGGGTGGCTTATTGCAGTAAGGAAAACTTTAAAAATCTCCAGTTTCCCTTATGTACCTATCTCATATGAGTGATTAAGGGTCATTTTGACCCTCTTGTATTTTCAATTTAAATTTAGGTGTAGTAAACCAACTTTGGATATTTCAAATGCAATATGGTTGAGTGCTCAACAGAAGATATCCATTATTTCTCAATGCTTTTGACGACTTTTGTAACTTGCAAATAACCCTTACAAAAATGTACAGTTTGAACCCAGATCAGGCTCAACATCTGGATCCAATCTGTTTGACTCTTCGATGGTGTTCCTGAATGATTTTTCAAAAAAAAAAAAATTAAAAACTGTTGGCAGACAACAAATAACTTAAAAAAGTTAGCAAAAAACAAAATGCATTCAAAATTACCCAACATGCAAAGAGTTAAAAGAAATATGTATAAATCTTTGTCATTTTTCAGATTGACTCAAAGAAAGTAAATGTGGCAAATCTGGAAACAACCGTAGAAGATTTGAAGAAGAGAAGTGGGAACCAGCTGGATGAAATCAACAGACTGGAGGACCAGTTACGGAATCTAAATATAGAACAGACATCCATGCAATCTAAAATTGACACACTCTCATTAAACGTGAGTATTTATTTCATTGGACAGCCTATTATTTAATGATTGACTACATAAATGTCCAGAAAATGTCTTGCTTGTTATGTGTGGGCTTATACTTGAACTATTTTCCTTAATTTATTAAAAGTTGACCATTTTAAGCAAAAATTGGTGAAAAGATACTTTAATTTTTGGCTTCAAGGGGACAAATTAGCCCCATAATGCACATAGCTCTTTGAGAAAAGTTTACTTAAAGTTAGAATTTTGTTTTTTAAAACTATTCAAAGTTCCTTTTTAAAAGCCACTATCACAGCTACCCAAAATGACCACCCCTCCCACATCACCCACCACCAGCCCTCATACACACCACAAATGATCAAAACTTAAGCGTAATTTATGCATAAAGAATGAAAGTAAGTGAAGATTCAGAAAAATAAATGTCTCTAGCCCCACTAGATAGCTGTGAATGCATGTTTAAAGAGTGACTATACTTGTGCAATAAGTACCACTGTCTCATGGGTTGGACCTTTTGACTTAACAAGATATAAGAAACATTGCATTACCTCTTTCCTCACCAGTCACGACCTTAGTCGTCTGCTGTCTCCTCTGCATTTGTTCATAGATAGCCATATTATAAACAATGTGGACCTAGATCAGACATCAGGGTTCATAGTGTTTGCTTCTATGATAAAATCTAGTCTGAAGTGAACTTGAACATATGCAGCACGCATAAAAAGAAGACAACATTTTCTGGACAAAAGTTACTGTGGTATTATTAAATTGTGAAAATTTCAATTGCACGAAAACTACTGGTATCCCCTACTCCCCAATTTATGCAGTAATCTGCAACTTTAAAGATCTGTTGGAACCTTTTTTCAGGTTAAAAACAAGGATGATTTCATACACCAGCTAAAGAGTGATTTAGATTCACTTCAAAGACAACAGAAAGAAACAACAGAAAAGGTAATCTCATATAGCATGAGGATTTTCTAAAATATGGAATTGACCTAAAAATATAAAATTTGAGAACCACAAGGTTTTTTTCCAAAACAAATACCCAGGCTGCAGTATTGAATGGTATTGCCAAATGGTACGCGAAAGAGATACTTTTAATTATGTATTTAAAAAATCTTTCAAAATTTTGGGACTTTGAAAAATTGTGCATTGCACAGGTTTGATGCATTTATGAATTAAACTTAAACAATGAACAGTTCCCAGTCAAGCCACATGCCTCCATAGAGATTCTTCTCTTTCCTAACCACCGAATCTAGCTTGGCATATGTCAGAAAATGACAAACTAACAAGCTCTAAAAACGAACAAAACTCTGATATTCTTGTGATTTGCTTTAAGAGTCGGTCAACATAAAAACAGTACTTTTCACAACTGTGACTGTTGAATGCTTTGGCTAGACTGCACTTCTAAAACCTTCATTGATAATAAAAGCAGAGTATATATGTATGTTCTTGAATTTTTTTTTGTCACACCATTAAAACTGTTGCCTGCCTTATAAAAGGCCTGGACAACAGGGCAGATTCAGATCAGGCTGCTTCTAAAGAAGTAGTCTGATCAGAGCCTTTCCTGTTTGCTCTTTTGACAAGCATTTAGTGAATTCCAGCCCTGATAACCAACATTTTATTGGATAACAGAAAAAGAAAAGAGTTCATTTACTGTATGATGTAGATGGCTGTTCTCACCATGAACTAGACATGTAACCCCACTGGATAGCTGCACATGTACATTTAAAGACTGGCTTAGGGTTGACCAAGATAACTTTTCCTTGCATACATGGCTGCAATTTCATTGAACCTGACCAGGGTTCAGAAACCCTCCCACCAACCCACCCTCTTGTAAGATGACTGGTGAATAATGTTATCTTATTGCATATGTCCAAAAAATTCACTGTTGTAAAGTCATTTGATTGGGGTGGTGAGGTGTGAGATTGATGTTGGTTGGGTGGGTTGTCCTTACAGCCCTGTTAACTCTTTACCTACTAGTATCATCTTCTGATAACTTTTGCAAACAGTTTTGGACCCAAATCAGGTCCCACAAAATGTCAGGCTTGATCTGGATCCAAACTTTTTGACACTGATGTTATTCCTAAAAGAATTTTTCGAAAAAGTTGATTTTGAAAAAAATAAACAGACGATGAAAGAAATACCCAGGGGGCAAAGAGTTAAAATGCTTATGTAATACTTCATAGACTGGTCTGTAAAAGCACTTAATGAGGTGGCTATACATGTATATGGTCCTCATCACGAAAAACCCCATCTTAGGGATCTGTGACCGAGTAATCAAGCCTGCTTAGCTACAGAGACCAGCTGGAATTTTGAAATTTTATACGTAACAAGTGTAGCTATACTTTCCAGATAGCGGACAACAAGGGCATTGATCAGACTGCACAGATGTGCAGGCTGGTCTGTCCATTTGTTGTTTTCATACAATAATGTCAAATTTATCGTGACGAGGCGGAAATCACAGAAATTGAAGGGTAATGATTGTATGGAGATATTTCTATGTCGATTTATTTTCTATTTACAAAATCAAGATGGTGTTTCAGAAAGCCGAGGTAAACTAGTGGAATCTTATTTTTTAGAATAATAAGACAATTTTGCTGTAGACATTTAGATACTGACATATATTTTGATGTAGAACACAGTACATGTACCGGGCTTTAATTTTTCCACCTTTTTTATTTAGGGAATCAATGGTGACATAAATCTTTGAAGATGTAAAAACAACAAAACATAGAACCTCGATAACTTGAACTCTGATACGCTTGAAAAACCAGCTAATATGATATAGTTTTATGCCATAGTGGTTTTTATTGACCAGGGCGCGGAATTACAATGCCTCCTTAAAGTTAAGCAAGACTTAAGTTAAGTATTGATATTTCAACATGCTATATTAAATGCTAAACAAATTGCCTGGATCGATGTTGTATTTGTGGTCAAAGATATCATTGTAATCTTCATAGAAGTTAAATCTATTTTGATTTCAATCAGTTTTAAACGTTGTTTTTTTGCATCCTGAAAAATCAATACTTAACTTAAGTCTTCCTTAACTCTAAGGAGGCATTGTAATTCCGGGCCCTGTTCTGAGGGAACAGCTGACTTAAGCATGCTTTCTGCTTACAAAATAAAATTTCCATTATCAAGTCCATAGCTATTAGTTATTTTAGACACATGTACACATTTGCAATTTGTGTGTGTGTAAAATTGTATTATTTTCTTATCACATCAAACATGCCTTTTGGGTGCTCAAAACAACAACTCATTGAGACATTTTATTCAGCTGGTGTAAAATAATGTTGTTTTTTTTATGTTTTTTTTTATTTTTTTTTTATTTAGAATTTGTTTCTTGAAATGTTTACAAATACCAGTTTACAATTAGTAGATTACCATTTTAATGTTTCATAGGCTTTTATAGAAAATAATGCTTTTAGACTTACTTGGTAGATATTTAAAGGCAAAACTCAAAGGTCAAATGAGTTTATGAAGGTTTTTAATTGGGGAGAAATATGAGTTCTGTATCTATAATAATAATGAGCCGTGGCATGATATTTCGAACAATTTGACATTTTGACAAGTGTAGACTCGAACAGGCCTCTGCAGCCTCCTTTTAAGCTTAGAAACTCCAAATGGTGTTCAGTCAGTAGCTTAACAATCATAGAAAGCTCAAGCGACTAGCAAAGGCTCTGATCAAACTGAGCGTATGCGCGGGCTGATCTGAGGCTTTGCTGGTCGCACATACCACATTGTTGGAAATCTCATGCACTGGCTCATATTATCTATATTATGGATATTTGAGGAGAAAACTCCATATAGAGTATGCCAAAATGAAAATTGATGCTACATCCCCTAAACCAAATCTGATTTAAGATTGAATCTTAAACATGGGGTTTTAGAATGGGTAGGGCTTAGGCTCGATCAGTTGGATTCCAAGCTTTTAGTTTGTTTTTTGGTGGTGGTGTTCAGTTCGACCCCCTCCCATAATAAACCTCTCCTGGGTTTGCTACTTTTCAAAACATATTAAGATGACATAAAATTATTTTATCTGGCCATCTGTTAAGTGAATTAGTACAAGTGGATTCATGAGTTTTCTGTCAATTTTTAGTCTGCCATTTTTGGCACATAATTACTTTCATGCAAGACTGATTAAAAAGGGATAAGGCATGAATAATTTGGTAATTTAGAAAACTATTATGTTTGAAAATAGTTGTTGTTTACCCTCCAGTGGCAATTTTTGTCATCTGTTGGTAACCTTAATTTTGCAAACAGTTTGGACCCACATGAGGCCCGACGAAATATCAGGCTTTATCTTGAACCAAGCTGTTGGACACAGCTGGTATCCAGAAAGATTTTTCAAAATGTTATTTTTTGTTGAAAAAAATCAGCAAAAGATGAAAAACATGTAAAATCACTAAGCATGCAAGGGCAAAGTACTGCAGAGGAGATTTTCAAATGCTGTTACATCTTTGATAAAACATATGAGACTTGATATTTGCTTCATAGCAGATGTTTTACAATATTTTACAAAACTTGTTGTTTGCTGCAAACATGATTAGAGCTTAATGACTTAAATTTTTACAATGCATAGTGACAGATAAAAATGAGTTTGATTGTATCATAAACTAGAATATAGAATAGACTAATAAAATTTGCTTATAGTGAAGTTCTTAGGTACAAATTGTGTTTTTGAAAGTTGTAGCACCCAAAGGTATCTTATGATTAAATTATCCCCGACTTACAAGGTCAGGGGATATGGCTTTATCCCCCAACGGACTAGATTGGGAGATATAGCAATCAGACTAGCATCTGTCCATCCGTAGATGAAAGCTTGTGCCCTCATACCTTTTGCGATATCATGATGATATTTGTTAGGCATGTATATCAGGGTTTCCCCCCATAAATAGTGAGTCACCCCTCTTTTTGGAGGTACATGTATGTCTAAATGTTTTTCTTCAAATAAATTCATATTATTACAGTAATAGCTTGATCTGGTGGACTGTTTCATGTCAAGTGGATAGGCTCATACCATAGTATCTCACAAGACATACAGTGTTGAGTGTGATCGGAAGCTATGAGGTCATCCACGTCATATGCAGTTTTTTGGGTCATACTATTGATGAATATTGTATAAATTGAGGAAAACACGCTAAAATTAAACATGACATTACTCATTCTGACGTGGTAAGTACATGACATCATATGTCTGGTTCCACATTTCTAAACAGCATAACTATAATGTCATTGCAAAAGCAGGAAACCAATGTGGCCTCATTTTAGATTTGGTATAGACACAGGGTCAATACGCATATCATTCACACATTTGATACGAATTCCTGTATTAACAGTATTTGCTACCCAGAAAACAGATTGTACAAGTCGGTGGGCAGGGAGGCCCAAGCTAACATGGAAGAAACTGACGGAGATAGACTGCCAATAGTGGAAGCTCTTGACAGATGACCCTCAAGAAAGGAGCACCTGGAGATCAGGTGTGAGAGCTGCTATGCGTGCAGCTAGCCAGTTACCTAAAAGGGGGCCCACTGATGTGGATGATGCCCCTGCACCTGTATGTTAATCAAAAATCTGATTATGATATGATATGACAAGGCCTGTATCATTGATATGTATTTAATAAACAAATGGGATTAGGCTTTCTAAAAATCGATAGTGATTTTTTGGCCCGATACGCAGGGCTAACTATCCAATAGTCAAATACACTACTGTCATATACTCATGCTGTTCTTCCATGTCAATTAACAGATTGTGGTGCGAGATGATACGATTCAGAAACTGAACAGCGATATCCACAGATTGAAGAACAAGCACCAAGAGACTGTACAAGAGACCGGTAAACAGGTGGAGACAATCAAGAAGTTACAAGATGCCCTCACACAGTGCCACTATGACTTAGATGATACACGCAAGAAGGCCGAGGATGATGTAAGAATTTTGTTAATTGGCCTCGTTGTGATGTAAAAAGTCATCTTTTATATTGAATTAAAACACTATGTTTACTCTGTTTCAATATGAAACAGAGTAAACATAGTGTTTTAATGTGATTAAATTCCCTTTGGAATTTTTATTGAGATATTCAGTTTTATATTGAACACTTGATATTTGAAAACCTGAAAGCTCAGAGTAGTGGTTCACAAAGTTAAATTTGGAATACCATAGTTGACCTAATATGCAGAGTGCACACTGAGTACTTTATGGGTTGTTTACACTATACAAAATGATTTCTAGTCAGCCGTGAGGCATTTGCCTTGGCAACTGATGCCCTGCTCTGTGGAACCAAATTATTAAGAAAGGTTTAGCTAAGTATAATAGAATGTGTCTATCCATATCACTCACTATGCACTGTTTCACTTTTCCTTCATCTCTTTTCTCAATAGTAACATCAGTTGATCTTTTTAGCTCACCTGAGCCGAAGGCTCATGGATGAGCTAATAGTATACCAGTCACTCTGTTGTCCGTCCGTCCGTTGTCTGTCGTCTGTCGTCCGTCCGTCAACATTTTCAAACATCTTCTCCTCTGAAGCCACTGGGCCAATCAAACTCAAATTTCATATGGAGACTCCTTATGACGCGGGAACGAAAGTTTGTTCAAATTGTCCTGGTTACATGACCAAGATGGCCACCATGCCCATATATGGTAAAAACCCTTTAAAAATCTTCTTCTCCAGAACCAGAAGGCCGATGACCTTTGGACTTGGTATGAAGCATTGGGGGTGTTAGGCCTACCAAGTTTGTTCAAATAATGATCCTAGGTTGACCTTGACCTACTTAATGTCAAGGTCAAATTTGCTTGCTACTGCATTTAAATGGGAAATTTTTTGAAAAGTTTATTTTTTTAATACCGTTGAAGCCAGAGTCATTATTCTTACTTGATATGTTAAAACTAATGAGACAATGGCTATAGATAAGTTTCAAAGGTCAAGGTTGACCTTTGCTCTTTCAGCCAAGGTCGCTCATATTGTGGTTTAAAACTTAGTTTTCTCACAAACCATTGGCCCAATTGAACTCAAATTTCATGCGAAGACTCCTTATGTTGAGGTAGCAAAAATTTATTCAAAACATTTAGGTCACATGACCAAGATGGCCGCCATGCCCATATATGGTAAAAACCCTTTAAAAATCTTCTACTCCAGAACCAGGAGGCTGATGACCTTGGCACTTGGTATGTAGCATTGGGGGTGTTGGGCCTACCAAGTTTGTTCAAATAATGATCCTGGGTTGACCTTGACCTACTTAACGTCAAGGTCGAATTAGCTTCCTAATGCATTTAAATGGGAATTTTTTTGAAAAGTTGATTTTTTGAATACTGATGCAGCCAAAGTCATTATTCTTACTTGATATGTTAAAACTAATGAGACAATGGCTATAAATAAGTTTCAAAGGTCAAGGTTGACCTTTGACCTTTCAGCCATTGTTGCTCATATTGGAGTCCCATCATCATATTTAAACATAGTTTTCTCAGAAGCCTATAGGCCAATGGAAATCAAATTTCATATGACTACTCCTTATGATTGGTTAGCCAAAATTTGTACAAATTGTTATGGTCACATGACTAAAATGGCCACCAAGCCCATATATGGTAAAAACTATTTAAATAGTGTGATTATGTCTTCTCTGGAACCAAAAAGCCAATGGCCTTGGGACTTACTATGTAGCATTGAGGATGTGGTCCCTACCAGGTTTGCACAAATGATGAATCTAGGTTGACCTTGACCTACTCTATGGCAAGGTCAAATTTGATTCCTAATGCATTTATAATGGGAAAATCTTAAATGTTCATTTTTTCTATAACTGTTTTAGCCGAAATCATAATACCTGTGAGAAATATTTAACCTAATGAGACAATGGTTTTATATAAGTACCAAATGTCAAGCTGACCTGTGACCTTAAATCCAAGGCCTCTCATTTGGACCACTACATACCTATCTAAACATCTTTTCTCAGAAATCACTGGACTGTTCGATTGTTTAGGTTACTGGACCAAAATGGCTGCAACCCCCATATATGGTAAAGCAAAATATGTTTCATTATAAGCTATAGTTGACCTTGACCTGTTTTACAATTATTAAGGAGATCAGGTGAGCGCCTCAGGACCTTCAGGTCCTCTAGTTTGTTTTTGTTTTCAAATGAACAAAAGGCACTGGCAAAAATAAAATAAAAATTATTGGCAAAATGTTGAAGTTGGGATTTTTTTTAGCTTAAAACAAAAATTTTAAACAAAATTTATGCTCAAAATCAAGATATTTAGGTTGTAGTATGTCAAATGCAAGCTTTTAAGTATTTTGATAGCCTTTTTATATCTTTCTGCAAATTCAACAGCCAGTTTCATAATCAGGGGTCAGGAGTTATGAGTGCCTTTTGAATAAACAAGCAGGAAAGAAACACACAATGGAACAAACTTGTCCCGGGTTAAAAAACTCTCATGGAATTTAGAAGAAAAAAAAACACTCATGAGATTTTTAATCATTAAAGCACTAGGAGTGACTCCAGCATTGTGATAATTGAGCCGTGACATGTGATTTCCAACAATGTGGCATTTTGACAAGAGTAGACTCAGACAAGCCTGTGCGCTTAGATACTCCAAATGATGTTCAGTCAGTATCTTAACACTCAAAGAATATTCAAGCGACTAGCAAAGGCTCTGATCAGACTGCAGGTATGCGCAGGCTGATCTGAGGCTTTGCTGGTCGCACATACCACATTGTTGGAAATCTCATGCACTGGCTCAAATAGTTATGTGGTTCCAAAACGAATACATTGTCTGCTGCAAATTTATTCTTTTAAAATTGGTGTGAATTCACCAGTGTCACTGCGTTATGTCCTTGAGCAAGACACATAAATCCTTGCTTAGTACTGGTTCAACCCAGGAAGACCTGTTGGACATAAATGAAAAATTGTTGACCGGGACATAAAGAAAAAAAAAACAAACAAACAAATCAAACAAGAAATTTTCTTTGCTTCTATAGAGAGTGTCACAGTTGGTAAGATTGTTTATTTTCTTGATATTGCTGTGACATATAAGGCTGACTACTCTCACTTTCCTACTGGATGAATCACCTCCCCTTCACAGTTAATTATCTTATGTTAACTTGCCCTTTAATTATTTTGAACACCTTTCCCTTGCTAATTTTTCAGTCATTTAATCTTTGAATCATAAAGTTGCTGTCAGAAACAAAATCAGTGAGGGTCAATGCTGATCAGCCTGCTCCTTTATAATCAGGAGCAGTCTGATCTGGGTTAGTTTAAACAACATTTTATTGAAATATTCTACATTCATACAATACATACATTGTCAACGCTTACAGGATCTGACAGTAAGCTATAAGCTTATATGAAAGTATAAGGGTTGCTGGGCTGCTACATATATCCTGTAGCCAGCTGGATTAAAGATATCACTTTTATAGATTGTGAGTCTGGTCATTATTTGAGCCACAGTGTGGTGGACATTTGTCAGTTACTGGCCAAAGCATGTTTAGTTAATTGCCTAGGAACAGTGAGATAGAATGTTGACTGAGAAATTGTTGAAAATGATGTTTATCCCAAACCAACCACAGCAAACATTCACTTGCTTTCAGCTTTTATAGTCATAAAATGCCTTTCAGAAAATAAACAGTGAATATGCTGATCAGACTGCTCTTAATGGAGCAGTCTGATCAGGATTTTCCCTGTTTATCGAGGCATTTACATTTGTCAGGTACATGAACATGTGGTATGTTTGAAATTTTGGAATGTTAATCATAAATAATTTTGAGCAATAATCTACCAATGTTCCTTTTGAAATTGAAAACATTGAAGACCCTGACCTGGAGGGAGTCTGATCTGGATCTTCACTGTTTGTCTGCTATTTTAAAAAGGAGTCGCCCCGTGGTGTAGGGGATAAGCCTATGCCTTGTAAACCAGGGGTCGCAGTTCGATTCCCAGCTTCTCCATCAAAACTACTTTCGGTTTAGCCTTCGGGTGCACCCGTCATAAAAATACACATGAAAACCATAAACCCTCCCAGCCCAGTACTGGTTTCTATCCATGGAAAAGCCACAAAAAGTTATTATAAAAAATGAGTCTTTTCTTAACCATTACTATTTAGTTTATTTTTTTTCTAATATTTGTTTCCAAGTGGAGCAAGTGCTTATTTATGTGTGGTACCCATGTAACAGTTGTGGGGTTATTTTTTTTCTTTCTGATATGTTCAGTCAGGTTTGGTATATCTGTTTTAAATTCTTTTTAATGGAGGGGTTGTGGGAGGGCTAAAGTGTTTCAATGCTAAGAGGCATAAAAACACTGCTTCAAGTAATATTGTCTGTAATTTTTTGGATGTTATGTACAGTATAGTGGGATGACCATAACAATTGCACGACGGAAATTACGTTTTACGGCTCTGCTAACGAGTCACCATAAAACCAAATTTCCGACCTTGAATCTGACGATATCCCTCCCCAAATGAAAATTTTGAATACAGTTATCCCCCTAAATGTGCTGAAACACAAACTGTTTCAAAGTTCATCATTAGACAACTTGTTGTGCATGCGTGCCACTAGAGGGGAAAGAGAAAACTCTTTGCCTACTGGGAAAATTTTCATGCCTTTTTGTCGTCTGCTGATTTTTTTCAAAATTAACTCATTTGAAAAACTCTTTGAGCAATACCATCAGAGTGTCAAACAGTTTGCATACAGATCAGGCCTGACATTTTGTCGGGCCTGATCTGGGTCCAAACTGTTTGCAAATGTTATCAGCAGACGACACTTAAGTTTTTTTTTTCTAATTACAGAAACAAGCCCATGATGAACAGAACAAACAGTTACAAGAAGATCTACTGGAATCTCAGGCTCAGTACAGCAAGTGTTATAATGATGTAAGTAGTAGAGGTCAAGGTCATTCAGTATGAGTAATAAAATGTAATTAAAGCAACTTCTGCCATCCCCATTGACCTATTGTTTTATGCAACAAATTTTCAAACTAAAATTTGATATCGTAAATATAAGTATTTGTTAGTATAATATAATGGCTTAACAAAAAAAAAGAATAACAACGAAAATAGAAAATCTTTTAGTTCACTAAAATTCAACATTTTATTTAAGAACAGAAGGAGAAAAGTGTTCTAAATTTTAGAACATTTACCATATATGGACACATAGTCCAGTACTTTGGTTTTGTCACTGGTTTAAACTTTGTAATTGCAGTTATTGAAGGCGGAAGACAACATAGAGAAATTAAAGTCAGAGAATACTAACTTGAATAAGGTGGGCCAAGTCAACACAGAGGAGATGTCCAGTCAGCAAGAATCTATACATCAATTGGAACTGGAGCTCACTATATCTCAAGAGAAACATAGAACTTGTCAGAAAGAGGTAAATAGTCCCAAGGGGGAAAATGAAGCAACTTTGATACTCTTCATGGCCTGAGAAAATCATAGAACAGATTGGCTTGCACAGGCTTTAAAAGTACTCAAATATGGAGGGCTTCTTGGAAAAGTCGTTAAAAACTAGAACTGCATTGAAATGCTAGAAAACAGTTCTAATACTGGCCGTGAAAAATATTTGAATTTTATTATTTTCCATTGGTCTTTAACCTAAAAATTAGGTTAAACAGTGATTTGCCTTTATTAGGTGCATAATTCAGCATGCTGTTTGCTATAATAACCAGATTACTAAGAGTATAAAAGTATATGACTTAAACATTGTGACTGAGATAGTGTTTAACATTTTAGATTTTTTTAAGCAATATATTAATATAGGGCCTAAAAAGTTGACTATATTTAATTTTGAAATAAAACCTTTTCCTTGCATTGTAGGTAGCCAACAGGGACCAAGCCATTCTCAAACTACAGAATGATTTAGACACAACCAGTGAAAAATACAATGGTGCTGTGGAGGAGGTGGGTGTTCTTTCTCATATACATATCCTAGAATATGGTGAAATGTTCTAAAATTTTGATCACTATTTG
Organism: Loripinus fragilis; assembly: GCA_964019695.1. Classification (NCBI taxonomy): domain Eukaryota; kingdom Metazoa; phylum Mollusca; class Bivalvia; order Lucinida; family Lucinidae; genus Loripinus; species Loripinus fragilis. The sequence continues at coordinate 22,824,022 of OZ026523.1, forward strand.
CCTGTCAAAAAGGCCTAGACAAACAGCGCAGACCCAGAACAGACTGCTTCCGAAGAAGCAGTCTGATCAGGGTCTTCCCTGTTTGCTATTCTGACAAACATTTGGTGAATTCCAGCCATGATAACCAACATTTTATTTAAGAACAGATTGAGAAAGTTGTTCGAAATTATAGAGCTTTTAGCGTAATACTCCAAGGGCTGAAATCTATTCAATGGCAATTAGTGAATTACTGTACAAAACGATTTAGACACAACCAGTGAAAAATGCAATGGAGGAGGTGGGTGTTCTCTCTCATATACATATAGAGGATCTTACATGAGTTCTCATGTTTTATTGAATTTATTAAATGAGTTTAGGAAAAAAGATAAAATGCGAGGCTTGTCAAGCATTTATTTCTTTTTCGCAACAAGTTTTATAAATTCAATAATACAGGAGCACGAATATTAGATTCTATTTATCACATGACGTTAAAATTACTTAAAAATCACATTTTTGGTGTGAAAACGTCAAGATTTTGCCATCTTTTATGCAATGTTATAACGGATATCATTAGGTAACATTACTAAATCTGTAAACCACTATTGGTTTATTGATTTTATTGCATGGCATTATATCACCCACAGACTCGAGGTCACATGATAAACTGGAATAATTCTCCAAGGGCTGAAAGCTGCTCTATGGCAATGAATGAATTGATCTGGATTTACAGTTTATATAATAAATGTCTGTCTTTATCAATGTTACTTACTATAAAAGCCAGGATTTGCTTTAATAAAGTGTGTAGTATACTGCTTTTTTCTTTTCCTTTTGTTCATTCATCCTTTCTTGACATCTTGATCGATATTCATCAATTTTTGCAGACACATTTATATTAATTACTACCAAGACTCAGTTGTTACTGATAATTGCTCATGTAGTTCCAAATGCAATGTACACAGTGCATGGTCATACTTGTAATTTTTTCTAATTTCTGAATGCAATGATGAGAATTCATCAATTTTTCACAATATATTAGATCAATAAATCAATATGGTGCATCATCAAAATAAAAATGTGGGCTAATATTGTGGCCAGGATAACTGACTCTCTCAACATCCCATTAGCTATTGATCATTTCTTCAGGCAGGAAAAAATAGAATAAAAAATGAAAGCATACAGATGCAACTGGTGAATTAGAAATCTTAAATAACTGATGATATGGATTCTCTTATGCCAGTTTTCATCACTGACCATCATATTCTTGGGTGTATCTAAATGCTTTTGATACTGTTTTCATTATACCCCCTGCAAACTTTAATTGTGGTGGGTATACTGTTTTTACGTTGTCCGTGCGTGTGTGCGTGCATCCGTGTGTGTGTCCATCCGTCCGTCCGTAACATTTTGTTTTTTTAATATCTTGAAGAGTCATTGCTGGATTTTCATCAAACCTTGCAACCATGTTCATATATGCAAGACAAATACTTTAGACAAAAAAGGAGGGCTAGGGGCCAATTCTATTAGAGTTATTTCCCTTTGTAGTTCTAAATGGCTTTAATATAGGGTTTTATGCTTATGCTATTATAGGCCATACATGGGCCGATCAACTCCTACCACAGCTTTTGATGGAACACTTTGATACTTTGCCTATACAATGTAGACACATTGAACATATGCATGAAGGAGTTTACTTCAGAAAAAATATTTTTTGACAAAATGACAACTGTGAGAACTTAGACAATTTTTCCCTAATAAGGCTTTTGTATATGCATAGACAGTGCCTTCATGGGCCGATCAACTCCTACCACAGCTTTTGATGGAACACTTTGATACTTTGCCTATACAATGTAGACACATTGAACATATGCATGAAGGAGTTTGGTTCAGAAAAAATAATTTTTGACAAAATGACAGCTGTGAGAACTTAGACAATTTTACCCTAATAGGGCTTTTGTATATGCATAGATGGTGCCGTCATGGGCCGATCAAAACCTACCACAGCTTTTAATGTAGCAATTTGATACTTTTCCTATACAATATAGACACATTGAACATATGCATGAAGGAGTCTGGTTGAAAAAAAAAAATGACAAAATGACAGCTATTAGAACTTAGACAATTGTTACCTTATATGACTTTTGTATATGCATGGATAGTGCCTTTATGGGCCGCTCAACTCCTACCACAGCTTTTGATGGAGCAATTTGATATTTCACAGATACAATGTAGACACATTGAACATATACATGAAGGAGTTTATAATTTTTGTTTGCACAGATTCTGCTGAAATCTTCTTTTCAAAACTTAGGTCTGCTGGTTTGAACTATAACTTGCCAAGTTTTTTGCTTATTGACTTTTTTCATTCTGTATGGTTTCAGTGTAATCTACGAGAGGAGGAAGTAGAGAGATTAAATGGTAAAGTGAAGCAACTCCAACAGGAAATAAGGAACCTAAATGGAGAAATAGAAGATAAAGAACAAAAGGTAAGACTTTTACCATACACATTTGACCTAAAAACAGCTTGGATAATGCTTGTCCTGCAACTCTAGCCATGTCTGCTGGGTGAAGATTTTTTTAAGCAGCCCTTGAAGTAAATGGCTTAATTCAGTTGTTGGAGCCCGCTGCATTTCTTTTTGCATCCAATGTTTGCAGCCATTCCAGCAGTTGCTGAGTTGCCTACTCTTGTTGTACAACAGACCCCGCATGACAACTCATAAGAACTCTGCAGGAGGGCTACGGAGGGTCGATCAAGTCCTCTATACTTATAATATTGTGCTGTAGGCTAATTTGGCGCACCTAAGAGTTTGAGCTGAATTTGCAAGTTTTAACTGGTCCACTAAGAATTACTTATAATATCAGAATGAATAAAAATCATTTTCTAACAAAATGAGCAAAATTTCATAAATTATTTTAAACAGATAATAGAATAATAAGCGTTCAACGTCATTAACCCCCCTGTTTCAGGGTCTGGAAAATTGTCTGCTAATGTGGCGCACCTGTGCCTATTTTCTAAATTGCCTTGAACATAAAAGATTTTTGTTTGGTTTGATACACGTTTTTGATTTCTACAATCAATGAAGCACATATTCTTGGCATTTTTTTTACCGTCACTGACAAAACAGCCTACTTAATGCCAGATTTGTGGAGGAGGGGTCTTGGGATTTAGCGATAAACAGTTTTTTTTTCTAATTATTTTGATATTTAATTTGGATTCACACTACAAAATGATATTGTCATATACCTACTGATTTGTTTCATACTATTAAACCACAAAATGATGATTTAGAGTTGTTTGGGAAATAATATTGGAGTGAGTCAAATTAGCAGATTCGCCAAATTAGACTACACAAGTGCACCTTATGTTTCAGAGTGCAAGAGAGACTAAGACTATACAACAGTTGCAGCATGATCAAGAAATCACTCTACAAGAGGTAGGTCAAATCTTTGCCCCTAAAATCTAAAAATGACAGCATCACACGTTTCAAGCTTTAGCAGATGTTTTTTGCTGAAAAATGTGAAATATTAATCCAGGACTTTAGTTAAAAGTGTCTAACAAGAAAATATGTTTCTTATTTCTCAACCAAAACATATATTGTGGGTACTCAAAAGAACCATCTCAATGAGACGGTTCTTTTGAGCGCCCAAAACATATGTTAAAAATTATGGGTAAGAAAATATTTACAATTTTACGCTGAACTTTTTTGTTTCTAAATCTGTGTAATTAGAACTGTTTTACCATGTTTTATGGTAATGTTTTAAGAGGATATTAGTTTTGAACAATTTGTCCTCAAGTCTGTAACTTAGATCTCTGTAATTTAGAAACCTTGAAATAAACATGTGATAAGTTGACTGATTAACTCTGAGTGACAGAACCAAGCAACTCAAACAGCAAAGCGTATACATGTACTAACAATAGTCCCACATCAGACTGCTCCTAGAGGAGCAGTCTGATCAGGGACTATTTGTGTGCTTTCTCCAGTAAATGATATATTGTTAACTAGGAATAAGTCAAGATCATCTAAAATCATTCCATTTCAAAAATTTTGTGCTTAAAAGGGTTTTTTTTATTATCAAAAGAGATTGTTTATAGTGCAATATTTTAGTTAAGGTTCAAACTGGCCTGTGAGCTACAAAGACTAGCTAGAATAATGATTTTTCTTGCATAAATCAAGTCCAGCTAGTGTATATTCTAGAGAGTAAATAGAAAATGTGCTGACCAGACAGCGTGTATCAGACATGTTAAGATTAACGGATCTCCCGTGTCACTAACGGAAAACTCTGCCGTTTTCCGCAAAACGGATTTATAAAAAAAATCACGGATTTTCAAAAATCCGCTCATAGTCTTACCGTTTTTTTGTTAAAAGCCATTTCTTGTGATAATTTGGCGGAAGTCGCCGAGAAAAATCAATATTGCATTCTCGCGAGACCTGACGATACCTCATCTAGCTAGTCTGGTTCCCTCCCCTTGATCTACCTATCTAGAATTGAGACGATAACAGGGCACCAGTTTATCATCTAGCGAGCTTCCTGTTTGCGACAATGATCAATATTGATATCGTAAGGAAGCTTGGTAGTTTCGAATAGCTGTCAGGTAAAGCATCTCAAAGTCACTGAAAAATCGATATCAATTAAGGGCTTGAAGGTAAACCGAATAATACAGGTACAAATAACCCAAGCGGCTGTATAACTTGATAAACCCAACAAAGATGGCGAAACGCGAATCATCGCCAGGGATTAGCCCAGCAAAAAAAAACGAATACGGTATAGAAGCGGGTCAAATTTTAATGCAGAATATACAAGAACATTTGACTGGGTTATGGCCAGCGACCGGGGCAAGCAGCAGGCGTACTGCAAGGTTTGCAGTAAGCATTTCAGCGTTTCTCACGGCGGGATTGACGACTTCAAAATCAAGAATCACGACGTCCGTAGACATGGGGAAGGCCTCAAAACGGATTTTTAAAAAAAATCACGGATTTTCCGCGCACTGTCCCGCATTTCTTTTCCAGAAACTTTACATGTCTGGCGTGTATGAGCATTCTGGTCTGCACCATGGTTAATTCCTCACAACAAAATCAGGTTTCCTCATGATGAGGCCCAAATGAGTAGTAGCTGCTCCTGTTTTTGATATATTACATGTATCTGAAGTTACAACCCTAGCAAAATATGTTCTTTTCTTTTCTACAAGATTACAATTGATGCCGTCTTCACCGTCAGATGAGTCATCCTTTAGTGCTTCTCCTTAGGTAGTATTGAAAGTATCATTCTAAGATTTCATTTTTTTTTTAATTTATTTTCTATTACCACTATTGCACTAAGAATTATCAAGACTCTATATATGTGAGTTTTAATCCATTCTTAGCTGCAATACAGTAAATTGTGATGTGATTGTATTCCATATATTTATTTAAGTGAGTTTTTGCCTATTATAAGTGCAATATGATAATTGATATCATAAAAATTTCAATGTGTTTGTCATTTAATGTAATATTTATTACGATGAGTTTTGGCCCATTCTGAGCATAATAACATTAAATTCAATGTGTTTGTCATTCAATATATTTATTATGATGAGATTTGGCCCATTCTGAGCATAATAACATTAAATTCAATGTGTTTGTCATTCAATATATTTATTATGATGAGTTTTGGCCCATTCTGAGCTTAAGACCGTTAAATTCAATGTGTTTGTCCTTCAATATATTTATTATGCTGGGCCCATTCTGAGCTTAACACCGTTAAATTCAATGTGTTTGTCCTTCAATATATTTATTATGATGAGATTTGGCCCATTCTGAGCATAATAACATTAAATTCAATGTGTTTGTTATTCAATATATTTATTATGATGAGTTTTGGCCCATTCTGAGCTTAACACCATTAAATTCAATGTGTTTGTCCTTCAATATATTTGTTATGATGAGTTTTGGCCCATTCTGAACTTAACACCATTAAATTCAATGTTTTTGTCCTTCAATATATTTATTATGATTTGATTTGGCCCATTCTGAGGGCTATACCATTAAAATTCAATGTGTTTGTCCTTCAATATATTTGTTATGATGAGTTTTGGCCCATTCTGAGCTTAACACCATTAAATTCAATGTGTTTGTCATTCAATATATTTATTATGATGAGTTTTGGCCCATTCTGAGGGCTATACCATTAAAATTCAATGTGTTTGTCATTCAATATATTTGTTATGATGAGTTTTGGCCCATTCTGAGCTTAATACTATAAAATTCAATGTGTTTGTCATTCAATATATTTGTTATGATGAGTTTTGGCCCATTCTGAGCTTAATACTATAAAATTCAATGTGTTTGTCATTCAATATATTTGTTATGATGAGTTTTGGCCCATTCTGAGCATAATATCATTAAATTAAATGTGTTGGTCATTCCAGACATCAGACTGCTTATAGAGGATCATTCTGATCAGGGACTATTTTTTTCATTTTTCATTTTTTGTTGATACACATATGAATTAGTCCGGATCATCAAATGGAAGATTCTGTATTAGAAATATAGCACACACAAATTAATCAAGGCTTTGATTATTTTTCACAATGACAAAAAATCAGAGCATTCCCACAATGACTTGGATGCAACTATAAGAGTTATTGTTACTTCCAATACTTACTGATGAGTTAAACACCAGGGGAGCTCACCTGTCAAGAAGATCTTCTAATGGAGGTAAAAAATGTCATGCAGCATGATCAGTCATTTTGTGGTTGAAGCATGCAATACACCTGAAGCTGATTTATTTTGAATGTATATGAGCCTGCACATGAGATTATGGTACTTATAGCATATATGCAAAAGCTGTCTATATGTGGTATTTCCCGATCATACTCACTTTTTAAAAGCCCATGCTTACGTATCCAGTTGGGCTAGAGGTCTAATGTTTGGCATGATCCTTCATCTACTTCATTATTTTGTTTATGTAAGAAACAAAGGCTCTGGTGAGGTTGTGCATTTGTGCAGGCTCCTCTGAGCTTTTGCTGTGTGCTGATGTTGTAAGTATTAAAATCTTGTGTGCTGGCCAATATGGGATATTTTTTAGTTTTGTTAACATGAATGTGACACCCAATGTGCCCTTTTTAGTTCACCGGAGTTATATGCTGATAACTTCAGATTATAGAGTATGCATTTTTGCGCATCTATTGCAGGTTGTCAAAATTTGAATCAAACTATTGTTACTGAAATAATTGGATAAGCTGCATGGATAATTGTATGAATCTAATGACAGTTTGTACAAACAAGGAATTTTTGTGGCACCTTATACAGAAATTTATACAGAACAACAGATAGGTTACCCTGTGGTAGAATTAGAGGCTGTTGACATAGAGTTTCGGTTATTGCTCAAAGTATCAACCAGAGATCGCATTATAAATCCGAGAGCTTTAGGTCGAGGGTTGATACTGAGTACTATATTCAAAATTATTATTTTTTCCTTAAGGCATAAAAAAATGTAAGGAAAACAGAAGCCTTTTACATAAACTTGGCATGATGTCATGCCATTTGTATACATCTGACCTTATCTTCTGAGCAATGTCTTTGGCTCAAATATATAGATGGCAAAACTGTATCTGTTTGAAATTAGAAAAACTGTGTTATCTTAGGTTATGTAATCTGAAAAAAATGAGCTAGAAAATGGGGTTAGTCTCAAGGCCAGTAGAGGAATCTCACAAAAAGTGACAGAAGTATTAAAAACTTCTCAAAAGCAGATATTTCTGTGCAGCTTATCCAAACAGACAAAGAGATCTTGTATTGTTTGTTTATGAAACTAGGAACGCACGACAAACTTTTGTCTTCCCATTTTTTTTGTCAAGCCACAATAAGCATGGGCAACACAATTCTGAAGCCATTTATTTTTATGTATCTATCATCACTTGGAAACATCATTTACTTGTTTTTGAGAATGTCATTGAATGAGCATCTTCCGACATGTTTTTGTACTATTTATGTTATTAGCTCACCTGAGCGGAAGGCTCCGAGGTGAGCTATTAGTATACCAGTGACTCCGGCGTCCGTCGTCCGTCCGTCGTCCGTCCGTCGTCCGTCCGTCAACATTTTCAAACATCTTCTCCTCTGAAACCACAGGGCCAATTGAACTCAAATTTCATATGGAGACCCCTTAGGATGGGGGAACGAAAGTTTGTTCAAATGTTTCTGGTCACATGACCAAGATGGCCGCCATGCCCATATATGGTAAAAACCCTTTAAAAATCTTCTTCTCCAGAACCTTAAGGCCAATGACCTTGAGACTTGGTATGTAGTATCAGGGATGTGGGGCTTACCAAGTTTGTTCAAATAATGATCCCAGGTTGACCTTGACCTACTTAACGTCAAGGTCAAATTTGCTTCCCAATAGATTTAAATGGGAATTTTTTGGAAAAGTTGATTTTTTGAATACTGTTAAAGCCAAAGTGATTGTTCTTACTTGATATGTTGAAACTAATGAGACAATGGCTATAAATAAGTTTCAAAGGTCAAGGTTGACCTTTGCTTTTTCAGCCAAGGTCACTCATATTGTGGTCCCATCAATATATTAAAACATAGTTTTCTCACAAACCATTGGCCCAATTCAGCTCAAATTTTATGTGAAGACTCCTCATGATAAGTCAGCTAAAATTTATGCCAAATATACTGGTCACATGACAAAGATGGCCGCCACGCTCATATATGGTAAAAACCTTTTAAAAATCTTCTTCTCCAGAACCAGAAGGCCAGTGACCTTGAGACTTGGTATGTAGTATTGGGGATGTGGGGCCTACCAAGTTTGTTAAAATGATGATCCTAGGGTGACCTTGACCTACTTAACGTCAAAGTCAAGTTTGCTTCCTAATGCATTTGAATGGGAAATCTTTTTGAAAAGTTGATTTTTTGAATACTGTAGAAGCCAAAGTCATTATTCTCACTTGATATGTTCAATCTAGTGTCTGTAAATAAGTTTCAAAGGTCAAGGTTGATCTTTGACCTTTCAGCCAAGGTCGCTTATATTGGAGTCCCGTCAACATATTAAAACATAGTTTTCTCAGACAATTCTTGGCTAATTGAAACCAAATTTTATATGACAACTCCTTATGATTGGTTAGCCAAAACTTATACAAATTGTTATGGTCACATGACTAACATGGCTACCATATGGTAAAATTCTTTAAATCCTTCTTCTCTGGAACCAAAAGGTCATTGGCTTTGGGATTGGTATGTAGGATCGGGGATGTGGGCCCTACCAGGTTAGCAATATTGATGAATCTAGGTTGATCTTGACTTACTTTATGGCAAGGTCAAATTTGATTCCTAATGCATTTATATGGAGAAAATCTAAAAATGTTCATTTTCTATAACTGAGCCGAATTCATAATAGTTCAACCTATTGAGACAATGGTTTATTAAGTACCAAATGTCAAGCTGACCTGTGACCTTTTATCCAAGGCCACTCATTTGGACTGCCACATACCTATCTAAAAATCTTTTTCTCAGAAATCACTGGGCTGTTTGATGGATTATTCATTAGATTGTTTAGGTCACTTGACCAAAAGGTATATGGTAAAAACAAAATTTGTTCCATTATAAGCTGTAGTTGACCTTGACCTATTTTAACATCATTAAGGAGATCAGGTGAGCGCCTCAGGACCTTCAGGTCCTCTAGTGTTATAATTTTGCTTAGTCAATACTGATTTAGTTTGGTACAAAAGTTTGGCCCAGCCTATTTGTTGCAAGCATGAAAAATTAAATGCCATAGTGTATTTTTGAAGACATTTTTTGCGTAAAAGTTTTTCACATTCTGTTTTGTCCACCTATGGTAATTATGAAGTAAGAAAGAGGGCAAAGATCAGGGATCAATACAATCAAGCACCACACAAGTTTGATCATGACTGAGCTTAATCAGAATGCATGTACATCTAAGATGACTGTGAATATTGACCTTGACATATATGCATGGGTGAAAGTTTTCAGGATTAATCCTGAATTTAGGATTTTGAGGCTGACTTTCCATTGAAAGTCAGCCTCGAAATGCTGAATAAGAATAGCTGAATAGCTTCTCAGATTATCTAAACACAATCTGTTAAACATGAAATTATTCATTTTTGTAGGCATTCTGCAAATTTTAAAATTTGAATGTCCTAAGTTCAGGATTTGGGAAATTTGAACTTTCACCCATGTATATGTAGAAATATTGTAACAGAGCCATCATTTCTGTGAAAATGCCTTAAAATTTGTTTTTATCTTTGAATCGGCATTTGAGCAAGCACATAGGATTTTGGTACTTAACTCTCTTTGCTAGCGGTGACTTCTCGTCTGCTGATAGCGTTTGCAAACAGTTTGGACTCAAACCAGGACCATCAGAATGTCGGCCCTGATCTGGAATGAAACTGTTTTAATCTCTGATAGTGCTCCCGAAATTTGTTTTTGTAAAAGTTTATTCAGAAAAAAATCACCAGAAGACAAAATATCATGAAAAATTACCCAGGCATGCAAAGAGATGGAGTGATTTAATGCATACATGATAAGTGCCATACTCTCATGGGCTTGGCCAATTTTACGAGTACTATTTAGGGGATAACTGTATTCAAAATTTTCATTTCGGGAGGTATATCGTCCGATATACGGTTGGAAATTCAGTTTTATGGTAACGCGCAAGTAGAGCCGTAAAACATGATTTCAGATTGTATATCCCGACGTTATACCTCCCAAAATGAAAATTTTGAATATGGTTATCCCCATTCTAATGCACTGCTGCAGTCTCGTCTCATGTTTGAGTTTTGCAAGCCGCATAAAGGATTACATAATCAAATGAAGTGTGAAATAATTGCTGACGTCAAACTATTTCTGACAGTATAACGCCCAGTATACTGTCGCAAATTTTTTACTTTGTTTATTCAAACGTCTCGTTACAAAAGCAAGTGCATTAGATTGCAATATTATTAGCTTCTAAGATGTATTTTCTTGTAATATATGTTGAGATTTTTCTTGCAATATATGTTGAGATTTATATCTAGCCATTTAGCTTTTGAATCAATTTTCTATTTTACTAGACCAATAAACAGGTAATTTTGTGATGGCCAGATGTTAATAATGCTTTATTAACAGAATTGACATCTTTTTTAAAGGAGTATCTGTTTCAGAATATTTTGAATGTTTTTATGCTTTGATAAAACAACTATAACCTCAGAATTTTATGCTTAAGTACTCCATACATACTCTAGAGGCAGAAAAAATATTTTATACTCTTTGGTATAAGAAAGAAAAACAAGATATTTTTAGATATTGAATTTACCTTAACAAATTGAATGAGACATGTCAACTTTTGGTTGTAATATCAAGTGGAAATTTCTAAATGTTGCATTTAAGCAAGATGCCATAAATACCAATATAAGCTATAGGTTTATAAGTTGATTTTTGTGGTTTCCAACCCATAACAATTTGAATTGATTCACAGGAATCTGATAATGAAATGACCTCCTTTTCATTCAAGATTGGCATTTTATGATTTGTTTTTTTAGCCAAAAGTTAACTTTCAGGAACTTTCTCATAACTTTGTAATTCTCAAATTCCACATTAAATATAAATTCCTCATTTAAAAAATCTTATGAACTAGATAGAACAACTTCAGCTGGGGTATGCTATGGAGTTGATGTTGAATACTAACAAATGGGCCTCAATGTGACAAAACCTGTCTGCCTGGTTTTCGACAAAGTGACACTCAAGCCAGTCTTTTCAGCTACAGAGACGAGCTAGAAAATGGAATTTCACTTGTAGCAACTTAAAATATGTTACAGTAAAACCTGTGTATAACGGCCACTCTCAAAAAGACAGAAAATTGGTTTTCAAGACCAATTATCGCTTAATGCAGGTCAGAAGTATTGCAGAATGCTCCAAAGGGAGCATTCTGCAGTACTTTTGATCTTCATTATGCTACTATTTTCCATTAAGACCTTTTGTTATGTCTATTTTTAGTGGTCGCTTAAGACAGGTTTTACTGTACTTTCTAATAAGCAAAGAACAAAGGCACTGATCAGACTGATCTGCGCAGGCTTGTCTACACCTTTGATGTTTGCAAGCCCCCAAAGACAGGTTTTTTCGCATACAGGCCCAAATAAAACTGTAATATTTTTCTCTTTTTTTTTTTGCTTCAAAATTTGTACCTAAATTTAACTCGTCATTCATTATCCAGAATGACAATGTTAAACACTTTTTTGTTTCACCTGTGAAGCATGGCAGACACAGGGATCATGTCTGTCGAAGTCTGAGTAAGCATTATCTTTGGCGTTGGCATCACACTTTTGATTTGCAATCAATAACATTTGAAGAGATGCATCAATTTCATTCAAAGTTTACAGAAGAGTAAAGCATGATAAAATACAGGTCATAGAGATCATCTGCAAAATTTTGACTGAGTTATGGCCTTTTTTTTGACTTAGGTTTTGCCAGGCCACACAACCCATTCTCAGAACTCTAGTTTCCAATAAGATAAGGAAACAATTTGAAGTTTTATCATACTTTTAATGATTTTTTTTTCTTTTCTTACCATTTATCTAAAATATATGTTGTGTGTATTTAATTGAATCCTCTCTTTGAGATATGGGTAGGGAGGAGGGGATATTTACATGTTTAATGTAACCAGCTTATTTGAGAACAGAAAGAGTTATTAGCTGTTTATCATTATTCAGACTATTATTAAAGGACCATGCTGGCTCACTGAATTTCTATGTTGGTGAGCTAGGCTAATTCATCCAAATTGAAGTATCAATATATGTGTATGGTTTTGAGCAATTTTAAAACTAAATGTGTGTGATACTGATTTAATAAAACTACCAAACTACACTGACCCAAAATGAAGACTTTACACTTTATTTCTCTGAATAACTGTTATGTTAGTATACATGTCGTTGTAAGATTTACGCATGCCTATCGGGACATCGTCGCAGATAACGATTATGCAATTTTCATTCAAATTCCAGGTCTATTCAGGTGTTAACGCCTGAAAAACGTGTTCCTTACGTTGAACGTGTTGAGGAACAGGTAGTTCATTAACAGCTTTAAAGCCGACAAGAAAACATGTGCAGCTGAGTAATGGTAATAAAAAATAATTTATTGTCACAAAACGCTTCCATTTAGTGACGGCACGTCTTTCAAAAGATCAAAGAAACCAAGTTATTGACGTGCTTATGGCGGGGTCTACGGTAAATGATATCGCGCATCATTTTGGCTGCTCTAGACAGACTATTCATTATCTTATGAACCAGTACAACAAAACTGGGTATGTCAGACTTCGTGCAAGACCTGGTCGCGCACGTGTGATGACGTTACGTCCTTATCACGTTAACACGTTAACTCACCCATGTAAACGTTTCAAACTGCAACCATTATTGCTCGTCTTTACGGGGTTCATGCACAAATGATAATAAGTCATTTCGTGCAAAATAACGGACCTGGCATTTTCCAGCATGAAAATGCAAGGCCTTACACAACAGGTAAATAACAACATAATTCCATGCTAAATAACGTCAACCTCTTGCCTTGGCCTGTCTTATCCCGGTCATGAACCCATAGAACACGTATAGGATGAATTGGGTCGGAGGATCAGGTCCAATCATCAAATGGATGCGTTAAATGACTCCAATATGCACTTCTGTTAGCATTGCATACATATCCTTAACGTGCCTATACAACGTTACGTAAATTCAATGAGGCGACGTATTCTGCTAAGCATTCGTAAAAATGGAGGTCACACTGGTTACTGATGATCTTTTTAACATCACTTTAAACACGCAGTCAGTAATTTCTTGCGTCCAAAATCTGTGTGACTGTTTTAATTGTTTTTTAGAAATTTTCATTTTGACCCCTCTGAACTGAATTATTCATAAAAATTATGCAATTTATGATTTTCATCCAATAATTTTTTTTAGAGAAATCGATAAGGCATTGAAGATTCCATGACCGAAAATATTAACCCCGAAACTTAATTTATCATCAAAATATATACTTTTGAATACTATGTAAAGTTTTCATTTTGGGTCAGTGTACTAACATGATTGTTTAAATTTTTTTGAAAAGATTCTTTTTTTGTTTGTATTTTACTTATATTAATTAACTTTTTCAACTTTATAGAAATTAACTGATAACAGTTTTCGGCAAAGCCAGTGTTCAGTTGAGGCATAAACAATCTTATCTGGATAAAGACTTTGCATTTACAAATTTACTGTATTCCAGGCATGCTGTTTTATAATATCACATTACATTTGAGTCGCTGCATGTGATTTCCAGCAATTTGGTATTTTGACATGAATAGACTCTGATGAGCCTGTGCAGCCTCCTATTAAGCTTAGAAACTCCAAATGTTGTTTGGTCAGTAGCTTAACAGTCATACAAGATTCAAGCGACTGACAATGACTCTGATCAGTCTGGATGTATGCACAGGCTGATCTGATCCATTGCTGGTGGTACATACCATATCGTTGGAAATCTCATGTCACGGCTCATTTGCACCAGTATATAATCTAAGACCTAAAGGTATTCTAAATTGGGAGTTTAGGTTGGTACAAGATTTATGCAATCCTCAGGTTTACATTAGTAAACAATACAAGATGCAATTATAAACAAAGTAAAATAACAGTGTGGAAGTCGCAAACAGAAGTAGTGTAAAAGCATTATCAGTCACCTCATATATTAACATTGGTTTACATTGACCTGATAAATGTTGTGTATCTCATGGCATGTGCCTTTATCAGGTCATCATGACATTGCACTTTTTGAATGATGTCGAATCGACACGAAAAACAATAATTATGTCATAATCACTAGTTTGAAGAGTGACCCAACGTGTAAACTTATCAGATGAATAGAATACCAGATTCACTTCTTTCGATATCAAGTTTACCAAGCGAGGCTTAGAGAATGCTTGTTGAATCACTGGGGTCTTTATGTAGTTTACCTGGCCTTGAGGTTATAAAACTTGAGTTCAGTCTCAGACTCAAAATAAAACATGTCCGCAAGCAGCCAATCATTGCGCTTTATTTTGAGTCTGAGAATGAACTCAAGTTTTATAACCTCAAGGCCAGGTTTGACTTCAAGAACGCAAAAAGAAATGCTGTTCCCTTTGTAATCATTAACCCAGAAGTATCGAAACGGGAGACACAAGGATAATTTTAGCAGTCACCCACTTAAATATTTGTGGGTGAATGATTATAGAGGCGACGGCATTTCTGGGCGTGACCATTATATGTTCTGTTCAAGTGTGATGTTAGGCACTGCCTGCACTGCTTAGTTTTGACAGACACTAATTTGTATAATTTTACGAAGGGAAAAACTTACCTTGTTAATCAAAGATGGCGTCATACTATGTGTTTTCAACACCCACACTATGACGTAGGTTGTTACCCCTAAGTATTATCATTATCTCAGTGGCAGTGAAAATATTGTGTGTGTTTTTAAATGCAAAAAAACTACTACCTTTAATGGTGTTCTTTTTTAGATCAAGAACCATTTGCGAACGATTGAACAGATGAAGACAGATATTCAGGTGATGAAGGGGACACACAACCAGGAGGTCAAGCGCTTCCAGACAGATATGGAGGGCATGCGGGCGGAGATGGAAGTCACGAAGTCGGATCTTGAAGAGTGCCAGAATCAGAATGCAGATCTTACCACTGCCAATAAATCACAGAGCGATGAGTTAGATAGATACCAACGAGTTCAAGAGGAGAAAACTATAGAGGTTAGACTTTCGTTGTTTTCAGAAAGTCAATACTTGTTTTTTTTTTGTTTTTTAGGGTAGTTCAAAATACTACAGTGCAGTCCTTTTATAGCACATCTCATGGATATAACACAGTTATGTAACACAGTTATGTAATCCTAGGTTAGTACTGGTTCAACCCAGGAAGACCCGTCCCTTTATAACTGAAAGATTGTTGATGGGACGTAAAGAATCAAATCAAACAAACAAACAAAAAACACAGTTATGTTGTGGCTCCCAATTTTTTTACTGTTTGTTTTGTTGCTATACGCCCCAAGTCAACAGCTATGGTCATGGCGGGACCGTCAGTTCACCTTACCATACTTTTTCCTGGGCAAGCTTGAACAAGAGGTTAACCAGTACTTAGTGCACATACTTTTGCTTGTAACTGACAACAACCCTTCTTGAATGATTAAGCAGAAGAGGGGAGAATGACCGTAGAAAGTGTTTTTTTACGGTGGGATAAATTTAACAAAGGAATTATAGGAAATGGGGCTTTCATGGTCATTTTCCTATTTTTAAATGGTCCTTTTTTAAGTTATTACAATTTGTTTATAACCCAAATAAAGCGTTATAAAGGGACTGCAGTGTAGTAGCGGAGGCAGATTTTTTTTAATGCTACAGATAAACAATCATAGCTGTAAGTACATGGATCTGTACATAAGATGCACATGGCCGCCAGGGCTTGTGGCTTATTGCTGCTAAGCAAAACTTAAAAGAATCTTTTCCACTGAATCCACTGATCAGAGTTCATTATAATTCAGCACTAGCTTTAGGTGTCCATCTACAAAAGGAGCTAGAATTACTGGATCTGTCAAAAAATGGCCTCCATGGGTGTGTCATGTTTCACTTATAAGCCAAGAAAGTTAGAACATCTCGAAAACCAGCGGTCAGAATTGAAATTTGGCAGAACTAGTCTTTATTCAAATGCACAAAAAGGGGGCATGGCTTTTTGCAGCTAAGAAAAACTAAAAATCTCCTGAAGCTGCTGCACAGAATTCAAAATAATTTGGTCGAAATGATCTCTAAATAACGTTTCCCCCCCCCCCATATACACACACAAAAAAAGTAAAAAAAACAACAACATGGCTATCTGGGAGCCTGGCCAGTTTTCACCAATATCCCGGCCGCGTAGCGCAGTCGGTAACGTGTCTGGCTACAGATGCGTGTCTGACTGCAGATCCAGGGGTCGCGAGTTCGATCCCGGCCCGGTCCCATACTTTCGTGGAGATTGATCATGAAATAATTTCTACGGTCATTCTCCTCCCTTCCGCTGATTCATTCAAGAAGGGTTGTTGTCAGTCACAAGCGAAAGTATGTGCACAAATTACTGGTTAACCGCTTGTTCAAGCCTGCCCAGGAAAAAGTGTGGTTAGGTGAACTGACTGTCCCGCAATGACCATAGCTGTTGACTTGGGACGTAAAGCAACAAAACCAACCAACCAACCTAAATGAGACATTTTAAATGTCTTCGCCTTTGGAATTAATGTGGTTAAATGGTCACTACATGAAGGTGACCCTGTTACTAACCCTTAATGCGCCAATCGCAACAAAAGTCGTCTGTTTTTCTCGTCTGCTGAAATGTTTAAGAAGCCTCTATGGCAAACAGTGTGGACCCAGATCAGACTGCTCCTATAGGAGCAGTCTGTTCTGGGTCCCTGCTGTTTGCTTCTTTACTTAATTTGTCAGTAATGTTAGGCAATTATTTGCAGCAGATGACTTCAGCAGACGACATTTTTCAGATGCATTATCTTCTTGGTGCTTTAAGGGCTAATTACTTATACATGTTTATTCATTTATATACATGTTTTTTTTCCAGATTCAGCGATACCTGGACAATATCAACCACCAGGATGCTACAATAGCAGACTCCAAACAACAGATCATCATTCTCGAGGACCAACTACACAGAGCTCAAGATGAAATCGACAAACTGGAAGCTGCTGTTAATAGTTACAAACAAAATTACAGCCATGCTACTAATCAGATCTCTCACCTTGATGGAACCGTTACGAACCTCCAGGAAAAACTCGCAGAATCTCGGAATAGGGAGTTGGATAAAGAACAGACAATAGACTCGATGAAAAATGACATTGAGAATTTGAATAAAATGTACAGTGAGTCTAAACATGAGGTGGAGAAGTGTGAGGATGTTATTGAGCAGTTGACTCAGGAATTAAACTCTTCCCAGGAGGAGTTGTCTATGTCACAGAATAGGGTGAAAGAATGTGAAGAAAATATAAAGAATCTGAAGGATAGAAATCATGACTTACAGTCAGAGGTGAGTTTTTTAGAAGGTGCGGGTCAGGTGTTGTACTTGATCGTATCTATTCCTGATCTTTGCCATCCTCTTTACTGTAGCGCAGTTGGTAGAGAGTCTGACTGAAAATGTGGCCCTGAGGTTTTAAAACTGTTTTCATTCACATTTCAACTGAGCCTGAAATGTCAATTGCTCATTAAAACTAATCTGCGGAAAATTAAAGACTTTTCTTGCTTTTAAACTTTCAGATGTTGTATTGGTCATGCTAATACATGTTAAAATGCCAACAATTGTTGGCATTTTAACATTTATGAACATGATAAATTTCTATTCATCATGCTACTTTATCATGCTACTAAATGCTAAAATGACAATTATTGTTAGCATTTTAACATATGAGCATGATAAATTTATATTAATCATGCTACTTTATCATTCTACTAAATGTTAAAATGCCAACAATTGTTGACATTTTAACATTTATGAGCATGATAAAATTTCATGCTCAGTTGGGTTGAACATGAAAAAAGTTTTATTACCTCAAGGCCTGACTTCTATAGACTGCAATAGAGGGGTTGCGAGTTTGAGCCCTGGTCAGACCAGATACATTCATAAAGTTAAAAAAAAAATCTCTGCATGGAAGTTATCATTTACTGATTGAAGTATGTGTACACTAAAAACTGGTAATTTTTTTAAACCACTTACTGTGAGCAGCCTGATGGTGCCTAGGAACAGTGTTATATGATAAATGATGTGTTTTTTTGTTTGATTTGATTCTTTACGTCCCATCAACAATCTTTCAGTTATATAGGGATGGGTCTTCCTGGGTTGAACCAGTACTAAGCTAGGATTAATGTGTCCTGCTCAAGGACACAACACAGTGACGCCGATGAGGTCTCGAGTCAAGCACTCTATCACTGAGCCAATGATGGTTATGATATGACTGAAAACTTGATGCAAGCACCATTATCTGCTTTGTTTCTACTGGTGTACAGTTCATTCAAGTACAAGCAGTCGACACAATAAGTAGGGTGGTATTGGGTGGATGGGTGGGGGCGGGGGGAATAAGTGAATGATTTGGCTGTGCCTTTAAGGCTCTTTTGAGCACTAAAAACATATTTTTAGATTCACAAATACTAGTGGTGTCTTTTTGCATGCTGACTACCTTTTCAAACAGTTTGAACCCAGATCAAGCCCGACTAGATGTCGGGTTTGATCTGGTTCCAAATTGTTTGACACTCTGATGGTATTGATGAAAGATACTTTTGAAATTTAAAAAAAAAAAATCTGTAGATGGGGCAAAAAGTGTGCAATATTACCCATTATGCAAGGAGATAAAATTCTCACTGGAAGCAAAATAAATAAGAAATATCTCAGAATTAAAGTGAACGAGATATTTTATGTTCTAACAGTGCCGGATCCAGAGGGGGTTCAGGGGGTTTGCTTGAATACCTTTCCCTGACCCCATTTTAAATATCCTATGAAAATGAAATAATTTCGTCTCAGTGAGACCAAATTACTTCATTTTCATGGGATATCTAAGAAAAATTAGAGAAATCAGCAAAGTGAACCTCTCACACCTTTATACATATGAACAACCTTTCTAGAAATCCTGAATCCGCCCTTGTGTAAAAGTTTGAGCAAGATTTATCATTGTTATTGTTGTATTTCAGTCGTTGAATAATGAAGAGAAAGCCAAGAGGTTGGAGAATGAGTTGCTATCTTACCAAGGAGAACATAACCACAGTGATCAAGAGGTAATACAGAGTTACACACCTTTAGATAATAGAGCATGATTAAGAAATCAATTTTCCTATTTTGCGACCAAAACATTTGTTGTGGGTACTCAAAGGAACTGTCTCACAGAGACAGGTTTTTGAGCACCCAAAACATTTACAAATGTTAAAACTGATGGATAAAAAATATTCACAATTTGACTTAATATTTTTTTGTTCATGATAGTTTCTCCGATTATTAAAGAAAACTTTAATACTATTTGACAAGAGAAAATATTGTTTCATTCCTCAGTTAATAAAATTGGTCTTGTTTCAAGATAAACAGAATTTGTTCCCTGGGAACAGCAAGATGCAGACCAGCAATGCGCATTTTCACAGTATCAGTAGACTGCTTCTGAAGAAAGTCTGATTAGGATCTTCCCTGTTTGCTATTCAAACAAGCATTGTGAATTCCAGCCCTGATAGCCAACATTTTATTTGAGAACAGAAAGAGAAACGTGTTCGAAAATTTAGAACATTGACCATAAAACTTATGGAATGTCAAAAAGATTTAGACAAACAGTGCAGACCCAGATCAGATTGATTCTAAAGAAGCAGTCTGATCAGGGTCTTTTCTGTTTTGCTATTCCAAAAAGCATTATGTGAATTCCAGCCCTGATGACCAACAGAAAAAGATAGTGCATAATTAAATATTAATTCGTTTATTTCTCATGCATAACATATGTTGTGGGTACTCAAAAGAACGATCTCAATGAGCGGGTTCTTTTGAGAACCACAGGGTTCGCACAGGCTTGAAAAGTACTTGAATACAGAGGGCTTTCTTGAAAAGTCCTTGAAAAATAAATCTGTCTTGAAAGTACTGGAAAATTACTCTTAGGCCTTGAAAAGTCCTTGAATTTTACTATTTTCTGTAAGGCTTAACACTGTAAATGGAGGCCTAAATTAGTATAAAACTGTTGTGCCTTTATTTGGTGCAATTTTATACCAATTTTTCTAATACTATTTTCTCCATTTTCGCTGTCTAGCATTTCGGAAGAAGGATTTTAATGTGTAAATAAGTGTAGTCCTTGAAAACCACAGATGACCCTTTAAGAAGTCCTTGAATTTTACACAAACTTACCTGTATGAACCCTGAACCAAAACAGATGTTAAAACTGATGGATAAGAAAGTATTCATATTAATTTTAAGCTGATTTTTTTTGTGTAACTAGACCTATGCTGATTATGAATTTATTTCAGTTCATTGAGAAAGAAGAGCGGATCACCCAGCTGGAGTATACCCTAGAGGAGACCCAGAGTGAACTGCACAATAAACTGAGAAATCTCTCTGATATACAGGACAATCTTAATGAGCTCAAGGTGGAATATGCCAGTGTGAGAGAACAGAAAAATAGTGCTCTCAAAGAGGTAAGAACTATGCTGCATTCAAAAATTATCTACCTATCCCACTACTATTTATTAGGAGCTGTCTTGTATGGCCATTTGTCCGTCCATTCTCATGGTCACTGTAACTTAGTCATTTTAATTTGATTTCTTACAAATTTCATTTTTGGATGGCTTCCATCAAACTCTCGTTCAACTTCAAATACGGATTTTGTCCGACAAACGATAATGAAGATGGGTGACTAAACGGCCACCGCCTATCAGTGTCTGCTGTCGTGGTCACTCTGCATGTAACTTAGTCATTTTTAATCGGATTTCTTCCAAATTTCATATATGGATTGCTTCCATCAAACTCTCGTCCAAGGTTGAATACGGATTTTGTCTGAAGAACGATAATCAAGATGGCCGACACTCACCGGCGTCACTGCGTTGTGGTCCTTGAGCAAGACACATTTATCCTAGCTTAGTACTGGTTAAACCCAGGAAGAACCGTCCCGCAAAACTGAAAGATTGTTGAGTGGACGTAAAGAATTAAATTAAACAGACAAAAGATGGCCGACAAAATGGCCGCCGCTTATCAGTTTGCTCTTGTGGACACTCTACCTTAGTCATTTATTACCCGATTGCTTCCTAATTTCATATATGGATTACTTTTATCAAACTCTCGCCCAAGTTCGAATATGGGCTTTGTCCTATAACCAAGATGGCCACCAAAATGGCCGCCACCTGTCAGTTTGCACTTGTGGACACTCTAACTTAAGTCATTTATCACCTTATTTCTTCCAAATTTCATATATGGACTACTTTCATCAAACTATTGTTCTATCTGAATATGGGTTTTGTCCAAATGAACGATAATCAAGATTGTCGCCAAAACTGATATCCCCTTTTCACTGCAGGGCATTATGCGGGCCCTTTGTCTGAGTCCGACTGTTCTAGTTTGGTCCTAAAAATGTTGTCTGCTTTTAACATCTGCTACATATATTCAAGTGTAGTTCAGACTAGATTTTTTAATGGAAGCAAACGACATGAACCCTGATCAGACTGCTCCGCTGGGAGCAGTCTGATCTGGGTACATATTGTTTGCAGTATAAGCTACCGAGGAATGTTAGCAGTAGAGAGAGCAGACAACTAAAGCCGTGACTTGCAGGAAAAGTGTTAATTCAAATTATATAGATGTTGTAATAGATTTCAAGGTTGTTTTTTTCAAATTTCTTGACTTTTAATTGATATCTATTGTTCAAAACCAAAATAATTTCAAAGACAAACATTTTCTTTCTTTCTAGTTTTCTAATTTCTCCTTAGAATTTATTTTATTTTTTTTGGTATTTGTTGACTATGCTTTTTATATTGGACTAGGACTTATATTTTGCATTTCTTTCCATAGATTGATCGACTAGAGCAGAACTGTGGGCAGCTCCAGTTGAACCTGTCCTCCTCACATCAGCGCCACAAGCAGGAAGTGGGTCAGCTGGAGGACCACATGGCCAAGATAGACGCCCAGATGAGGCAGGCCCAGGCCCGCGGCACGGCTCTGGAACAGGAGATCAAGCGTAAGGAAGATCATATCAAGCGAAACGAGGCTGAGATGAAGGCGTGTAGACAGGATATCACGAATAAGGGAGAGGAGGTTAGTTAAAATATTTGTTACTATCTTGTCTTAAGAGAAACACTCTTCAAATCTTTACAGACCCTGAGGTTATAAAACTTTTTCCATGCTCAACTCAGCTGAGCACGAAATTTATCCTGCCCATAAATGTTAAAATACCAACAATTTTTGGCATTTAACATTTATTAGCATGATAAATGCAACATCTGAGAGACTTAAAGAAAGAAACTTGTTCATTTGTCTGTATTGTTTTTATGAGCAGTTGAAATTTTGTGCTCAGTTGAGTTCAGGGCCCCGGTTCTAGTGACAACAGTTTAGACAGTTTAGAAATATTTATTTCTTCCTAGACTTATAAAGTAATACAGTTGACTCTGGTTAAGTCTTTACCCACCTCCTAGTGACAACTTTTGTCGTCTGCTGATATTCTTTTTCAAACAGTTAAGACCCAGATCAGGCCCAACATTATGTTGGGCCTGATCTTGGTCTAAACTGTTTGAAGGCAGTTTAGACCCAAATCGGGCCCAACATTATGTTGGGTCTGATCTGGGTCTTAACTGTTTGAAAAAGAATTTTAGCGACAACCACTGTCTTCTTTTTTTTGTCTTCATGAAGGTTTAAAAAATAAAATTTCATTTTTTTATATTAACACTTTATATTTCACATGAGCAAATCTCCTTCAAGTAAATGAAAACAGATGCAAATCTCTTCATTGGCAAATGAAGGCAGTTGCTCGAAAATAGTTCATCCAAGGGAAGACAGCGGCAAGTGTAAATGCATTCAAACACACGTCAGAATACATTTACCATGGTAGCAAAGACTATAAATCCTGAGGAGCAGCCTGATCAGGGTTCATATTGTTTGCAATATAGGCCTTTCAAATTACATAAGTAGGGAGCTCAGTGGTAGAGTGTCCGACTCGAGACCTAGGGGTTGCAGGTTTGAGCCTCACTGGTGTCACAGCATTGTGTCCATGCTTATCTGGTTCAACCCAGTAAGACCCCTCCCAGCATAACTGAAAAATTGTTGACTGAGACTTAAAGAATCAAATAAAAAATAAAAAAAATTACATAAGCAGCTGAGAGAGCAGATGACAACTGTCGTAAATGGTATGAAAAGCACTTATATTGAAAAGGCTCCTCCAGATTCACTGGAAACCAGTTCATATAGGGTATATGTTCTAAAGTTGTGAACACTTACCTCCATCTGATCTTAAATAAAACCTTGGTTATCAGGACTGGAATCCACAAAATGCTTGTCAGAATAGCAAACAGGGAAGACCCTGATCAGACTGCTTCTTCAGAAGCAGTCTGATCTGGGTCTGCACTGTTTGCCTAGGCCTTTTTAGAAGGTAGCTAGTGTTTGCAATTTTAGAACATTTATGGTAATGTTAACACCCATAAGATATACCGGGCCGCGTAGCGCAGTCGGTAAAGTGTCTGGCTACAGATGCGTGTCTGACTGCAGATCCAGGGGTCACGAGGTCGATCCCAGCCCGGTCCCATACTTTCGTGGAGATTGATCATGAAATAATTTCTACGGTCGTTCTCCTCCCTTCCGCTTATTCATTCAAGAAGAGTTGCTGTCAGTTACAAGCGAATTATGGGCACGAATTACCGGTTAACCGCTTGTTCAAGCCTACCCAGGAAAAAGTGTGGTTTAGTGAACTGACCATCCCGCCATGACCATAGCTGTCGACTTGGGACGTAAAGCAACAAAACAAACACCCATAAAGTTCTCATTGTGTGCTACGGGAGCGCAGTGGCTCAGTGGTGGAGTGCTTGACTCGAGACCGATGGGCCACGGGTTCGAGCCTCACCTGCGTCACTGTGTTGTGTCCTTGAGCAAGATTATTTATCCTAGCTTAGTACTGGTTCAACCCAGGAAGACCCGTCCCTATATAACTGAAAGATTGTTGATAGGACGTAAAGAATCAAATCAAACTCATTGTGTGCTAACAGGAGCGTTTACTCTATTCTGTAAATGGGAGGTAACTGTACAAAGCCTAGTCATAATAGACCATGTGAAGTAACTCTGAAATCAGATATGTTTCAGCAAGTTTATACTTGTCTTTAGTTTTGAAAAAAACTGGTAAATACTTTATTTAAAACACTCTGTTTTAAAAAAAAATTACCTTAAAGACGGCAGGCAGTGCAGTCTGATAATTTCCTTAAAAATACCTTATTATTAACCAAAGGAGCATTTAGAAATCTCATTGTAACCACAGAAAGGCTCCCCCTTGAAGTTGTATTCTTTTACATATATATGTATACACTCTCATTAGGGTAAATTGTGTTTGCTCATCATTAAAAACAACTAAAACTTATCGGGAGAAGCGGCCGTCTTGAAAACCAGGGGTCGCAGGTTCGATTCCTGGCTTCTCCCAGTCTGTCGGATGAGACTTTAAGCTGTTGCCCCGTCTTCTGAGATGCTTTAAAATCAGAACAACTGCCGGTTGAGCCTTCGGGTGTTCCTGGACATAGAACCACAAAACCATAAACCCACCCGGCCAGTACTGGTACAGCCAAGGAACACGGCCACAAACAAAAACTAAAACTTATCAAGTTTAGGTCGGGAGTCCCTAGTTCGATCCAGGGCTCCTCCAGTGTGTCCGATTAGACTCTAAGCCTTTGCCCCGTCTCCTGTCACATTTTAAACACAACCACTGCTGGTGAATCTTTTGGTGCTCCTGGATATAAAAAAGTACAAAACACAATCACCCCGACTAATACTGGTTAATGCCAAGGATCCGCCACATTTTTTTTATATAAAAACATATTGAGATTCTGTCAAAGGGAATTCAAAAGGGATCAAAGGGTGTTGTTCCCTTAAAAGTACCTGAACACTTTTATGGTGAACTATGGTGAGTGCTGAAATTGTTGGCTTTGATCAAAGTTGCATTAACCTTTACCACATAAAGAAGCCTTTTAACACTTTTGCAGACAGAGCAGAACCAGATCAGGCAGCTCTTGTAAGAGCTGCCTGATCAGGGTTTTCTCTGTTTGCTTATGGAAATATGATTAGATATGATCCTATACTAGTAGACCTGACAAGTCATTTCTTTGCTCTATGTGCAAACGTATAAGTTTATTTATATAGCTATTCGTAGTAGGTAGAGCTTAGCATGAATACACATGAAGGAAAGGGTTAAGCATGTTAATGTTAACAGCTTTGAAAAAGTTGAGGGGCATATTGCTTTTAGCTTGAAAGTCCTTCAGTCTTGAGCACATACCTTGTTTTATTAATAAGCCAGATGTCTCATAAAATATATAAAAAAAAACTTGAAATTTGGTAAGCTGATAACAGCTGACGAGTAGATTATCTGGTTAACTTTTGATAGGAAACCAGGCCCAAGGTTAACTTTTTACATGCTCAACTCAACTGAGCATGCAATCTATCATGCTCATAAATATTAAAATGCCAACATTTGTTGGCATTTTAACATTTATTAGCGGCATAAATACTATCTCTGACAGTTTGAAAGCAAGAAAAGTCTTTATTTTTCGGCATTTTAGTTTTTATGAGCAGTTGAAATTTCATGCTCAGTTGAGTTGAGTGTGAAAAAAAGCTTTATAACCTTGAGTCCCAAGGTTAACATTTTCAATGCTCAACTGTACATGTGCACGAAATTTCAACTACTCTTAAAAACTAAAATGCTGAAAAATATAGATTTTTCTTCCTTTAAAATATTGTAATTATCCTGCTTATAAATGTAAAGCATTATGAGCAGGATAAATTTCATGCTCAGATATTGAGTTGAGCATGAAAAAAGTTTCATAACCTCAGGGCCTGGGAAAGATTTAGTGGATAATCGGCCAGCACAAGAGATTTTGGTACTTACAAAGGCTCCAGTAAACACCCTTGCTGTCATATTCAGCAAGGCTAGAGGTCTAAATTCTGGTCTGAGTCTTTATCTACAACCATACTTTGTGCATACAGGCAGTGAGAGCTCTGGCAAATGCGCAGGCTGCGTGAGTTTTCGCTGATTGCCGATACGATAAGTACCAATTAAAATATCATATGCTGGGCCATGTGGTCTTTATCAAGGCACTTCATTTTTTGAAGGGCTGAAGTGCATGTACTTGAATGTCGTATTTTTTGCAATACATGTCATGAAGATTTAAAAGTTTGGGCTTGTTTAAATCTTAACGCATGTTTGATAAGACTGATACTCCTTTAAGATTGAGGAATTGCTATTTAATGTGGAGTGTCATTGATAATCGTGGTGGGTATGCATTTAAAATTTATGGCAAGACATTTGAAATAGGACAGATAATTTTTTACTATGTGAATGATTCTTTACCTGCATGGTAGCTTTTGGAGCCCAGTGGCTCAGTTGATATAGAGTTAGACGTGCTGATTCAAGCCTCACCCCTAGCAGAGTCACTGTGCTATGTTCTTGAGCAAGACACTTTATCCACTGCTTAGTACTGGTTCAACCAAGTAAGACCCATCCCTACTTGACTGAAAAATCGTTGACTGGAACGTAAAGAATCAAACTAAATAAACAAAAACCTGGTATATATAGCTTTACAAGTGAGCACAGTGGTAGAGTGTTTGACTCAAGACCCAGGGGCCGCAGGTTCGAGCCTCACCGGTGTCACTGTGTTGTCCTTGAGCAAGACACATTTTATCCTTGCGTAGTACTTGTTCAACCCAGGAAGGCCTGTCCCGGCATAACGGAAAAATTGTTTACTGGGATGTAAAGAATCAAATCAAACAAAGTATAGCTTTACAAGCTTGTAGTCTTTTAGATTACATAGCCTTGTCTGTAGGTAATGGAAAAATGTGGCCAGACCAGGCCGTGAGGTTATAAAACTTTTTTCATGCTCAACTCAACTGAGCACAAAATTTCAACTGCTCATAAAAGCTAAAATACAGTCAAATAAAGAAGTTTCTTGCTTTAAGTCTCTCAGATTGTAATTGATCATGCTAATAAATGTTAAAATGCCAACAATTGTTGGCATTTTAACATTTATGAGCCGGATAAATTGCATGCTCAGCTGAGTTGAGCATGGAAAAAGTTTTAGAACTCTGGGCCAGGGTTCGAATTTAAGATCTTGCTGAGCTTTGAAATGCTGTACCTGATATATCAGGACCTGGATCCAAACTGTTTAACACTCTCGTTGTATTTCTGAAAGCCAGACCCCCTCCCCCCCCCCCCCCCCCCCCCCAAAAAAAAAAAAAAAAAAAAAATGCAACCCTCAAAAAGGTACACAAAAATACATACAAAATACCCAGCATGCAAAGAGTTACCATTCAAAGAATTCAGGGGTGTGGAAATAGTAAAATTTTCTACTTGTCTAGGGACAAATGAATGGCCATAATGTACTTGTCCAAAGAAACTTTTCACTTGTCCGAAAGAACAGATTAGCTTATACATGTACCTTTCTGTACCTTTACTCTTTAGATATATGAAACCCTATGTGAACTCTCTTGTAAACAGTGTAGATCCAGATCAGCTAAGAAGCCAGCTGATCAAGATCCACACTGTTTTCATTGCAACATATGAACTCGTAATAAGTAATCAAAATATGAAATACAGAATTGTATTAACTTTAAACATAAATTTGTACTTGTCCAAGGACAAGTAAATAGAAATTTTCAACTTGCCTTCAATGAATTGGGACCAGGTCGGACAAGTTGGGCATGGTATTTCCACAGTCCTGAAGAATTGATTGGTCCTTGTACCTTATTACATTTCTGGGTTTAAAGAGGTTTAATATAGCATTGATTATTTCTTTTCTGTCAAAGATAAATTGCCCATTATTGACAGATTCCAATCTATTCAGTCTTTGTACTTGGCATTGTTTACTTTCAACTCAGTGGCATGCTGGCTTACAAATACTGCACCACAATGCTTTACAATGAACTCTTTGCATGCTCGGAAATTTTTCGTGCATTTTATTATTGTCTGCCATTTTTTTTTTCAAAGTTAACTTTTTCAAAAATTTCTTTCAAGTGTTAAAGGGTTTGGATCCAGATCAGGACCGACATTTTGTCATGCCTGATCTGGTTTGTATTTAACATCCCAGTCAACAGCTATGGTCATGTGACGGGTCTATGACAAAACATACCAGTAGAACAACAAAACATAGAAAAGCAAAAATATAGAAAAGACATAATATAGAAAGACAAAACATAGAAAAATAAAATTGAAAAAGATCGAAAAAACTTCGAAATAACATCGAAAAAGTTCAGAAACATCGAAAATTTATTTCTATCAGTTTAACGACAGCAATACATTTTTGGATATTTGAGGTAGGCCTTGCGAACATTGATTAATTTAGCGACCAATAAAGCATAAAAGTGCAGTAGATTCTATCCCTGCTAGTTTCCTTTTGCAATAAGTTATCACATACTGTTGTGGGCGAAGCCCTTCAGGTACTCCATACATGAATGTCCATTATTGGTTCTTAACTCAAACTCGGACACAACTTTTTCTCAAGAGATAGTTTCCTCACTCAGTGTTGGATTGCTCTCTCTGACCCAGAATTGAGCTTATTAGTCAGTGCCAGTCTTCCTAACAGACCAAATAGATGGTGGATAGCTTGTTCGAGTGAGCGAATGTTAAACGACGCATAGCAATCGCCAAGCGGTCAACTAATTATAATTTTTCACACTTATTGTTCTATTATTGGTTGTTCCATTATTCATCTCTCTAATGAATGTTGCTTCTATGTTTTGACGCATCTATTAAATGTCGTTTCTCTATTTTGTCTTTCTATGTTTTGTCGTACAGCGCATGTGACGGTCAGTTAATCTAACCACACTTTTTTTTATGGGCAAGCTTAGACTAAGCAGTTAACCAGTAATTCATGCACATACTTTTACTACACTTCTTGAATCAGCAGAAGATGGAGATTGACCTTAGAAAATATTTTATTATCTAACTCCACAAAAGTATGGGGCCGGGCTGGGATAGAACTCACAACCCCTGGATCAGCAATCGGACTTGTTACTGAGTGCGCTAAAGGGCCCTGTAGGCCTGATCTTAGTCCAAACTGTTTGCAAAGGTTATCAGCAGACTGCACTTTTTTTTACTGGGCTGCATAGTGCAGTCGGTAATGTGTCTAGCTGCAGATACATATCTGACTGCAGATCAATGGGCCACGAGTTCGATCCCGGCCCGGTCCCATACTTTTGTGGAGATTATCAAGAAATAAATTCTACGGTCATTCTCCTCCCTTCCGTTGATTCAAGAAGTGTTGTTGTCAGTTACAAGTGAAAGTATGTGCACAAAGTACTGGTTAACTGCGTAGTCAAGCTTACCTAGGAAAAAAGTGTGGTTAGGTAAACTGACCGCCCCAACATGACCCTAGCTGTTGAATGGGACCTAAAGAATCAAACCAAACCCAAAAAAAAGACCGCACTTTAATAGACCTTCACTAAGCTACCATTTTCCATTAAGACCTTCGTTTTGTCTATTTTTGAGTGGCCGTTTAAGACAGGTTTTACTGTATGT
Source organism: Loripinus fragilis (assembly GCA_964019695.1). Taxonomy (NCBI): domain Eukaryota; kingdom Metazoa; phylum Mollusca; class Bivalvia; order Lucinida; family Lucinidae; genus Loripinus; species Loripinus fragilis. The sequence goes on from OZ026523.1 coordinate 22,854,189, forward strand.
AGGTTTGCCTGAGTATTTGCTGGTAACCAGTGCTGTTATCATCTGTCTCAAATGGCATATTTTTGTAGCAGGTATACACTTAATAGCAACAAAGTTTGCCCTTTTATGTTTGTAAATGATATGGGACTAGCCTTATGTATAAAAGTTTTGGTCATTGGAAGTGGTTTATCTCTAATATTTATTTGGTCAATAAAGAAACTTTCATAAGTTTAGGAAAACAAACTAGCAAGTTTTGAATTGCTACTGTAGAATTCAATTAATTGACTCCTGTATTCAAACAGTAATAACTACTATTGAAGTATCTTATGCGTCAGTCAATTGCAATTAATAACCATTAATTTTGTTGCCTCCCAAACCTCTTCCCCCATCAAATACACCCACATTGACTTATAGGGATGTCCGGTGGATAGCTTGGTTTAGAGTTAGGTCTTAGACCTTTTATACATGTGGCTCCTTGCAATGCCCCAAAAGTGCCAGGACTGTACATAGGGCCAGTTAAGCAAAAAAATTTTAGCATAAAATTGTGATTACTTTCCTATCCATCAGTTAAAACATGTGTTTTGAGTGCTCAAAGAACCGTCTTATCAAGACGGTTCTTTTGAGTACCCACAACATATGTTTTGGTTGAGAAATAAGAAAAACAATGTACAGTTACGCACCCTTATCTGGGGCCCTGAATGTATCCTTGAGGGCAGACGGTTATATTCACACCCATCTACTAATTAAACCACATATAGTCCAGGACCGCAGAGTCCAGGACATATATCAGCACAAAATTGATAAATTAATTAGAATTCACACTGATCTGAGCATGCTTGTGTAATTTTATGGGAAGAGCTGTATTATCAGAGGTTTTATCTTAAAGTGTGAATTATTTTTTTTAGTGTTCTAGCCCAATGTTTCTTCTCATGCAATTCATGCCATGCATTGTACTGTAACCTATGATAAGATGTCTTTAAAAAAAAAAAAAAAATTCAACAAAAAAATTGTAATAATTTCCTCATTTTTCAATAAAAACATTTGTTATGGTGCTCATTGGAACCGTCTTAGTAAGACGGTTCCAATGAGTACCCACAACTTAAGTTTCTTTGAGAAATAGCGAAAATAGACTCTGGATACCCCACCCCCTCGTACCAAGGATATGATTATACAATAGATTTGTTTATTTGTAATTATTTACCATATATTAATTACACAATAATTAAACAAGTCACACTGATAGAAACACCTGATAATATCCCATTTATATAATAGATGCATTTTGATATAAACAATTGATGAATGGTGGCAAGTTCGTAATGCTCTATGATCCACTGCATTTGGCTGAACATACCCTATTACCACTGCAGCAAATATTCATGTGAATTCATTTGGTTTTTTGAATACATGACAAATTTCTGTCTTATCCAGCAACGTCAACCTTGATCTTCAGCTATTTTTTATAGCCTGCCCCTGCAACTCTACCATGGCTCAGGATCTTTCTTGTTAAAGACCCCCCACACCCCACCCAGCTCACCAGAAAAGAAACAAAAATATTTGTATATTAGTAAGAGTTAGACTGGGGATAGAAAGGTGGCTGTTTCGAGACTTGATCACTGAAGGCACTGAGTTGTGTCCCTAAGCAAGACCCTTTATCCTTTGCTTAGTGTACTGGTTCAACCCAGGAAGACAGGAAATCATCCTAACATGGCTGAAAAATTGTTAACTGGAACATAAAGCATCAAAACAAACATATTAATAAGATACCAATGATTGTAGGACTGTATTATCAAGTGGCACATCAAAGAGAAAAAGAGATTATCTTTGACCTTCACCTTTATCAAATGCTTAGATAGACAGGACTATTTATTCAGGGTCTTGATATATTTTGCTTAATAAGCAAAATGGGACTCTTGAGCATAGTTTTTCAATACAACTGGATATTTAGTGCAAAAAATAATTAAATTTTGCCCCTGAATAATTATTTCAGTAACTGCAAAGTCACAGTACACTAAACCGGCCTATGAATTTTGGGGCAGTCTGATCAGTTTATATTTTATTGCTGTTAGTTTATTTTATTGAAGTTATGAAAAATGCCCTATGACATTTCCATTTAGGTAAATTGGCGATACTTTCTATAGAAAACTTTCATTTGGAAAAGTGGGTATTAAGTTACGACTCAATTTTCTTGTACAAATTATACCAATTTTTGTTGAATGGCACAGATAGACCTACATAGGATATCAATACTTTAAAAGGGAAAGTAATCCTTTGCCGATACTTTCTTAATAAACACCTGAGTGTGAAATGCTTATTTTAAAATTTACCTCCAAACAAACAGTCATGTGACAACTTGCCTAATACACATCCTTCAATCTATAGTCTGTTTTAGTTAATCTCTGTACGGCCATTTCACACTTGGAATGGTCAAACCTGGTAAGAGGAGCTCAAGGGCCCAGTGGTAGAGTGCTCTACTTGAGATCTAAGGGTCGCTGGTTCGAGCCTCACAGGAGGCACTGTGTTATAAATGTGGTCATGAGCAAATTGCAAGACACTTTATTCCTGGCTTAGTACTACATGACTGAAAAATTGTTGACTGAAATTAAGCGCTCTACCACTGTGCCAGTTCACTCCTCAAATGTTATTAAGATCAGATTGAGTGGATGTGCTGGCTGATCTGCAGGAGCATCTTCAGTTTTCATGGGTTTCTCATCATGTAGTTCATTTAACCTCTGTAGACCAATGGAATTTTGCATAAAGTTTGATACACTTAAGTCAGGATGGTGCATTGTATATATCGAGGGGTCATAGTTTAAAATTTTCAATTAATATTATATGTCTTTCTTTGAAGATCAGTCAGTGCCTCAGTGGTAGAGTGCTCGACTTGAGATTGACAGGTTGCTAGTTTGAGGCTCACCCGAGGCACTGTGTTGTGGGTACACTTTATCTTATAATTCTGCTTAGGACTGGTTCAACCGAGAAAGACACAAAGTCGTCCGGATATGACTGAAAAAATTTCGACTGGGATGTAAAGTATCAAGACAAACAAACATTGCTGACCCTAAGGAAATGCATCATTTTGGGTCTTCACTGATTGTCAAGGTGCACGCTTACGGGTATCCATGTTACAAAGGGTTAAAGCAAGCCAATTTTAGATATTCTTAAGTATTAAATCAATATAAATCCTAAATGCTCCATTTAAATAGTGATTTATCCCATCTCCCCCATATAAAAGCTTTCGATATGGGCTTTTTATGAGTTACAAATACATGTCGGCTTATCCTTACTGCAGTGTAAGAGTCAAGATAGGCAGAATACGCCACCTTTTGACTTATAATAGGGATTAGATTAAATTATTTATTAATACCTGTCGCCTGAAAGGTGAAATAATCTTTTAGATATAGAAATTACGCTAAGTGTAGGGAAAAGCTTAAATCTAGTTTTGTTTGTTTGTTTTGATTCTTTACGTCCCACTGGGCGGTCAACAATTTTTCAGTTATGTCGGGACAGTTCTTCCTGGGTTGAATCAATACTAAGCAGAGGATAAAGTATCTTGCTCAAGGACACAACACAGTGCTTCCGGTGAGACTCAAACCCACAACCCCTCAATCTCGAGTCAAGCACTCTACCACTGAGACACCACGCTCCTCAAAATTAGTTTTGAAGTGTGAATCAAAGGGACTGCACTAGTTTGTGTTATATATTGGGCCAGCTCATGAGATTTTGGTATATTACTTGCAAATTTAAGAATTTGCCCATTAACCATTTATTCCATAATAACACCTTTTGAGTCCTAGACTTGAGATTGAGCGGATGTTCAGGTTCGAGCCTCACTAGAGGTACTGTGTTCTGTCCTTGAGTAATAAAGTAAAACCTGTCTTAAGCAGCCGCTCAAAAGAAGACCAAAAATATGGTTTTCAATACCGATAATCGCTTAATGCAGGTCAAAAGTATTGCAGAATGCTCCCCGTGGAGCATTCTGCAGTACTTTTGACCTGCTTTAAGCTACCACATGGCTTAAAGACCTTCGTTTTGTATATTTTGAGTGGCAGCTTAAGACAGGTTTCACTGTACATTTTTCTTCTGAGTAGTAAAACATCCTGCTTTGACTGAAAAAATTAATGACTATGACTTAAAATATCAAACAATACCCTATCGGAGACTCCTTTCACAGGAACCACACACACACTTAATCCAAGTTTTAAGGGTTTTTTTCACACTAGAGCTGCTTATCCAGCCATTTCAGCTGTGGTCACCCTCTAAGAGCATAATTTGATGAGAGCAGTCTGATATGGGCCCATATTGTTTGCAGTATAGCTACCTAAAAGCATAAGCAGATGAGAGAGCATACGACAAAAGTACTGACTGGCTGGAAAAGGTTAAATTTTATGACTCTGACTACATTAATTTTATACAATAAAATTTATATTTGATATAGAAGAAAATATTTTTTTGTTAAATACCTAATGGCCAAAGTCTCTCTGAAAATCAAGAAATATTTTTTGTCATTTTCCTTACGGCCAATTTAGCCATAAGAGAACTAAGGGTTACATTAGATAAACTAATATTTGCCCAGTCATGTTTGCATTCAGATATAGACTATAGATCTACTATAGCTGTATTGGTATTTCATACTCCCAATATTTTTAAAAGACAGTCAATATAACTTTGGCTAATCAACCATGGCTTGATCGTGATTTTTCGTAAGGGGTGGGGTTGGAACGAAGAGGAGATTTAGAAGTGTGGTTTTCATTTTGGATTTTATTTTTAAAAAGTTTTTGGTAAAAAGTGATGGTCCTTTTGAAGCAAGGAACTTGTGAAAAGGAGTGGATATTGAAGTTGTTTTATTCAGTTCTTGTTATTAATTCAGAAAAAATAATTGAAGGGAGGATCTTATATTTACAATTTTTTAAGTAATACAGTTGTGTGTTTTTTGTGTTTGTGAATAGGTAGTTGAAAAACAAAAGAAGACATGTTTAAGAAGGAATTAAGAAACAAAAAATTGATAAAACGAAAAAAAACTACAAATTCCTGCTTGGAGTAAAATAATAGCAAATTTCATCAATATACAATAATTGTAGCTTAAATTGTTTTTGATCAGATTTTTTTCATCCAAAAATTATATTTTTCTTATTTTTTCCTGTGCTGTAGATCGTGCCAAATGCATATAGGTTTCTCTTTTTGTAAGGCTAAGAGTTTAACCATTTAAAAACAGATGTGGCATTGAGGTCTCAAATTTCAATCTTTCTGCTCGCTTGATCAAGATATTACTTTAACTATTGAATTAAATGTCGCTATTGTAAAGCTGTAGAAAATTGTAACTTTCATTTAATTTATAAATTTTAGTCAGTAACTTATAGAATTGACATTATTTGACCTAATAAGTGTTCACGCTTTTATAGGCACACACCAAGTTCGTTTTGAGCTGTGAACAATATATGGGTCTCGAAGCGAAAACCTGTCTTTGGGGTTTCCAACATGGTAATACCCCACCAGGCGGCTCAGCTACAGAGACTAGTTAGAAAACTGAAATTTCTCTGGTAGCTAGCAAGTTTATATGTGATACTTTCCAAAAAGTGAACAATAAAGGTGCTGATTAGTCTGCGCAGATGTGAAGGCTTGTCAATGGCTTTGTTGTTCGCAAACCCCGATGACAGATTTTCTCATGTTGAGGCCCATATATCTTCTTTAGTGAAAATTCATTATTAATATGGATTCATCCAATGGATGAAAATCTGTGTAAATCCTGATCAGCTGGCTTCAAAAGAAGCCAGCTGATCTGGATCTACACTGTTTTCAAAAGAGTAGGAGTTGGAAAAATTTATGTGCAGAGTGTGCCTATGGAACTTGATTTGACAGGAACATGACTGGATATCATGAAGCGTTTGAACTAGCAATATATAAACTTCCTATACAATATGTGTTCATAGAGTGACATTTAATCAAACTTTCCAAACATGGCAACATATACAGATGACTTGTGTTCTCCACAGAGGCACAGTGGGTTGTCATGGCGATCACAATCCCCTGAGGTTGGTCGCAGGATAGTTGTAGAGGATGTAGTTGAGCCTTTCGGATTAACCCCTTCGCCAGTTTCTGTACCTTGCCAATCCTACGCAAACGGCCATAATTACAAAGACAAACATTTTGGAAGTCCCCAAGGTCGGTCAAGGTCACCTATGCATGGTGCTCTTGCACCTATACTGGATGTTCACGCAAATGGATATGATCAAACTGACGTTTCACTGCCATATAACAGTACCTCAGAAAATGAGATTGCTAACAAATATTCTAGTGATATAGATAGACAAACTACTACCTTGAGATATGATTTAAATGGTGCATATGATATAAGTGCTGCTATACCACCAGTTTTCCCGCTTAAAAAAGTGGATCCCTACAGTGTACCTTTAGGAGAAAAAGAAAATATACCCTATCGGGGACCTTTAGTAAGAACAATAGATCAGTCCACATGTAGGAATCTTGAAAAAGGGGCTGGATATGCTCACTTGTTGAAATTGAAAAATTCAGACCCTCTAAGTGATGAAAGAATAGAGGAGTTAAGTAATAGGTACCGAGAACGTATGGCCAGACAGAAACACAGGGAATCCAGCGCGAGACTACACACCAGAAGTAGGTCAGACAATTCTATAAATAGAGAGAGTAATTCTATAAATAGAGAGGGCACGGCTAGTGTGACGGAACATAGGGAACTGTGTGATAACTTAATAATTAAGAAATATGAAACTGCTATGTTACAGATAGACAAGTTGGAAGGTAACATCAAGCATCTGAAGTTAGAAGTGAACACACTGCAAGCTGCCAAGAATCAGGGAGAAATGAGGGTAAGTTAGCTCAATAAGGAAACATAAGGAAATACAGTAAAACCTGTCTAAAATGGTCACTCTCAAAAAGACCAAAAATTGTTTTTCAAGACCAATTATCGCTTAATGCAGGTCAAAAGTATTGCAGAATGCTCCAGGGGGAGCATTCTGCAATACATTCAACCTTCATTAAGCTACCATTTGTCATTAAGATCTTTGTTTTGTCTATTTTTGAGTGGCCGCTTAAGACAGGTTTTACTGTATATGGGTTTTCCCTTCAACCCTTGTCATGCTGAATATTTTTTATCCCCCGTCAAAGTCAGAGGGATATAGTTATGACGTCGTCCATCCTTCTGTCTGTCCATCCATCTAGAATCATATCCCAGTATCTATTGGTCAGATTTGATGCATTCTATGTATAAATGATTGGTACCATGTACAGTCGCTATAGAATAAGTTTCTGCAAAATCGACTTGTTAAGTTAATGCCCTTGACTTAGTTTTAGCAATTATTGTGCAAAATCATTTTCCCGAAGCTATTATATCTAACAACTTCTTATTATGGGCCATGGCTGCCCAGTGCCCGTAGATAAGCACAGTAGTGTCAGAAATTTGGCCCCACCCCCTGACCCCTTAGGCATGGTCACAGTGTAAAAGGATTATTGTAATATTCTGAGATAAAAAGAGTCCTTTTTCGAAAACTTGGTTTAAATGAGTTTGCTTGTCGTCCGCTATGGTGACTGGCTTCTGCACCAAGTGTTTTATTGAATAACTGTCTGCTTCTTATCAATAAATTATTTTGTAAAGTTAATGGTTTTGTTCTTGTTGGATGTATTAATGTGTAATCAATATTTAAAACATGCTCTCCATCAATAGTTTGAAATTTTATATATAGAGATCAATACTTTGAACAGCATTTTTGTGCATAAACTACCGTTACAAGCTACAAGCTTTGGCAATAGGAAATGCCACACTCACAGATTCCAGACCAACATATGGCACCAAAAGGAAGGGACACCATAGAACACAGACAAAGACATGCACATAAAATTAGGTCAAAATAAACAAAACATTTTAGCGTAAAATTATCAATATTTTCTTACTCATCAGTTTTAATGTATGTTTTGGGTGCTCTAAAGAACCGTCTCATTGAAGACAGTTCTTTTGAGTACACACAACATATGTTTTGGTTGAGAGATAAGAAAATTAATATTTAATTACGCACTCTTATCTGGAGGCCTGTAAAAGCAAGATGTCCTGTGACATGTACAGATTAGACTTTAAGCCTTGCTTCTTCCTGATGTGATGAATACCGAAATATTGTACACAGGCGCTGATGATATGGTTTCTTATAGGAAATGAAGAAATAAGCAACCCGAAAAGTTACCTTTCTTATCTACCGTTATGAAGTTGAAATGAAAATACCGTTCTATTGAGGAAGGATTTAACATATTTCTACCTTCAATAGGCATATTGAAAGCTCTTCTCTTGTTATTGTTGTAAAGAATATTGAGATTTACCAATTTGTTCCTGTCAGTTGTATGTAATAGTTATACCATGGGTTGTCCGCCTGTACGTGGAGATAATCCACGAGCTTTAGCGAGTGGATTATCTTACGTACAGGTGGACAAACATGGTATAACTATTTTATACCACCCACATCAGTGAAGACCTTACATATCACGAGATATTTCATGCTAAAGTTGGTAAAGGTGGTATAAAGTGCGTAACACAGTAATAAAGGCTCTTTACCCTTAATAGCTTTGAGCCATAAATTTTGAATATGGAATTAATTTTTGTATTCAGTTTGTTCAGTCTCTGAGCTAGCTCCTTCAGTTTCTTTAATGTTTTGGTTGTAGTCTTGCTTCGGGTGAGGTGTGCCTGCTAGTTTTGCTGATAACTTCTGCAAACAGTTTGGACTCAGCTCGGGCCAGACAAAACATCTGACCATTTTTTGACACTGTTAGTGTAGGAATTCCCCAAAAGATTTCTTTTAAAACATTTTTTTCTATAAATAATCAGCTGACACTGCTAACTGCAATCAGTTCAAAGTTTTAAAAGGAAAATATTTGATCTATGACATGGCCAATTGGAAAGTCTAATCCATGTTATTGCAAGTTTGAGCCTGGATCTGGTCATATAGTGAGGACCTGCTTTCCTAGCTATGTTCTCTGGCATATCTATCTGTACATTGTCACAGCTGTATTTAATTTCTACGTGTCCAAATTCTATTAATTATTGATTATCATGTGACCATATAATTATGTCCCTTTAATTTAATATTATATATTCATGTAATAAAACTGGTAATATCACACAGTCTGTGACCGTTTTATGAACCTAATTAAAACAAGTATCAATTTTAGAAGGCAATAAAACCCCAAATAAAAAGAATTTTGCAATTCTGGTCATTAAGCTTGCACTCACCAGTGTTATTTTATACCGGGCCGCGTAGCGCAGTCTGTAACGTGTCTGGCAACAGATGTGATTGTGACTGCAGATCCAGGGGTCGCGAGTTTGATCCCGGCCCGGTCCCAGACTTTCGTGGAGATTGATCATGAAATAATTTCTACGGTCATTCTCCTTCCTTCCGCTGAATCGTTCAAGAAGGGTTGTTGTCAGTTACAAGCGCAGTATTTGCACGAAGTACTGGTTAACTGCTTGTTCAAGCTTGCCCAAGGAAAAGTGTGGTTAGGTGAACTGACTGTCCCGCCATGACCATAGCTGTTGACTTGGGATGTAAAGCAACAAAACAAACAAACAAACAAATTGTAATTTCATAAATATTCAATTGTTTACAAATGTCCATTGAAAAAAATGAAAAGCAGAAACTTAGAAGATGGGAAATAAATAAAACAAATAACTTGAAATTTGGCACAATCATTTTTGATCATGGAGTTGAGTTCATGCCTGTTTTTTGCACTGGTTCGGCTGTGAATTTATCAGAAATTAACCTCTTCCTTTTGAATAAAATTAATTGTGAATGTGCTTGGTAATGGTAATGTATGAATAGAAAAAAAGAGGCAAAATTGTAAATCTAAGGGATTTGAAATAATCTTCAGAGTGTGAAAATATCATTTCTTTTGTCCCCCCAGATTATATTGAAAAGACAGAATAAGATAACTGATTATTGAAATTCAATAAAGCGTCCAGGCCAGGAGAATATACTACTTATCACATAGGTGTTGAGTATAGGTCAAGGAAAGCAAACCTTTTTTGCGTAAATTTGTGATTATTTTCTTATCTATCAGTTTAAACATATGTTTTGGGTGCTCAAAAGAACTGTCTCAGTGAGACGGTTCTTTTGAGTACCCACAACATATGTTTTGGCTGAGAAATAAACAAAAATTTAGTTTTTAATCACACAATCTTATCTGGAGGTCTGTTTAAAACTCTTTGCATGCTGGGTAATTTACATGCTTTTTTGTTGTCTGCAGATTATTTTTAAAATAAACTTTTTTGAGGAATACCATCAGATTTTGTCGGCTTGATCTATGTTTTTGAGGGTTATCAGCAGTTTTGTCAGCACTGGCTGTGAAAAAATAAAATTTCATGTCCGGCTCATAATCCAGATTTCTAGTCTCTAGTCTGAGCCTTCATCCACTTCCAAACCTTATGAGTGCTAGCAACAAAGGCCCTTGGTGACTGTGTAGATCGGCAGGCTCATTCCAGCCTTCCTTGGTTGCAAATGCAATGACGCCAATTTTATTAGATGGGTCATATTGTAGACTGGTTCCAGTCCTTAAAACAATATTTCATCAATGTGTCATATCATATTATTGTAGCCAGTCTAACTCTAATGGCTCTGTGTCATATACTTGTAGCCAGTCTAATTCTGATGGCTCTGTTTTAAAACAGAGCCATCAGAATTAGACTGGCTACAAGTATATGATATGATACATTGATGAAAAATTGTTTTAAGGACTGGAGCCAGTCTAGTCATATTGTTACTCTGTCCAATAAATCTTTCTCTAAATGCAAAGACGAGTTTCCGAAGCTATGTACATTCACATTGATAACAATAAAATATAGATTCACGCCGATAGTCCGTTAGTGTTCATTTCATGTGGTAAATAAATACATTGTCATGTATTCCCCACTGACTTTGAAAGAATTGTTAATTACTTTAGAAAGATTCTTTATTGATTTAGAACTATTTTATCTTTATCTGTCCATGTTATTTGATATTTTGTTAAAATCAACATGCTTAGTATGTACGTATTGTCTTACTGAATCAAAAACAAATTTTGCAACAATTTCTTGATTTACTACTGTAAAAAAAAGAACTGTGTCTTTTTCAAAATGCTATGCCCTCTCTTTTTAAGAACAATGTTTTGTAGATCAAGATCAGATGGCATCAGATAAAGCCTTCTGATCAGGATCCATAACATTTTTGTCATCCACTACATGTACCATTGCAATAACTGTACTGTTATAAATGATATCATTTAACACTCACTATTCCGATCTAAACTTTTGGGCCATTCCGAGTGTAAAATGTTTTTATCGGCATAAAACTATATAAAGCTCTTTAAATTATGCATATCAACCAAAGTAAACTGTTGTTCCATTGCGTTGATTTTTGGTGATTTAATTACCGTAAACTCAGAAATTTTCGCAATGGTTTTATTTATGCAAAACTTAGTCGATGCAATGTTTCACAAAAATAAAACCTTTGCAAAATGGGGAAATTACTCTGCCATTCACTGATGTATGTAAATCATGCTTCAGTCATCGCAAACATGTCTTTTAAGGTTATTTGTGAAAATAAAATTCTCGCAAAAATTTCTTAATTTACAGTAACAATTAAGCTGGTTGTTTTCACTGATATACATGTAACAATATTGTATTATTCAGCTGATTATATTTTATTTCTTTTTGTCTCAGATTAAAGAGCTACAGAGTGAGTCTGACCACTTCAAGGGTGATCTTGCCGAGGCTCGAGCTCAATACAAAGATTGTGCCCAAGAGGTTGGTATCTTCGCTATTACATAGGGCCAGTTAAGCAAAACTAATTTGCATAAAATTTCAATTATTTTTTAATCCATCAGTTTAAACATGTGTTTTGGGTGCTCAAAAGAACCGTCTCATTGAGACAGTTCTTTTGAGTACCCACAACATATATTTTGGTTGAGAAATAAGAAAAATAATTTTCAGTTATGCACTCTTGTCTGGGGGCCTGTATTAGATATACCGTAAAAAAAATTTGACAAATCAAGATTACAATATTTCGAACAATTTTCTCTTTCTGTTATCAAATAAAATGTGGGTTATTTGGGCTGGAATTCACAAAATGCTTGTCAGAATAGTAAACAGGGAAGACCCAGATCAGATTGCTTCTATAGAAGCAGTCTGATCTGGGTCTGCCCAGTTTGTCTGGGTCTTTTTGGGCAAGCACCTAGCGTTAAAACATTTAGAGTATTTACCATATCTAAAAGCTAAAGACTCTCCCCCTTTTGGAGACAAGTCTCACCCATTCTGTCATTGTGGAAGCTAAGATTCTGATTAATAACTGCACTAGTACTTGAGAGTAGACTCCCTGGCTTAGTGGTAAGAGCATTGGTCTTGTACCTGGGCAACACAGGTTTGATTCTTAGCCAGTGCACAGGAACTTTTTCAGCTATGCTTAATTGTTTATGTACATGTAAATTGTTGCAGCTTTATGTCATATGATGGGGCTTATGTCTGGGATTGGAGTCTATTTCCCAAACATAAATGACTTTTTGCCTTCTTGAATACAATGAATAGGGGGAGTGTTACAAACATCACTCCTATATAGATAATTTCCGCAATGCATTAAAGTTTAGATACAATAGCTGGCATACCTGGCCGCGTAGCGCAGCCGGTAACGTGTCTGGCTACAGATGCGTGTCTGACTGCAGATCCAGGGGTCGCGAGTTCGATCCCGGCCCGGTCCCATACTTTCATGGATATTGATCATGAAATAATTTCTACGGTCATTCTCCTCCCTTCCACTGATTTATTCAAGAAGGGTTGTTGTCAGTTACAAGCGAAAGTATGTGCATAAATTACTGGTTAACCGCTTGTTCAAGCCTGCCCAGGAAAAAGTGTGGTTAGTTGAACTGACCGTCCCGCAATGACCATAGCTGTTGACTTGGGACGTAAAGCAACAAAAACAAACAAACAAACAATAGCTGGCATCTGTATCGGGGAGAGGAGCACAGTGGTAGAGTTTTAGAGTTGAGGTCAAGGGCTCCCTGGATTGAGATTCACCAGTGGCACTCTGATGTATCTTTGAGCAAGACACTTTGTCGTCTGCTTAGCACTGGTTCAAGTCAGGAAGAAAGATAAACATCCCAACATGACTGAAAAATTGTTGACTGGTGTGAAGCATCAACACAAACAAAATAACAACTGTGTCAGGGAATCGACTTTTCAACCATTTTGGGAACTTTTTTAGTTGTACTTTATGCTTGTTGTGGCTTACTGTCCTAAGATTGTAATTAGGTCCTGTTATATTAGTGAAAAAATTGTTTTTAAAATTAACATATTGCATGATGCGTCTAAAGTAGTAAGGTAATGCAAAAGAAAACTTTAAATTTCTAATGTTTCAATCCTAGGTCATTTGGAAAATTTCTAACCTATGAAATGAAGCTACATATATCTTTGACAGTCATGTTGGGTTATAAAAGTTTGGAATATTAAAACATGTATCTGCCTAAATCAGTTTGCCTCTAAGAAAGTTTGAATTTATTTTAGCAAAAATATTTTTTATTTCAGCTTGCCCACCATGAAGAGAAACTCATGCTTATGGAACAAAGCCTACAGACCACCCAAGAACAGCTGAGTCAAAGAGTCACCGAGGTGGTCCGACACGAACAGGTCAACCGTAAACTCGAAACAGAACTCAAAACACTACGTGATCGAAACTTGAACTCGGAGGAGGAGATAGACGAGCAGAAGTCTGTGATTGACAAGTTACGTAAAGAATTGATGCGAGTGAAGGAGGAGCATCACGCAGCTGTACAGGAGGGGTTGGCGTATAAACAACAGGCACACAAGAGCGAGGTGGAGCTAGATGGAGCTAAAGAACAGGAGAAAATGTTGACAGAGCAGGTTTGTATCCTAACTCCTAAAGAGCCACCAACAATTTTCAGCAGACGACAATTTCAAATATTGCCGCTTTTTCAAAAATAGCAAATAAGGCATGATATTTCATGAGAATTGTCTGCTGGCAGACAATTTTCATGAAATATCATACCTTATTTTTTGTTGAGAATTAGGAAAGATGTTGCAAAATATGTCGTCTGCTGCAGTCGTGATTGGCGCTTTAAGGGTTTAAAGACTCAACTCTTGGCATGCTGGGTAATTTTTCATGCTTTAGTTGCCGTCTGCTGCCTTTTTTTCAAAGTCAACTTTTTCCAAAAATTATTTCATGAACATTATCAGAGTGTCAAACGGTTTGGATCAAGATCAGGAACAACATTTTGTCGGCCCTGATCTGGGTCCAAACTGTTTGCAAAGGCTATTATTAGATCACAAAAGTCGTTGCTAGCAGAGAAAGACTTAAGAGTTAAAAGTTGTGGACAGGCCAGCGCAAACAGTGTTAGTTCTACTCAGACTGCTCCTGAGTTTTTGTGATACAAGATTTAATTCTTTACATGCTGAATTTCTTAAATGGAACATTTCAGATGATTACCTGGACTAATCCATCCTAGTTAACAATGAGCTTATTTAATGAAGGGCAAAACAAATAGTCCCAGATCAGACTGCTCATAGACTATTTTTTAGCCTACTTAGTAATTTGGTTCTAGTTCTTAAAGAAATCCATGGAATCCATAGGTCAATGCTGTATCAATTTTTTTACGGAAATATACATTGCCGATCATTACTATCATAAGGTCATTTTAAGCAAACGAGTGTGAAAGTGTGATTATTGCCTTATTCTTCACTTTAAACATTCTCAAAGGAATCCTCTCATTCAAACGGTTATTTCGAGTACCAACAATGTATATTTTGGGCTAGAAATGAAAAAATCCACTTTTAATTGTATACTCTTATCTGGAGGTCCGTCAGATAGGATGAAAATTAGCAGTACATTTATGTGTCTGTGTGATTTGAAAATTCTTGTTAAACCTCTCTTTGTCGATGGTTCCCCTGCTGCTAAGATGTAAATCTATCCATCTCAATACATGTCATATTTATGTACTTACAATGACAATGATATAAGATAACATTTCGTTGGCCAGATACAATAAATGCCCTGCAGGCCAACCTGCACATCTGGCATGGACATCATCTTTGGCCACTACATAGCACATGAGGCAGCACCATAGCTCACATGGAAGAGTGTGGGACTAGTGACCAAGAGGGTATGAGTTTGAATCTCACCTACAGCATGGTGTTGTTTTCTTGAGCAAGACACTTAATCTTAAATTTATAGTACTGGTTTAAACCAGGAAAACATTCTGAAATGCTGATGTAATTTACTCAAACAAAATCAAAATGCCTAAAATATTTGTCAGAATGAACCTTACATAGCTGTTTTCTCCACAGGTCGAGCAACAAGACTCAATCCTAATGCAGCTACAGAATGAGTTACGATCAGAGCGAGATCGTCATCAGGAAACCAGTCGTGTTCTACAAAATGTGAAGAGAACTAACGGAGAGATGCAGGATGAGATTGAGAACAACCAGAAAGATCAGAAAGAAATTACAAATAAGGTAAGATACGATTGACAACCTATGGAAATGGAGCCAAGGAAACATTTGTAAAAAAGGAAACCTCACATTTTATTGTTTTCCCCAACTCCTTTGATGAATTCAATATACAGGAGCACATGTGCACATGTGGATCCAGGGAGGGGATAGGGGGTCTAGACTCCAACTGGAAAATCACAAGTTAAACGGGTTTCTATAGAAATTAGCATTTGGACCCCCCCCCCTGGAATAATGCACCAGTCATTTGTAACCATGTCCCCCTAAAGTACCGTGATTTTACCTTTGAGGTGTCCCAGTAGTGCCTTGGAAATGCCAGGCTTTTGATTCCCACCAAAACAGTGGGGGAAATAGCGGTGCCTGGACCCCCTCTGGAAAAAATCCTTTATCCCGGCATCACATGTAATTTCTGTGGACATACATAGGTGTAGCTCCCATTATGCCGTTATGCATGTGCATAATAGAAATTGTAAATAATCAAGTAAAATCACCTAATGTTGAAATCAGGTTTCCCAACCACACAAGAGACTTCTCTGAAAGGAAAGAATTTGCTGCCTCTGGGATCAAGAGAAGTCGTCTACATGGGTGAATGAGACGGTTATTTTGAGTACCCACAACATATGTTTTGGTTGATAAATAAGAAAAATAATTTTTTGGTACACACTTTTAAAAAAAGGCCTGGGATCGAGTGGTTGCGGGTTTGAGCCTCACTGGAGGCACTGTGTAGTGTCCTTGAGCAAGACACTTTATCCTCTGCTTAGTATGTGTTCCACCTAGGAAGACCCATCCCGACACGTCTGAAAAATTGTTGGTACGGATATCTTTATATTTTAGTTAATAGAGAGAGAGGAACTGGTGAAGAAGTTAAGGGATGAGATAGAAGAGATGAGTAAGAGAATACAACAGTTGAAGGAAGATATGGCAGAAAGAGATGGCCAGTTACATGTTGCCAGGATGAATCTTCAAGCCCAACAAAAACAGAGTGTTCTACATCAACAAGAGGTATGGCATATCTTGTTCCCCATACATTCACTCAGCACTTAATGCCTCTAGTTATATAGCCAAAAACGGTGTCTTCACAGATACGATTGCTGCTGTGTTTAACCCTTTGTATACGGGTAACCCCAAAATGGGTCATTTTACAAACAGTGAAGACCCAGATGAAATGCCGCATAATGCTGCATTTCATCAGGGTCTACACTGTTAAGATTAAAAAGATATTTTGACAAGAAAATAAAATTTTTAAAAAATCCTTTGCTGAATTTTGTTACCCTCATTTAATAAAGTCTTTACTTACTAACTAGTCAGGCAGTCTCACCAGACCCCCTAACAGCTTGCTCTAACAAATTAGGGAAGTGGATGAAGGCTCAGGCCAGAACTAAGATCTGTAGTCTTGCTGGACAGCTGTGCATGCTTGATTAAATTGTATCTAAAACGGCCACTCAAAAATAGACAAAACAAAGGTCTCAGACAAGCGGTAGCTTAATGAAGGTCGAAAGTATTGCAAAATGCTCTCTTGGAGCATTCTGCAATACTTTTGACCTGTATTAAGCAATTATTTGTCTTGGAAACCAATTTTTGATCATCTTTTTGGGCGGCCGCTTAAGGCAGGTTTTGCTGCATGTAGAACCGAAATCTCATGAGCTTGCCCAAATAGGTTTTTTTTTGTCGCTTTACATCCCACTCCCAGTCAACAGCTTTGGTTATGTTGAGATGGTCAGTTGACCACACTTTTTCCTGGGCAAGCTTGACTAAGCAATTAACCAGTACTTTGTACGCATACTTTCGCTTATACTGACACCAACCCTTCTTGAATCAGCATGACTCCTGGATCTGCAATCTGTCTAGCTCCCGAATGTGCTACGGGGCCCATATTGGTACATTTCTTCCAGATATCAAGGTACGAAGAGACGTTGAATCAGCTGCAGTCAGACCTAGAGAGAAGTCAAGACAACTATAGAAAAGCTCATGCAGAGGTAATGTCACTTTTTTAGCAACTTGAATAATCTGGAAAAATGGATCCTTCAGAAATAGAGAGAACCTACAAGAAAACAGCAAGCTCGGTTTAATTAAGTCTGTTCATGAGAACTAATGGAAAGTGCAACGATTCTCTTGCCCCTAGCACCAGCTTAAGCAGTATTCTGCTTTCCTTCAGAACCCAATATTCCTGAAGGACCAGAATATGATAAAATATCAACACTATATCTATGCACAGGGAGAAGTCTGTTCTACCCTGATCATGTTAGATATATTTACTTATTATATACAATTATACCTATAAATGATACATCTTTTGAACTGTCCGTTTTCTGGCTATCTGATACAGAAAGCCGGATCGACGATCTGAGGTTTTCTGATTCCGTATCACTATCCTTTAAAACCAGGCTAACGTTACATAATGTAAATTTTCAAGCATGAAACCAGAGATGGAAAACCTGATAATGTGACGTCAAGACGCGTAACGTAATGGCAAACGTTCCCACAATTTTTCGGGATTAAAGACAAATTATATAAAATCAGAAAGATGTCAACTTGATCTGCATGAATAAGGCCATACCATTGGATCACCCTTGACGCTTCGTGTCTCGGGCAATCTGATGGTATGACCTTTTCCACTCGATGTGATACAGTACCCCAGATCAAGTTACTATTATGATAATGTGTATATACCACACTCTTTCACAAATTTTATCCAATTATCTTGTTATAAGCATGCATTTGCAAGTAGAGTGGAAAATTGTATGGATCCTGATCTCAGAGGCTAACTGATCTGGATCTACACTGTTTTTAAAAGATCATATAAAATTCGGATAATTTTATGCACTATGCACACAGTCCACTATTAGGTTGAATACAGTGGAAAACTATCATGTATGCAAAAGCAGAATTTGACAGAGCATTAATGTGATGACAGTGCAATAATGTGACACAAAATTTATGATATTTTTACCATATTACAACTGGGTTTTTTCAGTTGTTGGAGAATGAACAGAGAGTTCATGACCTCAAGGTGCAGTTGACCACGCTACAGGGTAACCACAAGGAGTCCATGGAGCAGCTAGGAGACAAATCACAGCAAGTTGCCATGCTTAAAACAGAGATGTCCAGGCTCAATCAACAGAACCAAGTCATCACGGATGAGGTAATGCTTTAATCACTGTTTGCTGGTTTAAATGCCTATGTTTTTATGGGCAACATAGGTATGGGAAAAGACTTCGAATTTGACCTTTGTCCTGGAAACTCGTTCAATTTTCAAAAAGTGAAATTTGTTCTTGTGAAATACTGATTGAAAATGACTATGAAAATTTCTTTCTTTCTTTTACTACTGGCATGATTGCATGCGATCATTACGCCAGGGAGTGCAAATTTGGAATTTTGAAGGAAAAAAAAAAGGAAACGAAACAAAAAAACAGAAACAAAATCAAAAAGCAAGAAAAATCTTAAGGCTGTGTTTTGCATAAATGAGGAGTGCCCTAAACTCCTCCTTAGTGTGGGAATTGACCACCGAAGGAGAAAGACTTTTCCACTGTGGAATAGTTCGGGGAAAAAATGAGTTCTTCAGGGCATCACTGTATGTCTGGTATCTACAATATTGGGCACTGTGTGATGCCCTGGTAGATTTCAAACTGTGAGCAGGGGTCAGGTACTTGTCTTTTTCTATAGACACAGCACCAGAATGAATCTTATGAAAGAGAAGCAGGGAGGACCATTCCCTCCAGGCCTCAAGAGATGGCTTCTCAAGCTTGTCAAGAGTCCCGCCGACACCACTTGTTTTTCGCCATCTCCTGCAGGTCCAGCTGGCTGCTGTCCTCTGAACTTACTCTACCTGGTTAATCTGAAGTTTCAAGTAAGGGCTCCAAATGGGTGCTGCATACTCTAGTTTTGGCCAAACCAAAGTTTTGTATGCAACTTCCTTTGTACTCGTAGGTGCAAAAGCCAAGTTCCTGCGAAGGAAACCCAGTGTCCTAGTTGCTTTTGAAGAAATTTCTGAAATGTGCTGACCCCAATCTATATTATCAGAGATAGTTATACCAAGGTATTTTGCCGACTGAATGTTTTCCAAGGTTTGGTTGTGAAGGGAATAATCAAAGAGTATATGTTTGTGATGCTGATGCATTTGGGCACATTGAATTGAAAAAAAAAATATTCAAATAAAAAATCTGGAAAAAACGGATCCTTCAGAAATAGAGAGAACCTAAACTATTAGAAAACTATTGAGTCTGTGTGAATTATCAACTATGCTGTGTGATTAATTGATGTCATGCTAGTGGACCTGTGCGTTCTCCTAAGTTATAGTGATGAGTTGAATGAAAAATAGTGTGTAGTATTTCCTAAGTTGTGATAATTTGTAATTTTGCACTGAAAGAGTTAAATCATAAAAACCTGATTGATTTCTGTATCATTGCTTTAACAGAAACACAAATCTACTTTAAGTCTTAAAACTTTGGGACAAATGTATCTTCCAATACCATAACTGTCCATTTTGAATAACAACAAACTCTTGTATGTTACAGCTGGGTGTCTATGAACAAAAGATGCAGCAACTCAAACAAGAGCTGAAAAAGATGCAAGAAATTAACAGAGCATCAGAATGTGAGGTAGGTCAATAGAGAATGTGACTTAGGTCAATAGAGAATATAGAGCTGCATCACACGATATACTTCCAGAACCAAAGCACTCAGGCTGGAAAAGCATGTGCAAACAAAGTAATTCCAAGAAGCAGTCTGATACAGGACTATTTGTTTTGCTTTTTTTTTCAGCAAAACATTTATTGATGACAGAGATAGATTAGTGTTAACCCATAAAGCGCCACCTACAATTTGCAGCAGACGACAATTGCACTTTTTACTGCTTTTTCAAAAGTGTTAACCCATAAAGCGCCACCTACAATTTGCAGCAGACGATAATTGCACTTTTTACTGCTTTTTCAAAAATAACAAATAAGGCATAATATTTCATGAGAATCGTCTACTGGCTGACGATTCTCATGAAATATCATTCCTTATTTTTGTCAAAAACCAGGAAAGATGTCGCAAATTTTGTTGTCTGCTGCAGACGTTTTAAGGGTTAATCATCAACTGAAAGTTTCCTTTACAACATGGCGTACTTAAGCATTTTAACCTCCATTGGATTTTAAAAGAAAGAAACAAACTTGAAAAATTGTGCACAGCCAAATAAAGTCATCATGATTATACTTCATTTACGCAGAGTTCAAAATGAAAATATTTTCCCTATCTCTAGCATATTTGATTTGAAGTGCACAACTCCCCTGTTTTAGGATTACAAAAATAGTCCCCTAACATTATGCACTTTCTGCAAAATTTTCAATAAGTTCCCTTTAATGAATTACTATTACAAAAAATACCAGGAAAGGTAAAACCAGTTTGTTCTCAATAATTTAGTTCATCAATAACTTGACTCAAAGTAAATAATTTGAAGCCTGGGTCATTTGAAATTAAGGTCAGAAAGTTTTAAACAACATTTTCCAATGTTTGCCGAAATCCACCCCTGCTCAGCAGTGTAAGCATAAAGTGAAAACTTTCTGCTAGTTTTCTCTTTCCAAAAGCATCCTGATATTAAATATCAAAAAAGATTTTATCTGATTATATGTGGCATAGTCACTTGGGCTAGTGTGCAATGTTAGGGGCCGCGCAATGTTACGCTTTGTCACTGTACGTCACTGTGCCTATCTTATGCCCTGTACCTATCCAAACGTGTCCCAAAACATGCTTTTATACATTCTGTTCAGTTCACCTTTCCGAAAACCAAGCCTTCTTTTACTGTTTGTTTACTAGTGTCGTCTAATGATAACCTTTGCAAACAGTTTAAACCCAGATCAGGACTGTCAGAATGTCAGTCCTGATCTGGATCCAAACAGTTTGACACTCTGATAGTGTTCCTGAAAGAATTTTTTGAAAAGGTTAATTTTGAAAAATATCAGCAGGCAAAAGCATGAAAAATTACCCAGCTTGCATAGAGTTTACTCATTTAAGCCGAATGGAATTTCCCACTTCTATCAATTGGACCAGTCCATTTCCCTTTTAAGGGTTGTTGGTGGTATTTTTCATTTTTGTTCAAATTTTAAAAGAAACTTCTGTAAGCAAACAGTAGAGAACCTGATCAGACCCCACCTTTTGCAGTGTCTAATCTGGTTTTGCACTTTATGCTGATGTCCCACAAAAAGGTTGCTAGGCTTATATGGGTTAATCATCAAAATTGTGCTTACATGATGTCTCTGATTCTGTTTCAGCTTAATAATTTCGAGATGCGTTACTCTGGTCTCCAACAAGAAGCTCTTCAGACCCAAGATAAAAATAGACAGAGTCTGCAGGAGCTCTCTGCCAAGGAGGAAGAAACGGTTGTGATTAAAGTAGAGCTCAGCGCACTGCAGGAGAAATTCAAGATTAAGTGTAACGAGGTAAGAATATGGATAAGAAGCTTTTCTCTTCAGATCAGGATCTGCACAGGTTTGAGAAACACTGTTGTCATCATGAGGCTTGCTGAATTATTGCAAATCAGGGTTCGCACAGGCTTGAAAAGTACTTGAATTTAAAGGGCTTTCTTGAAAAGTCCTTGAAGATTAAATATGCCTTGAACAGTACTGGGAAATCACTAAAATGCCTTGAAAAGTCCTTGAATTCTTCTATTTTCTGTAGGGTTTTACACTGTTTATATAGATCTAAATCAGTATAAACTGTGGTGCCTTTATTTGGTGCAACAAAAGCTGCACCAAATAAAGGCACAACAATTTTATACTAATTTTTGAGTATTAATTTCACCATTATCTCAGTCTAGCATTTCTGAAGTAGAATTTTAATACTTAACTTAGGATTTTTCTTAAACTTTTAGTCCTTGAAAACTGTATGATAGTCTTGAGAAGTCCTTGAAAAGTCCTTTTATTTTACTCAGACTTGGCTGTATGAACCCTGCAAATGATGATCCCAAGAGACAGATTTTTCTATTCCTCACCTCAAACAAATGATAGATCTTTTATTGCATACCTTTCAATATTGCAGTTTTAGAAAGAGATGATAATATTTTGTGTACTCATTAAAGTAGCTACCAGCAAGATGGTTTTTACCACTCAAAAATGACATTTCTGAGTAAATTTCTTTTCAGTCATGATGAGTTTGTTTAAAAAAAAAGCAACAACAACAAAAAAAAGCAAAAATCACAAAAAAAACAACATTTATATTCTTCATTTTTTCGTTAATATTAAACTTGCTTATTTTTCAGTCTGAGAAATTGATGTCAGAACTCGACTTGATTCGACAAAACTACCGAAGTGCCAATGAAGAAATAAAGGGGCTGCGTATGGCCCTTGAAGAGTCCCGGTCAAATGGTGATAGGCTCCATAAAGAGAGCGAACTAGTGGTGCAGAATGTGAATACATGGGTCCAAGAACAGAAGTAAGTACCGTAATCAACATAATAAGTGCACACACCACAATAAGTGTATTATGAGTACTTTATGGGTTTTTCACACTGGTATGAACTAAGGGTACACGATTTTTAAAAATTTCTAGTCAATCCAGTGGTGCAGTTTCATTGTGTGGAGGAGACACTGCGATCCAAACATTCTTCAAAAGAGGTTATGGATTTTTGGAAAAAAAGAGTACACATACACATAGCTCCAGATAAGGCTGCGTATTGCGTATTTACGCAATTTCGTGGATCTGAAAACGCAATTAAATTCATTTCTGTGCGTACAAAAACGCAATAAAAATCCTTGATACTCAATTTGGAACTTTTTAGTAGCGTATGACGCTATAGTATTCAGTTTGCGCTTGTCGTTTTTAGCATCACAAGCTGTTGCTGGGTACAAATTTATACACGTTGTGGTGCCGAAAGTAGTTAATTAAATTGTAAACCAGTCCAGGAACATTCTTATCGCTGTTTAGCTATACCAAATATTAACAAGATTACGACATTCGTCTCGCTTTACAATAACAATGGCGTAACGTGGGCAAAAATGCCCCAGAGGAATTGAATATCATATCGTAACTAACTCTAATATCGCGTTGGTGGTTCGAAGAATCAAAGATGACTTGATAGATACGTTGGATTTTCGAAATAAGTTGCAAATAGCGATCTCAGATATACTAATATTGCCAGTGTGCTTTCTAGTGAAACCGAAAGTAAACAAAAAAAAATCAGGAGAAACAAGGGCCGGTTTTATTGCTTATTTCCAATACAAAAACTTGAAATACCCAATTTAAAATTTGAAATACCCAATTAAGCCAAAAAGAGGTGGGTAAATACCCAATTGCCTCCAATCCTTATCTGGAGCTATGCATACAGTACTTATTTGTTGAATAAAAGTATGATAGTTTGAGAATAAAATAAATTCTAGCATACCTAACGTGGTTATGGATGGGGGACATATTGGTTTTGGTTTGGATCTTATTGGCGTTGGCATTAGCATAGTTATTTGTCTGTGCTCTTGTGAACCGTTGAATGGATTTTTTGACCAAACTGCCACAGATACTTACCCCAAGTAAGTATCTGTGGCAGCCAAAAGGAATGGTTAGATTATGGTGACCTTGACCTAATTTTCAAGGTCACTAGGGTCATATAACTATATGAAAAGCCTTGTCTGCAATCTATCTTCATCATGACCAAAAAAACATTGAAATAATTATAAAGCATTAACTCTTACAAACAATTGAGATGTGTATTTTAATTTCAGACATGCCAATGAGAAACTAGGAAACAAGATCAGAGAACAGAGTAAAGCCATAATGCAGCTAACTGCTGAAAAAGAGTAAGTTGGAATGTTTTGAATACTGTAAAACTCTGCATTCCCGGCATCAAAATTTGGCAATTTTAAAAGACTGACATATTGGTTTAGTTTAATTTTGGCATTTTCTTAATTTAATGACCTTTAAAGTTATTTTCTATTCTCATAGGGGGCTACTCTTAAACAACTCTTGAAGGGAAGAATATGCATATACCCTCCCTCTTGGGAGGAGCGTATTCTTTCCTTTAATAGTAGCTTTTTTTAAGACTGTGTTTTCTCGACTTGCATTCTATAGTTCTTTTATTGATACATATTTATCAAAGAAACATATTCTTGATATACTTTTTATCTGATAAAATATCTTTTTGGTATTTGCTTATCGGTATGCTCTATGTTAATTTCCCTGCTAAAAGCCTCTAATTTTTTCCTAAGTAACCATTTCCCTTACAATAGCCTATTTTGTCTGCCATTTTTCTAGCGCATAGCAACAGTATAAGTCAAATAAATTCAAGACTTGTACACTTTAGTTATGGTTTTAATAAACCAATCAGAAGATATTGACAAAGAGCAACTTAGTTTTTGGTGGAGGCAGAAATAGGCCTCAAATTCACTTAGTCTTTTGGATATGGTAAATTCTAAAATTCTGAACACTTTTCTCTCTGTTCTCAAATAAAATGTTGATTATCAGGACTGTAATTCATAAAATGCTTGTCCAAATAGCAAACAGGGAAGACCCTGATCAGACTGCTTCTTCAGAGGCAGTCTGGTCTGGGTCTGCACTGTTGGTCTAGGCCTATTTAGCAGGCAACTAGTGTTCAAAAATTTTGAACATTTACCTTTAGCACTTCAGATTTTTACTCCAAGGACTGATGATGTGTTCAAATGTGTATATATATGGTAAATACGTATTGTGACCCAATTCTTTCAGGCAACTTCTAGAGCAGGTGACTAAGATCCAGAAACAGAACAATAAAATGAAGATTGAACTAGATGAAAGGCGGAACGAATCGGAGAGATTCAAAGCGTTACAGAACCATTCCTCACACCAACAAGTACTGCTGAATCAGCTAAGGTCAAGACTAGAAGAACATGAGTATGTATTTCTTCATCAGGTTAACATTTTTTATCATATGACGTCTGGAGTGATATAAGGCCATGCAATAAAATCAATAAACCACTAGTGGTCACAAATTTAGTGACGTTACGTAGTAATGTACATTTTCATGTTGTTTAAAAGATGACAAAATCTTGACGTTTTTGTGCGCAAAAATGCAATTTTTAAGCAATTCTGATGTCATGTGATAAATAGAATCTACATTCATGCTCCTGTATTTTTAAATTTATTAAACTCGCTGCAAAAAAGTGATAAAATGCTTGCCAAGGCTCTATATTATCTCTTTTCCCAAACCTGTTTAATAAATTCAATAAAACGTGATGACTCAAGTAAGATCCTCTGTGTTTATTAATGAATTCTTCCATCTGGTTAGTAATAATGAGTCTGGGATGATTAACTTTCAAAGCAATTGAGAAAACATACAGTAAAACCTGTGTAAAACGGCCACTCAAAAAATAGACCGAAAAAGGTCTTAATGACAACTGGTAGCTTAATGAAGGTTGAAAGTATTGCAGAATGCTCTCTTGGAGCATTCTGCAATACTTTTGACCTGCATTAAATGATAATTGGTCTTGAAAAACAATTTTTACTCTTTTTGCAAGTGGCCCTTTTACACAGGTTTTACTGTATTACCAGAGCTATGGCCCTTGTCTAAGATGAAGAACCACCCTTTATTAACAGGCGTATGATTGGAGGCACAGTGTCTCACAAGCACACTTTCTCTATAGTTAAACATAAGATTATAACAATCCACCATGAGTGTCCATGTAGGATAGAGATATCTCACCCGAGGGGTCGGATTTTTAACCGGGGACGAGGCTTGCCCGAGTCCCTGGTTAAATTCTGACCCCGAGGGTGAGATGTCTCTATCCTACATGGACACGCTCATGATGGATTGTTTTTCTCCCACTTTTGCAAGGTTTTTTTCCAGAACATAAAAAGTCCAAAAACGTGAAAAATTGAACTTTTTATTCGTTGGATTTACATTATTTCTGAATTCACGAGTGTTTTTATCAGGTATTGTATTGGGTGTAAACATAGTTTGCACCTCATTATTGGCTAGAAAACACGATTGGAGCATTAGTAAAGTTGCGAAATGCAAAATAAAACCCTGCTTGGCTCCCTTTGCCATTAGCGTCACATTGCCATTATAGTCACGTGGTGCACGTTCGGTGACGTCATTAACGTTATATGACGTCAGTAAGTTACGCTTACCATGGCTTGGTGCCTTTGAGTTACTTAGGCGCAATATGTTTGTCCTTTGAATATTTTTTTGGGGTAAAAAAGAATATTTTGCTCTGCCCAAGTAAGAAAGCAGTCACATGGTCATGTAAGATAAATAGAATCCATCATTGGTGTTCAGTGGGGACAGAAAAATCCCAACCCAAGGGCCCAACGTTCCAGTGGGAAACGAGGCTTGCCGAGTTTCCCACTGGAACGTTGGGCCCGAGGGTTGGGATTATTCTGGAACCACTGAACACCAATGATCGATTCTTTTTCTCATATACCACGACCGTACGGTACAGTACTGTGTAATATCTGTTGATGACGTCGCTGGGGTCGATGTTTACAGTCAATGACGCGCGCTGTACAAATCAACTTGAAACAGCGAATAAACAGCGCATTAAACAATGAACAAATGGATACTTCATCAAAATGGATTTACAAGAACGAGCTTATCAGCCACAGTAACTCGAGTAAGTAATTTTGCTGAGAAAAATGTGTGTGCGTGTGTTTTTACATCGTCAAGGCTCCCCGTCCCGGTGGATTCAGTCACTCATTTTCCAACACAACAAGTTAAATATGTCAATCGCAATGCACTCAGCATGTTCAAAGCATTAGATGAAGGTTGTAAGTAAAAATGTGCAGTTTTACTTTTAACACAAGTTGAAGGCCGACTTAAATCGCTGAAAAATTCAACATTGATTTTTTTCCTGGACTGACAACAATTCAACTTTCGTTTTTGAAGGAATACAGTCACGCGCCAAAAAAGTTATCTCACATTAGCAACCGGCCGCGTGTGGCTTATCTCGCATTAGTTACGCTTATCTCACATGGGTAGCGATGTGGGACAGATTTTTCCGACAGCGAGCTTACATAGGGATCATTCGATCTTGTATGGGTTGGTATGTGAGAAAGAAATTTCTTACATGAGCTGACAGCCTATCTTACATGGGCAAAGGTGGGAGAATAGGAATGTCTTAAGCGGCCGTTCAAAAATAGACAAAACCAAGGTCTTAAAGACAAATAGTAGCTTAATGAAGGTGGAATGTATTGCAGAATCCTCTCTGGGAGCAATTTGCAATACTTTTTACCTGCATTAAGTGAAAATCGGTCTTAAAAAACAATTTTTGGTCTTCTCTTTGAGTGGCCTCTTAATACAGGCTTTACTGTAGATATTTAGGGTAGACATGGTAAATTCTGAAATTTTTGTTGTTTCTAATTGGATGCTTCTTAGCTGTGAAAATTGTTTCTAACATCCTGAGGAAGGCCAAAGGTCGAAAATTTGAGAAAGTGTGAATACAATTCATTGACTTTATAGTTATTATTCCCTATGGAATTATTATATTGAATTTTAAATTTTGTAAGTTATATCTCACCTAAATTTGATATGTTATATCTCGCCTAAATTTGGTATGTTGTATCTCACCTTAATTTTGTATGTTGTAGGATGGAACAAGATCAAGAAGTGTCCAGTAAGATGGCAACTATAGAAGACCTCCACTCTAGGTTAAAACTCAATATTGATAACATTCAACAGCTCAACCAACAGGTAGGTGCCCATTTCTTTTCTTAGCCTAGCCTTTAGTGTTCTGTCGAGAAATTTTATAGTGGGGGTCAAATATGCTATGTCCTCAAAGTATTGTGGGACAGTGCCAGTATAAACAAAAGTCATTGATGTAAACATTCAGAAACAAATGAAAATTTCTTGGGACAAATAACACTTTACACAAACTTAAGTGAGACATTGGAAAATTTTATGCATCAAATGGCGCAAAAACACAGATTTGGCAAAAGAGTGTGCCATGCTAAGCCAGGTATATCATGTGAATCATCTGTTGATTCATATTGAATATTGAGTCTTTTTTTAAAAAATCGAAAATGAATAACAATATCACAAAAATTGTAATATGCTTTACAGTCCTGCTGGGCATATTAAGAGTTAAAATCAGTATTTTTTTTAAATTTATAATAATTGAAAGCTCTAGATCTGATACACTAAAAGTCATTCAATTTTATAATGCCTTGCCAGGTAGGCAACTTTAATATGGGCCTCGATGTGACAAAACCTGTCTTCGGCGTTTCCGACAAAATGAGACTCAAACCAGTCTCCCCAGCTACAGAGACTAGCAAGAATATTAAAATTTAACTTGTTACTGCAATTTATGATACTTTCCAATATTTATGTGAATAACAAAGGGCTGATCAGACTGTGCAGGCTGTTCTGCACCTTTGTTGTTCACAAACCCCCGAAGACAGGTTTTCTCGAATCGAGGCCCATATGGTGTCATATGCTCATATATTGGTCTGTCGGTCCGGCGTTGTTAAAAAGGGAAGATAATACAGAGTTTGTCTTCTACTGCAGTCGTGATTGGCCCATTGTTTTCTCTTACGCCCTAATTTGAGTCCTAGACTCCCAAAATACCTTTCTGGGGCCCCTGAGAAAATATCTGTGCAGGGACTCCAAAATATATAAAGTCTAGACTCTAATGACTATAAGTACTATTATATTATGAATATGTTTATCCATGATAAACATGGATTTTTTTATGAAATACTGTGAGTACCTTTTGCACTTAGTGCCAAAGCTGCTCACAGTTTTTCTTAAAAAATAGAGGGCATTTTTTTTTTGAGATTCAAAATTTATCTTGTAATGGCAATCAACTGCTTGTGATAAATAACTAGCACTGTTTTGATGAAAGGAGGGCCCTTGATGGGAGCACAGTGGCTCAGTGGTAGAGTGCTTGACTCACGACTGAGGGGCTGCTGATTCGAGCCTCACCGGCGTCACTGTGTTGTTTCCTTGAGCAAGACACATTTATCCTTGCTTAGTACTGGTTCAACCCAGGAAGACCCATCCTGTCATAACTGAAAGATTGTTGACTGGGGCGTAAAGAATCAAACAAATAAACAAAAGGACCCTTAATTGATACTTTGGAGCCCTTTATGTAAGGACATGAGAGTCCCAGGGACTCTTAAAATCCATTGCTTAGGGCAAACCCTGTTAAATGGCCATATAAGGGCTAATTACAATAATGAATTCATTTGTACAGTAAAACCTCTGTAGAACGGCCACTCAAAATTAGACAAAACAGAGATCTTAATGACAAATGGTAGCTTAATGAAGGTCGAAAGTATTGCAGAATGCCCCATTCTGCTCCTCTTTTGACATGCATTTAGCAATAATTGGTCTTGAAAACCAATTTTCTTTCCTTTTGAGAGTGGTTGTTTTACTCAGGTTTTACTGTATAAGCAGAAATGACTTTATTTTTTATAGTTAAGTGCACTACAGAAAGATAACCAAAGGTTACGAACGGACTTGGAGCGAGAAATCACTGCCCGACAGACCCTTGAGCTTCAAGTAGAGAGTAAAGAACAGACTATAAATAGCCTCAAGTCACAATTAGAAGCAAAGAGACATCTATTAATAGAACACAGCTCACCACTCAAAGACCCAGATCGTGCTGTAAGTACAAATGTAACTGACCATGAAGAACTTAGTGTGATTTTCTTAACAAGTTCAAGCTTTACATAAAAAATTTGATGGCGCTGTTTTTCAATACTCTAACATCATGTAGTAAAAGTAATATGACCGCTTGGCTAATGTCACAATCCTTTTGGTGACAATGTTACTGTGGACATTGACATTGTTTTCAAACTTCTATAAACTTATTTGAAAACAATGAAGATCCAGATCAGCTGGCTTCTGCTGAAGCCAGCTGATCAGGATCCACATGTTTTCATTCACAAGATGAATCCATATCTTTAATGAAATTACATTTTGGATTCTCTCAAAATCAGAACTACATTAAACAACCCACATTGCACTCGGTTTTTGCTTATAAGAGCATGTACACTTGTTGGGTAAAATACAGTATATTTAAGAAAGATTGAACTCTATTTTTGGAATGTTCATGGAATCATGAATACTTAGGGTCTCTTGCAAAGTAAGTGAAGCCCGAAGTGCTTCAGGTTAACTTTGCAAGAGACCCAAAGAGGCCCTAACAAAACAAGACAACTCTAAAACAATAACTATGTAAAGCCTAGACATTTAAATGATATTGGCCTAGTTCATTGATCAGCATTATGGGTAATTGTTTCAGGAAACCCCCAAATCAGATAGATCCGACAAAAAGTCCCCTTTTACCGCCACAGATAATGAGAAGGTAACTGTATAGTAAAGGCTAACTTGATAGAATATTATATATATCCGGAACTCCGTAGAGTACTATATTAAACTATTACTCTCTTTTAAACTAGAATATACAGATAGAAAAATCCTACTAAACTGTAAATGTATTGGATATAACTGTATTTATTAAAAAGCCTATTTTCTTATCTATAAATGAAAACATATTATATGTTTTTATGCTAATTTTCTTATAACAGCTCCTTTATGTTTTTGTTGAGAAATTGAAAAAAAATGCCAAAACTTCATTGGATAGTAAACCCTTGCCGTTTTGAATATATTTATGTACTACACTCATCCCCACTTTTCGCACTGTTATCCTGCCTTATTCTAGTTGTTAGCATTTTTTTTCAATTAGAGTGGAAAACAGTGTGGATCCTGATCAGATGGCTTCGTAAGAAGCCAGCTGATCTGGATCGACATTGTTTTCAAAATATGATAAATCCTGGCCCAGCAGGACAAGGGTTAAAACATTTGAAATTGCTGCACTGTATTGCCGAAAAGAAAGAGAATTTTTTACCTTTTCTTTTACTGTTCTAGAGTAAGATTAATGTTATCAGGGGTTTTGTTTATAAAATATCTGTCAGACACCCAAACAGTGAATGTCCTGCTCAGACTGCTTCTGAAGTAGAAGGCTGGTCTTGGTGCTCTCTTTTTATCTTGATATTTTTGTCAGGCAGCAAGTTTCCAAAATATTTATCATAATTTAAAGGCCTAAATATTTACTCAATTGGTATACAGGTAAGTTCTTGAGTTCGGTGAGATACTGAAATTGATTTAATATGTCCCTTATCAGTTAACCCACTAATGATCTCTTATATACTGGAATATAGGTCTTTAAGGAAATTCTTGCTTTTAAATAGATTAGATTTGAGCTACATGCATTAAGGGGCTAATTTGGCCCCCTCTGGAGCCAAAAACTGAAAGTTGCTTTTCACTTATTTCTTCTGATTGGATTATTAGAAGAATAACCCAAGTGTAAAATTCTGGCATTTATCTAACTTTTACCATTGCTGTGGTAACAAAAATGGCTGACAAAATAGGCTTAAAATAGAGAAATTGCCATTTTAGACTAAATTTAAGGCTTTGGCAGACCGATTTTTTAAGAATTAGATATCAGCACAGCTAAATACCCCCAAAAACTTTTAATATGTTGTGTGCTGTGATAAATCTCATAATCTGTTAAAATACCTTTTTGATATTTACCTGTGCTCTATGTTAACTACTCTGTCAAATGTTGCAAATTTGCTCCAAAATGGTCACTTTCCTATTTTCTGCCTATTTTGGTGGCCATTTTGTTACCATAGAACGGTAAAAGTGGAATTAATTCCAGACTTTTACACTTGGGCTGTTGTTCTAATAAACTGATAAGAAGAAATTGGTGAAAAACAATTATTATTTTTTAGCCTCATAGGGGGGCCATAATAGCCCCTTAATGCACATAGCTCTTTAGTATATTATGCCAGCACTAGAAACCTTGGTACTTATTGCATTCACACAGTCCCAGCAGAGCCATTGCTGATCGCACACACATTACATTTAATTGGATGTAAAACCTAGATTTAGACAACTATCCATAATGAATAGCTGTACTTTCAAATTTAACCCTTTGTATTTGGACCACCCCTAAACAGGTACTTTTGCAAACAGTGAAGAACCAGATGGAATGCAGCACAATGCTGCATTTCATCAGGGTCTTCACTGTTTATAAAGGTGAAAAAGATCTTCAGAAAAAAGAATACAATATTTTTTGAAAATTATACCCTGACACCACTAGATATGTACAATGGACTATCCCAAGTTTATTGTATCAAACCAGAAGGAAGAATCCATTAGTATACAAAGGGTTAAATAGTGACTTAATCCATATACAATAAGTATCATTTTCTACTGGGCTGGCCCATATTAACTTAGATTAGTGTATCATATGTACAGTGTACATTTGAGACCATCACATAAGATTTTGGTACTTGTATCAAATTGGAAAAACTCATCAGTATAAAAAGGTTTGAAGTGTAAATATACCTCGGCAAAGGACATTTGAGCGGATTGAAAGGACATTTGAGTGGAAAACAGTGGACATTTGAGTGGCAAAAAGTACACATTTGAGCAAAATGAAAATTAGACCTTTTGAACAGATTGCCCCTTCCGTTAGCCAGGTCAAAGATTGCTCAGTTCAATTACAATTTAGCCATAGCCTGATGATTCTTAGTTTAGGTATGTGGTAAAAAAGGAATTATTGACTTGTAGAAAGTTTTCTGCTTTGTTTCTCCTTTTGTTGAGTTAATCCTATATATTGATGCGAAATAAAAGGAGCTTTTGTATATGTGAATATTACTTTTATTTACCTGTACCGTTTACCTGTAATCTGTTAAATTTTTTTTGCTCAATGGTCCGCTTGAAAAAAGTTCATATGTCCACTATAATCTTTTGAGTTTGCTGCTCAAATGTCAATCCTCTTCTGCTAGCTTGCAATAAAATTCTCCTTTCCAAAAAAAACACACCTACTTTTAAACAGGTATACATCCATCCACTAACTGTAAGGTTAACCTCAGTGACATGTGCGATTTTGTTTGTGGAACTATGTCACATGCTAAGTTGTCATTGTATTGGTCAGTTATACACTATCGGATGACGTTTTAGTGATATTCTGGCTGTGGTTCAGAAATGTCTATTGGCATTTACATTGAGAAGGAAAGAAAAAAGCTTTTCACAATGACTTAATGGTAAATATATATTTTTCTGGCTTTAAAATTTCATCGATACATATTCATGTTATTACTGCATAGGAGTGTGTGGCTCAGTGTTAGATTTGAGATCAAAGGGTCACTGAATCGAGACTCAACAAAGGCACTGCGTTGTGTGCTTGAGCAAGACACTTTATCCTCTGCTTAATACTGGCTCAACACAGGAAGACAGGAAATCATCCCAACATGTCTGAAACATTGTTGACTGGGATGTAAAGCATCAACATAAACAAAACAATACTAAAACCTTTTAGATGTAATGTAGTTCACAATACTAATATATCCTAGGTGTAATGTATATGTAGTTAACAAGAACAATATCAAGTCTCGTGACATAACTTTCAGTCCTGCCCTTGTTTATATAGAAGCAAGCAACCTATGTATTACTGTAAATTCGGAAATTTTGTGAGGGTTTTATTTTAGCGAAACTTCATGGATGCGAAGATGCATAAAAATCAAACCCTAATGAAATGGCGAAATCACTCTGTTGTGTACTGATATAGATAAATCATGCCCTGGTCACTTATTGTAACTTGGCAAATATGTATTTTAAAGCTGTTTGTGAAAATAAAATTCTCTCAAAAATTTCTGAATTTACAGTATTTAGCTAACATTACACAACTCAAACTACGATTAAGTATTACATTAAATTATTTTTCTGTTTTAGACCCGAGCAGCTTTCAACAAGGCAGTAGAAGATAATGGTATATCTGATCCAAACTCTATGGACAAGAATTATTGGATACAACGTGTAGGAGAGGTGAGGCTTTAAACTTTAATTTTAGGTTTAAAATTTTAGATGCTATAATGAACATTTTTACTTTACTCTTCTAATGGTAATTAACCCTGGTCTTGCTGAAATTCGAATAGACACAATTCTACTACTTGTAATGAACCCAATACCTGCTGAACTTGAGTGGTAGAGTGGTAGACTTGAGGTCGAAAAGTCAAGTTGGAGAGTCATCAGAGCCACTGTGTTGTGTCCTTGAGCAAGACACATTATCCTCTGCTCAGTACTGGTTAAACCCAGGAAGGAAGGAAATTCTCCCAACATAACTGAAAATTGTTGACTGGGATATAAATATTAACACAAACAAGCAAAGTCTATCTGAAGAAGCCAGCTGATCAGGATCTACATTGTTTCCTTTCGGTCTGTGAAACCATTGTTAGGATTGAATCTTGAAACTTGACTTTTACGATTGAATCTTGAAACTTGACTTGTTGGAATTTGGAAATGCATACACTGTTTGGATATTATCAGCATGTCGACAAGGCTTAAATATACATGTTAAAGGAATATGGACATATGTAAAATTTGCCAAGCCCAAAATAGCCAACATTTAATATTGCATAAAATAAATTAGTTTTTGATGTATCAGTAGTTGATGAAGCCATTTTCAAGTATAATCAAATGCCTCAGATAATCTTACCATTGTAAAAAAAATATACTTGTATATCTAACTAGCAATAATGTTGAATGTTACTGAAATTCTAGAATTGTAACTTGTAACCAAAAATTTATAGATTTATATATTGTTTAAAACGTAGTACTATAAAGTCAATTTTAATTTATCATTTTTAAAGAGAGGATCACTTTTTCCCCCTTTGTTAAGCAACAAAATTTGTCTTCATTTTAACGAGTACAAAAGGGTTCAAAGAACAAATCAAATTTTGAAGATGAGCACTTTTTATAACATGTGCATTGATAAGGGGGGGTATGGTATTTTGCTTGAATTTACATTCAGTTTCATGTTAAGGTGTTGGATGATAATAATACAGTTACATAAACTTAGGGTAACGTTTTGAGTCAAGTCCACTAACTATGAGCATGGTGGCTCAGTGCTAGAGTGTTAGACATGAGATCAAAGGGTAACTAGTGCAAGTCTCACTGGAGGCACTGGGTTGTTTCCTTGAGCAAAACACTTTATCCTCTGTTTAGTACTGGTTCAACCCAGGAAGATCGGAAATTGTCCCAACATGACTGAAAATTGTTGACTGAGACATTAAGAATTGACACAAATATACAAAATGGTTAACTTGTTCTATTGTATTATCGTCATCCATTGCCTCCATGTATAATTGTATATGGTGTTTTGATGACTTGTATTATTTGTCATATCTATATTTAGTCATTTTTCAATTGGCTAGAATTCACACTTAGTCTGCATTATTTTTTGCAGTTTTAACAAGATTTATTTCTGTAATGTATATTTTTGGCATTTTTGTTTCTTTGTATTAAATTTTTATTAAATATTCTGGGCTCCAGATAAGTATTGTTAGATTTTGTACTATTAAAAAAGTGAGAAATGCTACCAAGTTATTTAGACAAAGCATTTGCAAAGCTTGAGCAAGGGATATCCAGATGGCTACTTGGTATTTTTGTCAAGATTATAAAATCAGAAGCATATCACCATTAAAGGGGTGGTTCTAGGAGTACCATGCTAGAATCCTTGATCAAATATGATTTATTACAGATTTTAAGGAGCAATACACAAAGTTTATATTTTTAAAGAAAAACAGTGCAGTCCCTTTACATAACACTGATTTGGATGTAACACAGCCATGTTGTGCTCTGAAATTTTTTTAAAACAGAATTTTACAAAGGAATTATAGGAAAATGACCATTTTTCCTGTAATTTCTTTATAAAATTGTTGTATTCACTTATAACACAGTCCATTTGTATTGACCTCAAATAGCATTATAGAGGGACTGTACTATAGTCTAAAAATTTTTACTAGTTTTAAGAAGTATAAAAATACAATGCAGCAATAAATATATACATATGACAGCCTTACTTGGAGCCCTTGAATTAGCTATTATTAACATTAACATTTCTGTTAAACCATTTGCTTTCAGAATGGTTAAAACTGTTTTGAATCTTAGCTGTTCTTTGTTTACCATATTTACCATAGATATTCAGGCACTTTAAACCCTTTCCTTCATGAATAATTATTCATGCTAAGCTCCACCCACTTTGAATAATTATATAAATAAACATTCACGTTTGTACATAAAACAAAGAAATTACTGGTCAGGTCCACTAGTATAGGATCATATCTAATCATAGTTCCATTAGCAAACAGAGTAGACCCTGATTAGGCAGCTCTTATAAGAGCTGCCTGATTTGGGTCTGCTCTGTTTGCAAAAGCGTTAAAGGCATCTCAATGAGGTAAAGGGTTAAAGTTTGCTTGATAAGTTTATAACCAAACTTTTATTTCAAAATTTTTGGCTTTAATATAATTATTTAGGCTGACTTCAGGATGAGAGGGCATGAATGTAAATCAATCCCTTATTTCTCAAGCAAAACATGTGTTGTGGGTACTCAAAGAACAATGAGATGTTCTCTTGACCACCCAAAACATTTGTATAGACTGATAAATAAGAATTTAATCATAATTTTAAGCTCATGTTTTGTGCTTATCAAAGCCTATCTGACATGCCTGGCAGCATTTACGTAAAATAGGGCAGTGTTTTGAAAGGTTTTAGAAATGCTTTGGATATCAGCTTTATAACAGAGCAGGTACTTAACCAAAGACAGATAGTAACTTGCTTAACTTTACTACCAAAGTTTTCTTTCTTTTAAATAGCTTAATGTAGCTTAGATTTAGCTAATTAAGTTAGATATGCCCCAACTATCAAATATCATGGATAATTGAATCGGGAGGTGGGAGGGGACTTTTTTGTCCATTTCTTTTCAAGAAACTTAACATCGAAGAATTGCATCTGTTTTGGGTGCATAGTGTTTTACAAACACATCTTGTTGTTATTATATCCCCCCACACCACACACAGGGGAACTATTGTTCTTCTGGTGTGGATCCCATCTGCATAAGCTTTGGCATGGCACTTTATCTCATAACTAGTTAGCATATTGGAAACCAATTTGCATGGATATAAACAAATGCACAAATGTGCTCGAGACATGCACTGTATTTGCAGGACTAAATTGTTAAATGTATAGTTAGGCTCCCAAGGAAGTTTAATTAACAATTTTCAAAATATGTTCAGAAATTTCACAATTGATCAGTATGTTTATACATATATATTATATGCTATGACTTACGATACACATTCATGTGACCTCTATAGTCTAAAATATGCCACTTTGTTATATGTATAGATCATGTTGAATCCCTACATGTGGCTGTATACAGCGTGTACCAGAGAAATAGAAGAATTTTGACTTTACTTGACTTTGGTAGGATGCAGACTTTATTAGGTTTTGGTGATTTGCACTAATTTTCAAG
This sequence comes from Loripinus fragilis, assembly GCA_964019695.1. Taxonomy (NCBI): domain Eukaryota; kingdom Metazoa; phylum Mollusca; class Bivalvia; order Lucinida; family Lucinidae; genus Loripinus; species Loripinus fragilis. The sequence goes on from OZ026523.1 coordinate 22,891,927, forward strand.
GTCACAGCAGAGTTAAATAGGTCAAATTTGAGGATGTGGGGGACTTCTTTTTTCTCTAAAAACAATATTATTTTTATGTAGCTGTTTAAATATTCATCTTTCACACAATCCTTGATACATCTCATAGAGCAGGGTTTGCACAGGCTTGAAAGGAACTTGAATATACAGGAAAAGTACTTGAAAATAAAATTTGCCTAGAAAAGTACTAGAAAAACACTCAAAGGCCTTGAAAAGTCCTTGAATTTTACCATTTACAAGAGGATTCAACACTGTTTCTAGGAGGCCTGAATCAGTATAAATTTGTGGTGCCTTTATTTGGTGCGGCATAATGCTGCACCAAATAAAGGCACCATAATTTTACACTGATTTTCTAAAACTAATATCTTTAGTAATGGACTCTGGCATTTCAGAAGTAGAATTTTAACCTGTAAACCAGTATTTTTCATATGTTTCAGTCCTTGAAAACAGTAGGAAAGTCTTTTAGAAGTCCTTGAAATTACACGAACTTGCCTGTATGAACCCTGTAGAGATTCAGAAATTAGCCATTCCTTTAGCTTTATCTCTTTGTCTGCTAGTGTCTTTGCTGATAACCTTTGCAAACAGTTTGGACCCAGATCAGGCCCTACGTTTCGTCGGGCCTGATCTGGTTCCAAACTGTTTGACACTCGCATGCTATTCCTTCAAGAATTTATATAGAAAGATAAATTTTGAAAGAATTTGAAGACAGAAATCAGCATGCAAAGAGTTAAATGCGTTAGGGTTGATACTGGTATTCTAGATTTCAAGCATGCACATATATGTTTGGTATCAAACACAAAAAAAGCTTAACCAGTATATATTATTATTATTACCAATAGTAAGAAAAATATCCTTATCTTACTGTACTAGTCCATGTTACTAATTAATAAATAGTTTAGTTTAGGTGGCGCAATGCAAGTGTGAAATTATATTGTGCGGTAATAAATACAAAAAAAAAACATAATGCTTTATGAAGGCTATAATGTATCTTTCTGAAAACTTATGCTTTTGCCTCACTGACATATTTGAATCAGCTAACCCAAGTGAAAAACATGTGAAGAAAAGCCTTCCCAGGTAATCCTACGTAATGGGATGTCAGGCCTTCAGATAAACAAAAATTTGGGCATAGAATAGTTGATATTTTTTTTATCCATCAGTTTAAGCATTTGTTTTGGGTGCTCAAAAGAACTGTCTCATTGAGACAGTTCTTTTGAGTACCCATAACATGTTTTGGTTAATCAATTAGAAAACACAATGTTATCTGGAGGCCTGGATGTGCGTTTCAATAAGCATAGCAGGGATGTGGGAACAGTACGGATATGTAGTTGTAATTTGAATGGGAGTGTGGGTGCATACATGATGTCATAACAATGAACTAGGAACCAATAAAGGTAGATTTCTTAGTTTCCCAAACGTTGTTCACAGAAATGAAGCTTGTGAACCCTTAAAGCACCAATTAAAATTTGTAATAGACAACATTTTCAATATTTGTTTATTACTCAAAGAAACCAAATACGATTTCATTTATCATATCAAGGCTTAATTTCCCAGAAAATATAGTTGCGACAAATTCACCATCTCCTGGCATTTTAAGTGTTACTAGCGACTATATTTCAAGGAGATAGAAAATTTCACTACTTACTCACTTGAACCAACTCCAGTTGCTGGTTTGGAAAGAATGTTTGTCTGCAATGCAGCAATTATCAGACCCATACATGTATTAGGTTATACTATGTCTTGTATTGGCTATGGAATATATATAAGGGGGCTTAGGATCATGGACCTGAGAATGAGTTTCAACAAAGTTTTGCATAGTGAGGTAAAACATGTATAATACATGTATATGCAATGAGAAGTAATTTAAATTTCTTTATCTGAAACAATCTAGCCTAGTTTCTTACTTTTATGAAAGACAGTTTTTTTAAAACCTGATTTTTTTCACACAGAAATGGACTTTAGTGGCTTTCATTTTATTGTCATGAAGGCGTACATACCCATCCTATCAAAAGGGCTTTTACCCATGGTACTGTAACTAAAGCTTACAGGCCCCGAGGTCATAAAACTTTTTTCATGCTCAACTCAACTTAGCACGAAATTTCAACTGCTCATAAAAACTAAAATACCGACAAATAAAGAAGTTTCTTGCTTAAAGTCTCTCAGATGTTGTATTTATCCTGCTCATAAATGTTAAAATGCCAACAATTGTTGGCATTTTAACATTTATGAGCAAGATAAATTTTGTACTCAGCTGAGTTGAGCATGAAAAAAAGTTTTATAATCTTTGGTCCTGGTTCTGTAACTACAGCATACCAAGGCAACCAGTTTACAGAGGGTACTTAAAAATTAGTTTTCTTATTTCTTAACCAAAACATATGTTGTGGGTACTCAAGAGAATCATCTGGATGAGACGATTCTTTTGAACACCCAAAACACATGTTAAGAAACTAATCACAACTTTACAAACTTACTAAGCTGGGCCTATGCTACTCAATATTAAATTAAAATTTTCCCGGTGTTTTTTTTCTTTTTGAATATTTTATATTCTTTTTTTCTTTCAGTTGTCCATTCAGCTTCAACAGAGCAGTGAATACTGGTCTGACAAGGTCAGAGAACTCTCCCAGCAGCTAGGAAAGTCTAAATTAATTACCTCCCCTCGACGATAGCACTCATCCCACCTCCATTATGTCATCATGTGCCCTGAAGATGCAACCTCTTGCTGAATTTCATGAACTGTGTCATAGGAAGAAAACCCTTCTGATTTACAAGATCGTCCCTTCATTAGAAGTATCTGTATAATGCATGGGTGAACGTTTTCAGGGTTGCTCCTGAATTCAGGATTTAAAGGCCAACATTCTGTGGAGAATCAGCCTCAAAATCCTAAATAGAATGTTGGCCTAAAAATCCTGAATAAAGGATATTCTGTGGAAATGTAGCCTCAAAATCCTGATAAAGGACATTCTGTGGAAATATAGCCTCAAAATCCTGAATAAAGGACATTCTGTGGAAATCAGCCTCAAAATCCAACATAGAATGTTGGCCTCAAAATCCTGAATAGAGGACATTCTGTGGAAATTCAGCCTCAAAATCCCGAATAAAGGACATTCTGCGAAAATTCAGCCTCAAAATCCTGAATAAAGGATATTATGTGTAAAGTCAGCCTCAAAATTCTGGTCATCAATATCTGCTAAAAGGCGTAGATATCTGATCACGAGTCATTGAGCAACAGCCAAATTCCTGAACAGGTGATTTTCCATTGAAGTCTGCCTGAGTGTGTATTTTCTCTGAAATCAGGGGTATTTTAGCTATGGCCTTTATGCAACTAGATTTCTTGCGCATAGGGGTCATTTTTAGTATGCTACCATAATAGATATATACATGAATTGCCAGAATTATTAATCCACCATATTTTACCTTTTTATCATTTTACACTGCTCAGTATTGCAGTCTCAAGCCGTCCAAGTTTATTTATTTCTTAGTTTCTTTTAACAAAGCAGCTAGGGTAGATCATAATATATTTTTATATTTACCATTTGTATCCACACCGGATAGGTGGCAATTGAAAACGCTCTTGACGATCACTGAACACGGATCCAAAATTGCTAGAAACAGTGTTTTTCGATTGCCAGTTGGGCGACAAATGGCAATCAAAAACTCTGTTTCTAACGATTTTTAACTACGTTCGTCGAAAGTATTATCATTCTCGATTGCCGCCTATCTGGAGTGGTATCTGGGTTATAAGATGGGGATTTTTCCTTCCAATATCAACATATTTACCATGTTCAAAATAATGAGCATATTGTGAGCATAACCCATAGGTCCTCATAAGGAACTTTTTTCAGCTTAAAATTGTAATTATTTTCTTACCCATCAATATAAAAATGTGATTTGGGTGCTCAAAAGAACCATCTCATTGAGACGGTTCATTTGGATTACCCACACCATACGTTATGGTTGAGAAAAATAAAAATAAATTAATTACACACCCTTATCTGGAAATTCAATACCCTCTTGTGAAAACAGTGTAGATCCCGATCAGCTGGCTTCTGTTGAAGCCAACTGATCAGGATCTACACTGTTTTTCATTCACAGAGTGATTCCATATCGAAGTTCATGAAATTGTTACAGGAATGCAGTGGTTCATTGGTAGAGTGTTAGACTTACTTAAGATCAAAGGGTCGCTGGGTCTAGACTGGTTTAATCCAGGAAGACCGTAAAATGTCCGGACGTGATTGCTAAATTGTTGACCGTGACATAAAGCATCAACACTCACAAAAGTCATGAAATTACTCCACTGGATTGGCTGAAAATCCGAAGTTGATATCGCATTCACATCCAAAAGAGAGTTCAATGTGTGCTTATATGAGCTTGTACACATATTAGTTTTGTTGTTGTTGTTTTGTTTATTTTTTAAACTATCTCAAAAATCTAGATCTTTCTTGCAAGTTATCTAGATTTTTGACCCATTTAAACCAAATGGAATTTCTTATCAAATGGACAGGTCCATTTCCATGGACCGGTCCATTTCCATTTTAAGGGTTTTCATTCTTATTCAAATTGAAACAAAACATTTTGTAAGCAAACAGTGGAGACCCTGATCAGATGCTGCTGAATCTCTGATCTGGGTCTGCACTGTTTGCCTATGTCCAACAAAAAGGACGCTAGGCTTACATGGGTTAAGATTGTTGTGTGAAGGGAAAATATTCCACCTTATAGCCAAATCAGTATGATATGTTAATATTTGTTTGGTTTTGTTAAATGTGCTTTTCAATTGTTTTGTGATATTTTTACATTTATCTCATCTCATGAGGTGAAATAATGCAAATTTTCATGAGTGGCTATACTACTCATGAAATAAACATAAGCCGTGACACGAGATTTCCAACAATGTAGCAATTTGACATGAATAGACTCAGACGAGCCTGTGCAGCCTCCTTTTAAGCTTAGAAACTCCAAATGGTGTTCAGTCAGTAGCTTAACACTCCTATGATATTCAAACAACTACAAAGGCTCTGATCAGACTGCGCATGTGCGCAGGCTGATCTGAGCCTTTCCTGGTTGCACATACCACATTGTTGGAAATCTCATGACACAGATCGCATTCTTTCACTTTACTAGATTTGATAAATGTTTATACCGTCAATGTTCTAAAACTTTGAACACTTTTCTCGTTCTGTTATCAAAGAAAATGTTGTTTATCAGGGCTGGAACTGGCAAAATGCTTGTCAGATGATCACAGGCCCTGATCAGACTGATCTGGGTCTTCATTGTTTGTCTAATAGCAAACAGACTGCATCTTCAGAATGATCTGGGTCTGCACTGTTTGTCTATCCCTTTTCAGCAGGCAACTAGTGTTCGAAGTTTAAGAACATCTATTACAAAAAATGCTCTTGTATGTGATGTCAAAGTCGACTGTGATGTTTAAGTTATTTATAGAAAAAAAACAAAGTACCTTTGGTTGTATATAGGTGAACTTGAAGTATAGATCCTTCATATGAAGCTACTGTTTGTACTGAGTGAAACATGGGTTGAGTTAAGTGTCATTGAGACAGTTCTTTTGAGTACCCACAACATATGTTTTGGTTGAGAAATAAAAAAGGGATATTTTTCAATTATGCTCTACATCATGGAGGCCTGGATGAAAGCCAGTTGACTTGTTCAGCATGAAATTGTTTTATTTTCTTACCCATTAATTTAAACATATGTTTGGGGTGCTCAAAAGAACCGTCTATTTGAGATGGTTCTTTTGAGTACCCAGAACATATGTTTTGGTTGAGAAATAAAAAAGAAAGATATTTTTCAATTACGCACTCTTTTATAGAGTCCTGGATTCGTCTGTATGAAGGCATTTCCTAGAGAACTCAATCAGATAAAATGGCTCTTTATACATCATTTTCAGCCAGTGTACAGCCATGCTCTTAGATAGTTATTTTGATGGTTATAGAAAATTAGATTGATTCGAATAAAGTAGTTTTGCAGTATTTTTAAAACCTGGCACATATGAGGAGCACAGTGAATTCTGTGTTGGGACTGTGATATCCTACACTAGACCCCGTGGTTATAAAATGTTTTCATGCTCTGCTCAACTGAACAAGAGATTACAACTGCTCATGCAAACTAAAATACTGAAAAATAAAGATATTTCTTGCTTTAAAGATCTGAGATGGCATGATTGCCCTGCTGATAAGTATTAAATGCCAACTATTGTTTGCATTTTAACATTTATGAGGAGGATCAATTTCATGCTCAGGTGTGTTGAGCATGAAAAAGCTTTATAACCAGGAGGCCTGTCTTCATTGACCATATTGCATTCATAGTGGCCAAAACTCTCTGGAAATTTGACTGCTGAGTTACTAAAATTAGGCTATCAGTATCATGAACTTTGTAAAGCATTTTCTGATTTGGCCAATCCGAGTGCAATAGGGTTAAATATAGGTAATCATATTACACGTGAAATGAACAAGGCTTTCTTGAGCTTTGGTCATTTGTATCAGTATGCAAATTAACTCCATTATAAACCCTAGGTTGACAGTCAATGTGGGGCCATGATGGGCTCTGTGCATCGCCATTGACTGATCTCGAATTTCATGGACCATGCACATGTATAGAAACATGGGTGAAAGTTTTCAGGATTAATCCTGAATTCAGGATTTTGAGGCTGACTTTCCATAGAAAGTCAGCTTCAAAATGCTGAATTAGGGAGATTATAATTATTATAGCTTCTTTGATGGGTTTTAGTTTATCTAAACACAATTTACCATTTAAACATGAAATTATTCACTTTGTAGGCATCCTGCAGGTTTAAACATTTTAATTTCTATAGTTCAGTATTTTGGAAATTTTCAACTTTCACCCATGTAGAATGAGTATGGACCATTTAATTGTTATCCATTGTTTTTAATAAATGATGATCTTAATACAAACATAGATCTTAATATCACTCCGTCCTTATCAAATTAAATGTCTCAAAATTTATATATTTTTCTAATATAAATTTTCTATTTAATTATTGTATAAATGTACATAGAAGTTAAGGATTGCATGTAGAGCTCAATTGCTTATAAAAATGAATTAGTCTGTGTATTATGATAGAAGCAATAGAAAATCTGCTACTGACAGTATATTCACCCTGAATGACTGATAGGTTCATTAGAGTTACCTCCCTTAAGTACCAAAGGTTTATGATAGTAATATACCTTGGTACCTCCTTTGAGTTTGAACACCTGAATTATTATTAAGACCATACTACATGTAGATAACATTTATTCTTGTTTGTCTGATTCACTTGCATTTAGGAACTCCTATCCAGAACACTGAGGTTTTGGCTAAAAGAAAAGGAGAACCAGTCCAGTTTTTCCACAGGTTCAGATTGGTTCTCTTTCTGTATCAAACTCTTGAATATGCGAGAACCAGCAATTTGTGTTGATGGTTATGTAGTACATAGAAGATCTTACATGAATGGTCATTTCATATGAAATTTATGAAAAGGAACATCGGGTAAGATTTTGCTTATCATATGACATGTTTTAATTGGTATTTTGTTGCATTACAAGGCAGAAGAATTTCAGCAAAACCCTAAAAAGTTATCACTTGGCATCATGATGCTCATGTCAATATTGAGAAACTAAGTGTTGTTGGCCAAGTTCATGAGATTTGTAATAATTATACTATAGTTTGTCCGCCTGTAAGTGGAGTTTAGCCGCAAACTTAAGCAAGTGGATCATCTCCTGTCAGGGTTTGCACAGGCTTGAAAAGTACTTGAATATACAGGACTGTCTTGAAAAGTCTTTGAAAACTAAATTTGCCTTGAAAATAACTTGAAAAACTCACAAAGGCCATGAAAAGTCCTTGAATTTTACCATTTACAGGAGGATTCAACACTGCTTTTGTAGACCTAAATCAGTATAAAATTGTGGTGCCTTTATTTGGTGCAGCATATACTGCACCAAATAAAGGCACCACAATTTTATACTTATTTTCTAAATTTTATATCTTTAGTAATGTAGTCTAGCATTTCAAAAATAGAATTTTTAATGTGTAAATCAGGATTTTTCATAAACCTTAAGTCCTTGAAAACTGTAGGATAGTCTTGAGAAGTCCTCGAAACCTCCTTGAATTTTACACAAACTTGCCTATATGAACATTGCCTGTACAAGCAGACAACCATGGTATAACGGTATAACTAACTAACACCACCTACATCAGTGTAGACCTTGCATGTTACAGTTGGTAAGGGTGATATAATGGTACTTATTGCTTCTGCAAAAATATTCTTTAAACAAAAATGCACGGCCATCAAGTGGGGTTAGAGGCTTGGAATTTTTCCTGGGCATTATACCAAAGGTTTAGATAATACAGATTTTGATCTTAAAATTTTAAATATTTCATTACCCATCAGTTTTTACACATGTTTTGGGCGCTCAAAAGAACCGTCTCTTTGAGACGGTTCTTTTGATCACCCACAACATATGTTTTGGACAAGAAAGAAGAAAACTAAATCTTTGGTACACACTCTTAACTTAAGGCCTGTTCTACATCTTTACTTTTTGTGTGTTAACAGCAAGAACTCTGAGGAGGCTGCAGGAAAGGTCATGGTCATCTGAGCCTTGGTTTCTTGCCATTGTGATAAGAATCTAAATCTCATGTGCTGGCTAGTATATATATGAGTGGTCATACAGCCTTGTGCGTTAAAATGCCAAAATATAACAGTTTGGTCATGTGATAAATGTGTTTGTGTGTTAGTATTATTAGGCTGTTCAGTATACTAAATGCACCCTTTATGTGTGAGCTAAAATCATGTATAGTTTTACAAAAAATAAATAAAACTTCTGAATCCTTAACAGAATTCAGAAACAATAAACATTTGCATGTGTTTGTTTTAATATCTGTCATATGTTTAAAATGGTCGTCAAGTGCATGTGCATGAAGAAACTTATAAAAAGAACCAGGACTAAATGAGCCATGGAGTGGGATTTCCAACAACATGGGTAAAAGTTTGAACTTTTCTAAATCCTGAATTTTAGAAATTTGAATCTTAAAAGTTACAGCATCAAAAAAAAAACTATAAAAAAATTTGCCGTCATTAAAAAAACTGAAATTGAAGAAGCTATTAGATGTATAACAGGGATTTTCCTACCTTTCTGAAGTCGGGGCCAGGGGCCTGCTGAATTAGGGAAAGAGCATTTCAACAATGTGGTATGTGCGACCAGCAAAGGCTCAGATCAGCCTGCCCATATGCGCAGTCTGATCAGAGCCTTTGCTTATCCCTTGAATATTATATGACTCTTATGCTACTGACCCAACATCAATTGGAGTTTCTAAGCTTAAAAGGAGGCTGCACAGGCTCGTTTTAGTCTACACTTGTCAAAATGTCACATTGTTGGAAATCACATGTCATGGCTCAAATGGGCTGCGATGCAAGAAAGCCTGTATTCAGTGGTTTGCAACCAGGTTAGACCCAATCCATCCTGCTTAGCTATAGATACGAGCTGGAACGTTGAACTTATGCATGTATCTAGTGTTACTGTTCTATTTTCCAGTGAGCGAATAATAAAAGTGCTGATCAGAGTGTGCTGATTCTCAGGCTTGTCTGTACCTTTGTTGTTTGCCTGCAACAAAGTCAGGACGAGACCCAATTTACTTGTGGTAAATTTGTGCAAGCAAAATATTTCAAGATCAGCCTGCTTCTAGAGGAAGCCAGCTGATCTGCAACTACACTGTTTTCAAAAGAGTGTAAAGAATTTTGAAAAAAAAAAGTTAAGGACACAGTGTTCTTATAACCTGAATTTAGTACATAAATGGCTTGGATATAACTGTTCTCTAATAGCTATACAATTCTTATTGTTCTGTTGTCATTTTACAATATTGGTATCCTCAACAATGTAGAAACTCACAATGATCTAATTTTTATGGATTAGGGAAACCAGGCCCTGAGGATATAAAAGAATTTCATGCTCAACTCGACTTGGCATGAAATTTCAAATGCTCATAAAAAAACTACAATGCTAAAAAATGAAATAATTATTGCTTTTAAACTCTCATATTGTATTGCATGTATCATGCTAATAAATGTTAAAACGCCAACAATTGCTGCCGTTTTAACATGAGCATGATAAATTTCATGCTCAGTTGAGTTGAGCATAAAAAAGTTTAATAACCTCGGTGGGCCAGATCTACCAGTGGCAGCCATGTATGTAAGAGAATCGCATTATTTCCTGCTATTTTGTTACTATGGTTTCATAGCCGTCCAAATTCAAACATCGACTCATTTATTTCATTAAAACTAATATTAAATAGTCCCTAGAGCATATTTTTAGAAGTTGATGCCTTTAAATTTTGCCCTCTCCCAAGGAAAAGAGGAGCACGGTTGCTTAGTGGAAGAATGTTTGACTCGGGATCGAGAGGTTGTGGGTTTGAGCCTCACTGGAGGCACTGAGTTGTGTACTTGAGCAATACACTTTATCCTCTGCTTAGTACTGGTTCAACCCAGGAAGACTCATCCTGACATAACTGAAAAAAAGGTTTTTTGGATGTGAAGAATCGTACCAAACAAAATCTCCCAAGCAAATGCTATCTAAAATAAGCCCCACTTGAATGGTTTACTTAGAGGTCAAATCCCCCTGTTCAGTGAGTGTAATATCACAATCCACACCTAGGTGTCGATCTCTCCAGTGCATTCTAGTAACGCCCCAATATCATAAGTAGATTGTCATTCTGTAGATAGTGGCGAACCTTGCATCTAGGAAATTGTCTCGCACACTACTGCATTCTAAAAGGGATGGAGTGCCATTTATGGAGTCATCATAATGTAACAGTCCACACTGAGCATGTCACAGCGGGAATATTGCAATCCAAACCTAGCATGTTGAAAACTGCCTGGCACACTAGCATATTCCACTAAAAAAGTGAAGTGACATTCATCTCGGAGTCACCTAGAAAGTTACCTGGCACGCTAGTATATTCCATTTCGAGTGGTGCCATTCATAGAGTCAACAAGATGCCAAATTTAAACCTAGCTTGTTGAAAATTGCCTGGCACGCTAGCATATTCCATTTAGAGTGTAGTGCCATAGATGGAGTCAACAGAATGCCACAATCCATACCTAGCTTGCTAATGGTCTCGCACGCCGGTGCATTCCATTGATAGGGATGCCATTAATTGTCAACCTGCGATTAGCATTCTTGTAAAACCTAAATGCTTGAGTGGAGTACCATTCACGGAGTCAATGGTATGATGGAATCACCACCTTGCATGTTCAATATAGGGTCAGTGCTCACACTAAACGTTTGGGTGTTACCGTGTATTATACGCTGGTGCATTCCATTAGGAGTGGTGTGCCATTCATAGAGTCAATGTGATGTCACAATCCACACCTAGCAGGTTGAAAACCGTCTGGCACTCAAGTGCATCCTTGTAACACCTAAATGTTTGAGTGGAGTGCCATTCATGGAGTCTGATAATGGAATGTCACATATTTCTTGTAGCTCATGTGTCTCTGCTATATCCATAGTAACGTCTTCCAACATTTCCTGGTGTTCTTCACAACTCCTCTGTAGTTTTAGCTGATGTATCTCGTGACGTAATGACAATAGCTGACGTGCTAGAACCTGGTCCTGTAACCGCATCTCTTGCTGAAAAATAGATATACAATGTATTGGGATTATATAGCACATGGGTTACCCATTAACAAACAATATCAAACAATAAAGGTTCAAACCAACATTTGCATCTAAACAATCTCAACAGTCTCCGACACACACGCAATTTGTGACAGTCAAAAGTTTTGATACTCAGATTGGAAAAGTTTTGTATAAATTTTGGAAAATAGTGGAAATTTCCATCAGGAATGGGGCTTCTAAATTTCTCTTCAGACACACTGAATAAAACGCTGCTTCTACATGTCTGCAAAACCAGTGAGAATAAGACGACTTGAATAAAATGAAAGTGTATTTATCTTCTTTGAATGGAAAGTATGTATACTGGTCTGTCAATCAACACAGGCAAAGAAAACAGCGTACAGGTTCCACAATTAAAAAAACAGAACATGACAAAAATTAAAGCTTTTTGAGAGACAGACGAATCAATATGTGATATTTATTCACTTTTCTTTTGGTACTTCAAGCGCTTTCAAATAGATTACTCTAAAGGACAGTAGAAACTTTGTTCATATTTAATCAGATATGAAGCAAACGAGATAAATGCAAGATCTGGGAGGACCATTGACAAGGTTGATTTCGCTGTTTTCTGGTGACAATATGGAATACAGTCCATTTCATTACTAAATATCCTTTCTCTATGTCTTTGTATGTAAAATGCAACAATGGGCAGAACATCTTTACCTAACCCACCTCCTCAAATAGTAAAAAAAAATTATAAAAAGTTATGAACGAATTTATATGGGATGGTAAACCTGGAAAATTAAGAGAGGTATACTCATGATGGGGTATGAAAGCGAGGGTTTGAAAATGATAGATTTAGACAATTTTATAAAGTCACTAAAATATGTTGGATACAGTTGATGGTAGAGGCCGAGAACAATGCAATTTTAAATAGACATATAATAACAATCTCAGCTCATTTAGTGGAAATCTTTTGTTTGAAAGTTCTATCGCTAAAGACGACATTTGTAAATTTACCCAAAATAGGTTTCTAAAAGATGTTCTATTTTCATAGTGCAGATGCAAAACGAATGTTGTTATACCAAGTTACAAACATGAAATTGTGTGGAATAATAGTAATATAAAGGCAGGTGCAAATACAATAATGTTTACAAATTGATAGCACAATTTTTTTAAAGACATATATGATAACGCAACAAAGAAGGTATTGTATCCATATAGTAGATTACGAGAACTATACAATCTTCCAGAAGGCGATTTTTTAAAATACTTAACTTTGATACATGATATATCACACTCTTGGAAAACCAACATAAAAAATGAAAATGCAAATACTCCAAATCCACTCACCATATTAAAAGTAATAAGGTTGCAAAGATCAGGAATCGATACAATCAAGTACCACACCTGACCCAGGATACCAATGGGAAAGCGACAAACCCACAGAAGACACCACAAACGAGAGCCAAGTGGCCAGCCCCCCCCCCCCCCCCCCCCCCAGCAGGCGACCACAAAGCACATACAAACAGACGCGCACAAAACACAGCCAACACAAGACAATTAATGAATACAAAATACACCAATAAATATGCAAACAAATTTCTTCAGAAAACTAGAGAACGCAGAGGTGAAATAGACGGAACAATTTAACTAAGAAAATTTTTACTGGAAACTCCCTCCAGGCAATGAAAGGCATAAAACTCCAAAATTTTAATTACAAGTTTTAAATGCGCGTATTATTCCAACAAACATATTTCTATTAAAATGTAATATTGGACATACAGTTTTGTGTGATTTTTGCTCAATGGAAATTGAAACACTTGATCACCTATTTTGGGAAAGCATGCACAGAATTTAGTTTAAGAAACATATTGCTTGGTATAACGAAAGGAACAAATCAAACAGAAGTTCAAACAATTTTTTATAACTTTGCTTGGAATTTCATTTTTAAAAATAAAAATAAAAAACAACACTCAAATTTATTACCCTTCAAATTATATCTCAATCGTTGAATTAAAACCCATTTATTTCTTGAAAGACAGGCTTGCCCAATTCAACAGAAAACGTGGAAACCTTAGAGCTTTAATGGAGTAAAAATGTAATGCAATGTAAGCATTTTAAACACGCTTGTACAATAAAGGTGACAGTACTCTCTCTCTCTCTCTCTCTCTCTCTCTCTCTCTCTCTCTCTCATACCATATTGCATACCTAAGAAAGTAACATATGCGTGAACATTCCAGAGTGCTTCATTGCATATTTTTGGCTAACTTAGTGGAGTTTCATTCGCTAATTTTCCCGTTTTTTCTTTGCCTTTCTTTTTATTTGTTTTCATTTTTCTATCCAAAACTATTTCTGAAACTGTTTTATAGAATATACATAGCACTAGCATATATCGACTTTAAGATGTTTTGGGTTGAATAGCTATCTTATTGCATTAATAATGTGTTTTGTACGTAATATGTTACATTACTATATGATATATGCATGCTCAACTGTTCTTATAATATATGTTTCAGAAATAAATAATAAATAACATATAAAAACGGGTAGAACCAATACATGTTTCATATTCTATTTTGTTTGAAGATCGACTGACAAATCATATAGGGTTTGCTTGAATTTAATGTATAGCCAACACACCTTCATTTCTATAGCAACAGGGCAACGACGATGCTTAAAATTACAGTAAGACGAGTCACTACATCACTGTGGCATGACTGGCTAATATGGATTTAAAATTACATGATTTTTGGACAATCTAATTAAGGAATTGTTTACATACAAGAGGTGTTTCATGTTTATTTGAACATATTTGAAATTGCTGTATCTCATTTATTTATTATTATACTTAGTAACAAGCAGAACAATTTGTGTCACACTTAACATTCACAATTATATCAAGAGTCAGTCTTTGTGTCACACTTAACCTTATCATGTATGCCTGAAGATAATCGTTGTTTCACAATTAAGCTAAATATTTATGTTTGTAGTTAATCTTTAAACATTCAATCTTTCTGTCACACTTAACATTTACGTTTATGTCTGAATTCAATAATTGTGTTACACTCAACATTTACATTTATATTAACTGTCAATATTTGCGTCACATTTAGCCAAATTGTTTTATGAATGTAATATAGTTATCAATTATATCAACAGTCGACTTTTATGTCACACAAACCCATACCATTTATGTCTGCATTCAATATTTTTGTCACATTTAACATTGGCATTTTTGTCTTCATGTCTTCGTGTCTTGATTAACATTTTCATTTATATCAAGAGTCAATATATGTGTCACACTTAGCTTCTAAAGGCGACACAAATATTGATCATAGACATAAATATTAGTGTTTGTGTGACACAAAACAAAGCATATAGTTTAAGTCTGCAATTAAATTTTCTTTCATACTTAACCATACATTTATATCTGCATTCAATGTTTGTGCCACGCTTAACCTAAACATTAACATCAACAGCCAATCTTTTTGCCACACCTAGCCAAATCATTTGTATCACACTTAGACTAATCATTTTTGAGTCTACAGTTAATCTTAATTTCACACTTAACCGTAACATTTATGTATACAGTCAATCTTTGTGTCACACTATGTCTGAAAATGCAATCATTTTTTAAAAGTGGCGGAATAGTAAGTTGAGTTCCAATATTTTCAACAGTATATAGAGATATTATATTAATTGCTATGGAATTGTTTTTAATAACTAACCAAAACAACTTTATAATATTTTTGAAGCTTGACGAAGCTGATTTATAAAATACAAATCAGTAATATGTATCACCTTGTAGCCTTTGAAAACGAAAGGAGAGTCCATTCGTCAATCGTGGTCCTTATACTTTTTCTGGGATTTTACAAAGCGAAGCATGTATGAACCCATTTCAGAATGCATATTGGAATAATTTGACATGGCACCTTTCAAGATCACAGCTGTACAATGAGCGTGTGTTTAGAATAGATGGAAATTTGTTTCTCTCAGAAAACATCTCTTCGAGACAGGGAATATCAATATTTCATGACTTCCCACCTCATACCACTATCCATTTTGTACTATTCCAGTCAGAATAACACCTTTTAATATGCCTTATTTTTTCTTCACTTTTACGCTGACAGCTGATAATAAATCAATGAATATTCATAAAATATGCATGATGTAGAAATATGATTAATACTCCTATATCGCTGCATGCTAAATCTAAAGCAGACCCTACTTCACTCGGTCATGATACATATACCGAGAGGAACTAAAAACTTTAGTTCTGTTTTAAGTAAAAAAAAATAATTGATTTTACCCTCCTCCCCATTTAATTGTAAAATTGACATTGAAGGGTGGCCTATTAATGTCATACGTCAGACTACAGAGTCATTGGTATACTCCTACCCCACCCATGAGCCGACTTTGGTTAAGTGAGCTAAAGATGACATAAAATGGGTTACTTAAAGATGCCATAAATAGAGAATACTGGATGATATCAAGTTTACCAGTCAAGGCTTGGAGAACGCTTGTTGACATCTCGAGGCTTGCCGAGCGATTCAACATGTGTTCTCAACGCTGAGCCTGGTAAACTGGATACCAGAAGACGCGAACCTGGTATTCAATTTTTCCGTTTACCCATTGTTTCACTCTTCAAACAAGTGATTATGATGTGATTTTCGATTTTGTATTGATTCAGCGTCATTAGCGATGTCATTCAAAAAGTGCAACGTCATCATAACCCGATAAAGGCACATGCCGTGAGAAAGACAACCGTAGAACAATGCAGTTAATATGTGAGATAACTGATAAAATAGGTATGCCAGTTTTTTTATACCACTCATAATATGCAGCAGGCAGAATAAAACACTTATACCATGGCTGTCCACATGTACGGGAGATAATCCACTTGCTAAAGCACGTGGATTATCTCCTCGTAAAGGTGAACAAATCGTGGTAATACTTTTTAGTGATATTACATAACTTACCAGTTCATTTCTCAACCATCCTAGTGCTTCGTTTATCCTATTCTTCCTTTCTTCTGTGAATTCATCGTCAAGTTTACCTGTTCTGTTTTCTGTGACAGTCTGGTCTGTATTAACTTTTCCTAAACTAGGTTTTACTGAACTTTTATGGTCAATGTACTGATCCTTCCAAGTCACGTAACTTTGTCTACGTGTTCTTAAATTTAATCTCGTTGCTGTTGCCTTTAACTCACTAAGATCAGTTTCACCGAGGTCCGTATCCTCACAAGAGGTTACATTAGAGTTATGATCACGCACTGGAATTTTTCTACGCAATGTTGGAGATCTATTTCTCGAATTGTCCATAGAAGCTATATGGTTTTGTACAAATGAGAGTCGGTCTGAAAGATCGGGATGAAACACATCTGTTAAACTCGTTTTTCTGTTGTGATTTTCATCACCTAATATTTCTATCTCGTCCTCTGTGATTTGGATGCCATTTTCGTCTATAACACAGAGGGTTGGGCGAGAGAATTCTTTATCGTTAGATATTTCTTGTTCACCGTTCGTTACTGCGATTCCGTTTTCATCGATAACACATAGGGTAGGGCGAATGAAATCTTTATCACTCGTAATTTCACTTTCATCATCCGTGACCGCAATTCCGTTCTCATCTATAACACAGAGGGTTGGACGAGTAAAATCCTTCATTTTTGGGCTATCTTCTGTCTCGTTCATTGCACTTATTGTCATTCCTTTGTATATAAAGAGCTCACTTTACTATCTGAAATCAACAATAGCGCAATTTGAGCCACGACATGAGATTTCCAACAATGTGGCATTTTGACAAGTGTAGACTCAGACGAGCCTGTGCAGCCTCCTTTTAAGCTCAGAAACTCCAAATGATGTTCTGTCAGTAGCTTAACACTCATAGAATATTCAAGCGACTAGCAAAGGCTCTGATCAGACTGCGCGTAGGCGCAGGCTGGTCTGAGCCTTTGCCGGTCGCACATACCACATTGTTGGAAATCTCATGCCATGGCTCATTGTTATTAGCATCTCAATTGAAAGCTGTATAGTTCTTTTTAGCATACATGTATAAGCGACCACCGAACGTTGGAGTCCTAAGTGTCCGACAGCCCTAAGTCTCCGACATTATTCAGGTTTTCAAAAACCTAGTAGAAACGTTTTATTATGACACGCAAACGCAAAAAAATGGCATAATTACCAGAAAATCGAAATGGTGACTAAACTTTCTCGGACACTTAGAGAGCCCTAGCTTAAATGAACAAAGCCATACTAGCTACAGAAAATTTGCCTGATGTAGATCCTAACTGTATGACACTCTGATTGTACTCTGAAAAAAAGTTGATTTGGAAAAAACAGACAACACAAAAAACTGCAATATTTCCCTGTAGGCAAAAAGTTAAATGATAAGTTACAGTAAGACCTGTCTAAAGCGGTCACTCAAAAAGAAAACAAATGGGTTTCAATACTGATCATCGCTAAATGCAGGTCAAAAGTATGCGGAGCATTCTGCAACACTTTCGATCGCCATTAAGCTAGCATTTTGTATTAATAACTTTGTTTTGTCTATTTTAAGAAACCGCTTTAGACAGGTTTCACAAACTTACCAGTTAACTTACGGACCATGAATACTCTATCTCTGGCATCACCGACATGGCCTATATATAATGTCGACGGATACATTTTAGTTACAAGTTCAGACACCCGAAACCGCTAACAGCTGTTTGAAAAACTTAAGAATACCCAAGTTTTATATTGCACGTACCTTGAATATGTCAAAAGTGTTTTATCAAAAGGAGAATATGAATTTTTATACAACTGATCTGCATCATCGCAGTTTTAAATTTCAATGCCTGTATGTCCAAACATTTTTTACGAACACACTATGAAAAGTCAAAAGCATACATTCTACTACTACAACTACCACTACTACTACTACTACTACTACTACTACTACTACTACTGCTACTGCTACTGTGGCTGCTGCTACTACTACTATTGTTGCTGCCGTTATTACTACTACTACAACAACAACTACTACTACTACTACTACTACTACTACTACTACTACTACTACTACTACTACTACTGCTACTGCTACTGTGGCTGCTGCTACTACTACTATTGTTGCTGCCGTTACTACTACTACTACTACTACTACTACTACTACTACTACTACTACTACTACTACTACTACTACTACTACTACTACTACTACTGTGGCTGCTGCTACTACTACTATTGTTGCTGCCGTTACTACTACTACTACTACTACTACTACTACTACTTCTACTACTACTACTACTACTACTTCTACTACTACTACTACTGTGGCTGCTGCTACTACTACTATTGTTGCTGCCGTTACTACTACTACTACTACTACTACTACTACTACTACTACTACTACTACTACTACTACTACTACTACTACTACTACTACTACTACTACTACTACTACTACTACTACTACTACTACTACTACCACTACTACTACTACTACTACTACTACTTCTACTACTACTACTACTGCTACTGCTACTGTGGCTGCTGCTACTACTACTATTGTTGCTGCCGTTACTACTACTACTACTACTACTACTACTACTACTACTACTACTACTACTACTACTACTACTAAAACCACTACTACTACTACTACTACTACTACTTCTACTACTTCTACTACTGCTACTGCTACTGTGGCTGCTGCTCCTACTACTATTGTTGCTGCCGTTACTCCTACTACTACTACTACTACTACTTCTACTACTACTACTACTACTACTACTACTACTACTACTACTACTACTACTACTACTACTACTACTACTACTACTACTGCTGCTGCTGCTGCTGCTGCTGCTGCTGCTACTTTTAATACTACAACTGCTGCTGCTGCTGCTGCTACTACTACTACTACTACTACTACTACTACTACTACTACTACTACTACTACTACTACTACTTCTACTACTACTATTGCTGCTGCCGTTACTCCTACTACTACTACTACTACTACTACTACTACTACTACTACTACTACTACTACTACTACTACTACTACTACTACTACTACTACTACTACTACTACTACTACTGCTTCTGCTGCTGCTGCTGCTGCTACTTTTAATACTACAACTGCTGCTGCTGCTGCTGCTACTACTACTACTACTACTACTACTACTACTACTACTACTACTACTACTACTACTACCACTACTACTACTTTTGCTATTACCACTTTTACAACTACTTTTGAGCCGCGACATGAGATTTCCAACAATGTGGTATGTGCGACCAGCAAAGGCTCAGACCAGCCTGCGCATACGCGCAGTCTGATCAGAGCCTTTGCTTGTCGCTTGAATATTCTATGAATATTTAGCTACTGACTGAACCTCATTTGGAGTTTCTAAGCTGAAAAGTAGGCTACACAGGCTAGTCTGAGTCTACACTTGTCAAAATGCCACAATGTTGGAAATCACATGGCACGGCTCATTTGTACTTACTGGTATATATTCCCTACTGTTCTCCGGCCAAATACACCGTGAATGATCTTATTTCCTCCTTATATATTACTGTCAATACGGCAGAGACGGCTATGTCAATTTTCAAGGAGCTAAGTAAATACGACGTGCGTGGAAGCTGAACCTAATTTACGTAGATCTATAAATGAAGCTAATTTGTAAATCGCCAGAAATACCGAATTACCTAAGACAGACGTAAAGAAACCGTAGTCGCATAAATATGGGCAACGCTACACTCCTAAGATCTGTGATGCTTGAAACCCATGAAATGCACCACCATTTACAACAATAGTTTTCTAAGTTGAAAGATGATGTACCTTCATTTACACCCATGAATTGCTAAGCTGGAAATAGATGCAACACCATTTACCCCTATGAAATGTTAAGATGAAAATTGATACACCACGATTTACACCCATGATATGCTAAGATAAAAATTAATGCAACACCATTTACACCCATGAATTATTAAGCTGAAAACTGATGCCTTACCATTTACACCCATGAAATGAATGCTAAGATGAAACTTGACGCGCTAACATTTACACCCATGAATTGCTAACATAAAAAATAATGCACCACCATTTACAACCATGAATTGCTAAGCTGAAAATTGATGCACCACAATTTACACCCATGAAATGCTAAGCTGAAAATTGATGCACCACCATTTTACACCCATGAATGCTTAGCTGAAAATTGATGCACCACCATTTACACCCATGAATTGCTAAGCTGAAAAATGACGCACCACAATTTACACCCATGAATTGCTAAGCTGAAAATTGATGCACCACCATTTACACTCATGAATTGCTAAGCTGAAAATTGATGCACCACCATTTACACTCATGAATTGCTAAGCTGAAAAATGATGCATCGCCATTACACCTGGGTCTTCACTGTAAAAAGTGCCCGTTTAGGTGTTTCCCTTATGCGCATGTATGTTTAAATAATGCCTATTGGTATCAAAATCTCATGTTTTGCAAGAATACGTGTCCAAATAGTCTGAAACCATCCTCAAGGAAAATCAATTTAACAACTTGCATTCTGAGTAATTTTTCATGTTATTGTGGTCCATTGTTTTATTTTAAAATTCACTTTAAAAATATATTTAAGGAATACCGTCAGAGTGTCAAAGCATTTGGATCCAGATCTGGCACGACGTTTTCCGTGGTCCAAACCTTTTGCAAAGGTATCAGCTAACGTCACCAGCAGGCACAGAGTCTATGCACAGTTACCATAACAATCTATTTATGAACTCACAATAGCACGCCCACCAGTCTGCTATATTGGTCATAAAACGCCTGGCAGATAGCACATTCAAGTATTTTTTTCGGTGTTTAACTTTATTTTCCGCGAATTGAGCATCATATTACGTGCAACACACACTGTAATATTGTCATTAACTCATAACTTACTAGTGTCGTCTGCTGATATCTGTTGCAAACAGTTTAGACCCAGATCAGGCCCGACAAAATGTCGGGCCTGGTCTGGATCCAAACCGTTTGACACTCTAATCATTATCTTGAAATATCTTTTTTTTAAAAGATGAAAAGTTGAAAAAAAATCAGCTGACAACAAAAAAGCATGCAACTTTTCCCAGTAGTTAACAGTCGATTTTAATATCAACCAGCGCACGCCATGTTTTTAATTTCTTTGATAACGTTAAAGGAATCGCAATTTGTCCATGAAAATGATAAAAAATAAATTGAAAAAAAAAATCTACAAGTACTCTGTCTGTATTTATGCTGTTCATTAAATTATTTTTTCTTATTATTACACAGTTTGTTGGTACAGGCGAAAACTTAGAATTCTTGCAATAAACAAATAGGATATAAAAATCTTACTTATAAAGATATGCCCCGACCCTTGTCCGAACAAATAATTTGAACAGAGAGTATGTAATGGCTTTAGTTGGCTTGTAACGCGAACACGTATTTGCCACAATGCCTGCCCATGGTGTGTGGCGTCAAAGGTCAAGGTAAAAATACAATTAAAACCTGTCTACATGGCTTGTAACACCAACATTTTAGACGTTACAAGTTCATATTTGGAACACTAATTACAATGTATACATGGTGTGCAGATGACAACGCCATTATGAACTTGGCGTCAAAAGTCAAGGTACAATACAATAAAAATCTGTCTATATGGCTTGTAACACCAACATTTTTAGACGTTACATGTTCCTATCTGGAACACTAATTATATATGGTGTGCAGATGACAACGCCAGTATGAGCTTGGCGTCAAAGGTCAAGGTAAAATAAAATTAATATCTGCCTATATGGCTCGTAACACCAAACTTTTAGACGTTACAAGTTCATATCTGGAACACTTATTATATATGGTGTGAATATGACATCGCCATTATGAACTTAGCGTCAAAGGTCAAGGTAAAACACAATTAAAATCTGTCTATATGGCTTGTAACACCAGCATTTTTAGATGTTACAAGTTCAAATTTGGAAAACTAATTGTCTACGGTGTGTAGATAACAACGCCATTATGAACTTGGCGTCAAAGGTCAAGGTAAAATACAATTAAAATCTGTCTTTTTGGCTTGTAACGCCAACATTTTTAGATGTAAGTAGTCCATAATTGGAACACTAATTGTCTATAGTGTGTAGATGACAACGCCAATAAGAACTTTGTGCCATAGGTCGAAGTAAAATACAATTAAAACCTGTCAATAGCTTGTAACACCAACAATTTTAGATATATGTAGTTCATATTTGGAACACTAGTACTCTTTGGTGTATAGATGGCAACGCCATTATGAACTTGGTGTCAAAGGTTAAGGTAAAAACAATTAAAATATGTCTCTATGGCTTTGTTACACCAACATTTTTAGATGTAAATAGTTCATATTAACCCATTTAAGCCGAATGGGATTTCCCAACCTTATCACTTGGTTCGGTCCATTTCCGTTTTAAAGGTTGTTGGGTGTTTTTTTTTTTTCATTTTTATTCAAATTTTAATTGAACATTCTGATAGCAAACAGTGAATATCCTGATCAGACGCCACGTTCTGTGGCGTCTGATCTGGTTCTGCACTATTTGCTTATGTCCAACAAAAAGAACGCTCTGCTTATATGGGTTAAGAACACTATTTGTCTATGATATATAGATGACAACAAATATTTAAGATTGCTGGTACATGTATGACCTTGGAGACAAAGGTCAAGATCCTGATCCGTACTTAACCCTTAATGCGCCAATCGCAACAAAAGTCGTCTGCTTTTCTCGTCTGCTAAAATGTTTAAGAAACCTCTGTGGCAAACAGTGTGGACCCAGATCAGAATGCACCCTTAGGAGCAGTCTGTTCTGTGTCCACGCCGTTTGCTTCTATACTTAATTCGTCAGTAATGTTAGGCAATTATTTACAGCAGACGACTTCTGCAGACGACATTTTCAGATGCATTTTTTTCTTGGCGCTTTAAGGGTTAATGCAACTCCGGATATTTGCGTTGCACCCGCCCCTCGATTGACCCAATTCAATGTAGAGAGGAATGCAAAGATCAGGTATCGGTACAATCAAGTACCATACCTGACCCGCAACACCACATGGGAAATTGACAAAAGCATAAGAAAACACAACACAAGAGAGCCAAGAGGTACGCCCTTTCCCAGCAGGTGACCACAAGGCTGCAAGGAACAGAAGAGACAAGCAAGCAAACAAAGACAAACGTGAAACATAAATAACAAAAAGGATCGACAAAAGAAGCGCCGCACTGAAACGGTCAACAAAAGTACCCACTGGAGGGCTTAATCATATTTAAAGGTACCAACCTCACCCTTTGTTCTGATGTGGATCAATACACATAGATGTTTGGTTCGCATGAAAGATCCCTAACTTATCGATGTATTATCTCCAAGTACATACAAATCAAGACATGAAAATGAGATGAAGCAAAGATAAGGACTCAACAGTGCAACCAACTGGAGGAAAAGAAATCCAACAGTTAATCCTCGTTGGGCCTGATCAAAGACATGGCATCAGGCCCCAACCATCTCATCTATAGATAAGTCTTTAAGACGGAACCGTCATACAGTCTGAGGTCCGTCATAGAGTCGCGGGTCTAAAGTTCTTCTTTGTTCCAGTCGGGTGGAAAGTGTATGAGGATGGAATGTCTATTTGAAAGAAGGTCTAACGCCTGATATGTCCTGGTACAAAATAGATGAGAGGCTTTTGTGTGGTGTCTGTCGACGGCCCAGTTTCTCGCGTAGCTGTCAATCCCTTAATTTTGATCCAACACGAGTCTACATTTCAAACCACCAAACTAGGTCCAAGAATGATTAAAAAATATGCACAAGACTGTATCAATGGTCACGCAACAACTGGTTAAATCATTATTTAATCCTTTTCATAATAGGTACTTTTGACAAAAAGTGAGGACCCAGATGAAATGCCGCATAAGGCGGCATTTCATCAGTGTCTGCACTGTTTGCTAAGATAAAGAATAATCCTCGGGGAAAGAATTATATAGTTTTAAAGACATTTTGACTGACAACCCCTTAAATACAAAATGGAAAATTCAATACTTATTCTACCAACATCATAGGGCCAGTTAAGCAAAAATAATTTGCGTAAAATTGCGATTATTTTCTTAGCCATCAGTTTAAAAATGTGTTTTGGGTGCTAAAAAGAATCGTCTCATCGAGACGGTTCTTTTGAGTTACCACAACATATGTTTTGGTTAAGAAATAAGAAAAATAATTTTTAGTTACGCTCTCTAATCTGGAGGCCTGCAACATGCATAATGGGGAAATCCACCAGAATGGAAAAAAAGAAAGAAAAAAAAATAGCAAAAAATATGCATATGCGATAAACACCAAAACCTCATGCTGGCCAATTTGACATCATTAGGTGTGACGGACAATTTTTCCTTTGACTGACAGTATCTCCAAATCAACTTGATACTTCCATTTTATTTATGTCATATTCATTTATTTATTTATACGCTATTAGTATTATGATCATAAAAAATTTGGTCATGTTACAAAAATGAACACCCTCAAGACAAATCTCACAAAGGGACATTTGCGCCCAGCTGATACTCAGATCAGACTGGGCATGCGCCCGGTCTGATCTGAATCTTCGCTGACCGTCCAGAGATATATACCTATCTTCATATATCACAAAGGGACGACCATGATACGACTAGACTTTTGGGCAGACTGACCTGAGTCTTCATTGGGCGTTCATGCAACTCTGTTGGTTTGTCGTGGGAAAGCTCAAATCCTACACAAAAGCAATGATGGAACGATAACTATTTTCTAAACCGAAGCCTATGCTGTTTGCCAAACCTTCAAACGATAAAGGGTAATTAGGGGAAAGGGTAGTGTTTATGACCAATTTGAGGTATTGTTTTATGATCTTTTACTTGAGATAATGTCTCTAAAATGACATTAAGACATTGTTAAAAATTCAAAACTAACATATATGTTACTCAAGGCCATTTTGGTCATGAAGTCAGGTGTTTGTGCGTTAGTGGTAATTATTGCACATAAAGCGCCAACACAATGGCAGCAAAACCAACATTATGATATCTCTTGATTTTAGGGGAAGTTGAGGTTTGACAATCTACTGGTAGACGATTAATATGATATACTTTATGACTTTGAAAACGCATCACCCAGATTAAATCATTTATTGCTCAAAAACGAAGGATGACAGAGAGATAAAACCATTGCATACCAAAGTCTGACAAGTTTTTAGTGTACCCTAGAAAATTCATGGCTGTAAAATTAATTAAAGGTATTAAAATAACAGCTTTTATAAAAACAGGGGTAGGCGATTTCGAAGGACACAAATTCAGCAGCAAACTAAAACACTTTAGTTTTGTTTCCTGACTCAACAGATATCTGCCCTTTACTTCTTTGATGGTTACAAATTCTTTATTCAACGATTCAAAAAGTAATGACAGTACGTTATGCTCAAATTATTGCCCTTTTAAAGCTTCCGCCATACCCACCCACTCTGATTACTATAGTCTAGCGATAAAATTCAACTCAAAGATTTATTTATTTTCGGTCGGTTTTGTTTGTAGGGGCAAAGGTCATTTATAAATGACAGATTCGGATTAAATTACGCGGTGCATCACGTTTCTTCTGCATTGTGCAAGTGACGTTAACGTAAGTTTGAAGACGTTCTCAACACTTGACAAAATATTTTCTGATATGCTTTATCGCCATATGATTGCAAGTGTAAGTAGTCAATGTCAGAATTGTGAGTGTGCATTAAAGCTGCATAGTCTGTAACTTTTGATATTTTTCGAAATTTTTTATTTTCTTTTTAAATCATTTGTAAAAGTAGAATTAAGTTATGTTTTCACAATAAATCTGTTCACTATAGCTGAAAACTGCACGGAAAAGTGAATTATCTTATAAAACAGGTGTGTTTTTCTCTTGTTGGTAATTATTTGCGTCCCTCCAATAATTATAGACAGTTAATTTTAACATAAATGCTGTTGTTTTGATACTGATAATTTGTTTAGATTTACGAAATTGGTAAAATATTTACCTGAATTTTAGTTATTTTGCTGTGTTCTTGAAAAATAGAAACATTAGTTCTAAAATTAAAAGATCAAAAGTTACAGACTATGCAGCTTTAAGGTAACTTATGAAGAATTTTCTCAAAATGCAGCTTTTTAATCGCATTTACCGTTGGCAAGAAAATTTCAGAATTATGGTGATGCGTTTTCAAAGTCCTCTAGTACATATCGAACCTTATTTGTTTGACAAACTGACAACATTTTCTGCTTCAAATGCTAGGCTGCGCTTTATGGGTTAAGGCTATCTTGTATGCCCATATAAGCAGTTGAGTTATATACACCCACTGCTAAACTCTAAGTATGCATGCAGCGTAGTTTCTAGTAAGACTTCTCGTCTGAGCTTTTGCTCGTGGCCTATGCGATAGCAGGTGCTGTCTTACATAATTTAACATTGTCTACTATTTTGTGTCGAATTTAGAGGGGATGAAATTGTCCCTCCCAGTATTTAAATTGTTGGCCTCACACGCTCGTGACAAATATTAAATGAGAGACGCGATGTTCAAGATATCACTTTTCCCTCTAGTGGTGACTTTTGTCGTCTGCTATTTTCAAATAAATTAGATCCAGGTCAGATATGCTGGACCTGATCTGGATACAAACTATATGACACTCTGATGGTATTCCCTGAAAATATTTAAAATGAATCCGCAGACGACAAAGACGCACGCAAAAAGTTAATATCTGTCCCTATGATCCCCGGGGAGTGTTCAGTGCACTTTGTCCCCAAATTAATGTTAAGTAGCCAATTAGAGAAATTATAATAACGTTCCCGCCTCAATAGAGTTAGATACATACCTTCTCAAGTTTAAATTGAATAAGATTTGCTTATACAATTTAATTAAGTTTTTGAAGCAATTTCAACAACTATTTAATACGACAACAACGCGTTTTCCAACATACAGTAAAACCCGTGTCAAACAGCCACTTTCAAAAAGACCACAAATTGGTTTTGCAAGACCAATTTATCGCTTAATGCAGGTCAAAAGTGCTGCAATACTTTCGACCTTCATTCAGCTACCAGTTGTCATTAAGATATTTGCTTTGTCTATTTTTTGTGGCTGTTTTACCAAGATTTTACTGTATCTCATGGTTATTACGACAGTGTCCTCCACCAATAACCCAGTATCAGTATGTAGGTCTCTTTCTCTCTCTCTCTCTCTCTCTCTCTCTCTCTCTCGTTTGGGGAGGTGGGTCCTAACTTTCTTGCTTTTCGCAGTGTTGAGTGACCTCCGTTTTTCTCAGCGAGATATTTTGAAGATCTTGTTACAGTCATTCAAAACATTCAAAAGTCTTGAATTGAAATTAATTGGAGTGACAACAATCGTAATAAGTAGTATTAAATCATAGGAGTTTGAAGGACATACTACGCACTAGATTAACGTCATAATTAAATCTTAAGTGTTTAATGAAACACTTACAAATCAATTTAACATGTTTAAACCCTTGACTTTCAGATAACGTATTTAATTAAGTCTGACGTTGTTGCATTTAGAAGATCTATCGAGATCATGTAATGTATTAGGATGATCTGATATGGTTCGGTTTGGTAAAAGTAGATCTAAATTATTCACAAGTTAAATGCTGTTGGTGGTGTTGAGCTTCTTAGTTGGATTAAGAGCTGTCCCTCAAACAGACGATAGAGGGTGTGCTACCAGAAACAACGCCTGACTGTGTCTATATGCTAGCTGCAAGGATCGAGTTTAGGATATATATAGCAAGAAGTGAGCAAAGCTCACGTACCCTCGGCGGTAGCCATCAGATGTTGTAACACTTTCAGAGAAAATGAAAAGAGAGTTAAATATATGGCCACAGAATGAACTATGTATTGATACACTGCTTCTTGGTGAAAATTTCCATATTCATTATATTGGAGGGAGAAAAAAATGTACAAATAAAGGGATTGATAAGCAATTTATAGTTGCTTACAACTTGTCATAGCTGATAGTTGTACGCAATTTCAAAATTCTAGATCTAGTAGTTACTGAGAAATCTTTGACGAAAACTTCCATAATCATACCATGAGAGAGAGAGAGAGAGAGAGAGAGAGAGAGAGAGAGAGAGAGAGAGAGAGAGAGAAACGGAAAATAGAAAAAGAAGCCAAATAATTTTCACCACCTTGGTTTTGTTTACAACAATACACTTGATTGTCCTCAGCATGTTAAGGAAGAAAAATGAACAAACAAAGGGACTGATAAGCCATATGTGGCTGGATCTTTAATGCACAGTATGACTTGTCATACCTGATGTTTGTACTAAATTGCAAAGTCCAAGGTGAAATACTTTTCGAGAAATCTTTGACGAAATTTCCATATGCATTATATTGTAGTGACTGATAGAAAAAAGGGAAATGGATAAATAAAGGGACTGATAAGCACTATGAAGCTGATCCTTTAATTCGCCATATCTCACATTAATTGCTGGTTCCCAGTCTACAGGTGGTCAGTAATGTAAATACAGGCAACCAGAACCCCCCATTTCTAGGTATTGGGGGTTAGGGGGGGTACTGGTTACCTGTTTATCTATTACTGACCACCTGCAAATCTGTAACCAGCAATTAATGTAGATATTGTGAATACACAGTCGGCTGTTCATACCTGATGTTTGTACCAAGTTTCAGATCCTACGTCAAGTAGTTCCTGAGAAATCTTTGACAGAAAATTCTGTTAGGAAGTAAAATGGACAAAGAAAGGGACTGACTGACAATATGTGTCTGATTTTTTAATACACAGTACAACTTGTAATATCTGATGTTTGTACCTAATTTCAAGATCCTAAGTCAAGTAGTCCGTGAGAGATCATTTACGGGAAAAAGCTTACAGACAGACAAACAAACTAACATCCTTGCTGAAAATGCAAAAACTATATACCCCCTATATATATATTTTGTATACTGAGGGGGGTGGGGGGTATAAATTCTCTTTTTACTTTACATGAATGATGAATACTCTCCTTTTCGCTGATGATACTACTAGTCCAGCAGAAACCAAGCTCGACCCTAAAGTGGGGTTCAAATGGGCTTTTATACCGATTCTTGTTGGTTGTTGCCATTAAAGAACCTGGCTGGTGCCACCCTGTCATCATTGAGCATTTTTGAGAAAAGAGTGATGGCATCAAAAATGACAGCTCAGCATCAAATATCTCATGAAATTACACAATTTAGACAATGTCAGTTTGCAATTACCTCTGGTATTAAAACTAGAGGTAATTACATACTGACATTGTCAATACCAGAGGTAATTGCATACTGACATTGTCTAAAATATCAAAAAATGTTTCCAAAATGGCTGCCAAAAGTAATATTTAACTGAAAAATAGGGATATTATGTTCTTCTTACTGTTTTTTCTTCTTGATATAACAACATATGTTTCCAAATATTATGTGACATATAATAAAATTAATTTTAATAATTTAGAATCCATGTTTGGAGGAGTTTCAAAAATTGATATCTGGGGAAAAGGCCACAGAATATGCGTGTCCTTCATGAACTGGTGGAAGAATTAATGCATCAGTTATTTGTCAGGGAGGACCCAATTAGGTGAGGGGATATGAATTTACTTCTTGAACGCATCAGTGAACAGAGTAGCACAACTAAACGATGGTTTTATTGTGTTATGAATCAGTGTTTATTATAATTATGTATGCACATGAAGAACGCGAAGCTGATTGGCCTCTGCATTTCAAGGTCATGCAAATAATGTTGCCATATTTGTTTGCTGTTGGGCATGTAATATATGGGCGTTTTGGTCTACTCGTACCACCATTCAATGGAGGGGTTATCACAGAATGTTCTGAAGTGTTTCTTGAATGGTGAGCTTGTAATGATGCACATTCCTGATATTTGGAATGCTATATGGAGTGACGTGTTCATTGAGTCTATGTTCAGGTGGTATGATCACAGGAAAGGAGGCATAAAAGATGTAACTCTTAAAACCTGAAAATATGGGGGTTAAGCTTTCACATATGGAGTCTACTTGAAGAGGATATTTCCTGAATCACTTGCAGAAAAATATGGAATGATAAGAAAAAAGCAAGGAGGAAGAAAAAGGCAGACTACAATCTGATGCGAAAGATGGAAACCGTCTAAGGATAGAGCTAGAAATATGCATGAAACCATTTGACCTGGATAAGCATCTTTCAACGATTGTGAACACGGTGAATGGCCAGATAGCAGCTAAGTCTGTTAACATTGATAACACAGTAAAACTTTGAGCCCAAGCAATTAAACAGTATGGATGTGAGTGGCCTGAATGCTTTAATGGAAAATTTTAAACCTAGTAGAATTCATGACAAGAAAATATGTGATAGTTGAGGATACCATGATGTGATGATGCAGAAGCGTTGGATGCGCGGACCAGAACTCGGGATCTAAAGTGAAAGTAGACCTCATTGACTGAGTGAGTTTGTCAGTGTGTAGTGCTATCAATTTCTTTCTCCCTACTTTCTGTTTGACACCTAATAATCTGATTTACAGCAGTGTAATTGGTAATAAGTAAAAGCTCACGAGACGTAAATGTTCTAAGACTTTTGTCACATGATCTCAACCTGTTCCAACATTAATCTTCACAGTCAGTGGTGATATGAGAATCTGTACTCCTAAATATTTACTGAAGAAACGGTTGCAGTCAGAATTCGCTGTAAGAACTATGAAGAAATACCACGCACAGTAATTGATGGTTTAGCTGTTCTCCATGTAATCCATTGGCTAGCAGAATTGGAACACTGAAGGATTATGTAGACCACATGAAAGATTTTTAATTAGGACAAACGTTATAGAAAAGAGATGTGTATCTAGTATTGGACAAGTACAAAAAGTAAGTAAATATGACCAGGAAATGACACAGTCACACTCCGTAGACCAACCCATTGCATCCCAAGGAAGAGACACAGAACGCCAACAGCCACATGACATCACAAAACAACTAAAGTAAAGCAACCAGCTCTTCTCTCTTCCTCAGCGAGATTATTGCAAAACTTGAAATGACACTAAGCACTACACAACAAAACAAGGACCAAACATAAGGTAAGTAAGGGTGCACAGATCAGGAATCGATACAATCAAGTACCACACCTGTTCCAGGATACCAATGGGAAAGTGACAAACTCACAGTTATACACCACAAACGAGAGCTAATAGGTCAACCCTTTCCCAGCAGGTGATCACAAGGCACAAATAAATAGCCGTGCACAAAGGCATAACAAACACAAGAAAGAAAAACATAAAAGATCCACAAACGAAGTACCACCTTGGAACGGTCAGTAACACACATATAGTGGGAGCAACAATAAACAGTGAATCAACACAATAGAACAAGCGCCGCAGAACGGACAGCAGCCAAAGCCACATTGCCAAATGTGTAACAAGATCTGGAAGAACCACGCGTCATTCTGATTTAGACAGTACAGCTGCCACCACAGGAAGTTGTGCTGACAGTGACAGATAATAAGCACTAATTAATTATTTAGAATTATCTGTGAAGAACTAGTGCAAGATCAAGAATTTCAACAGAAGTGTACATCGTATTGTTCAAAAGATGGTAGCTGCAGCAAATGAGAACCAGAAATTCTGGTAATAGTATTGTTCAAAATATGGTAGCTGCAGCAAATGAGAACCAGGAATTCTGGTAATAGTATTGTTCAAAAGATGGTAGCTGCAGCAAATGAGAACCAGGAATTCTGGTAATAGTATTGTTCAAAATATGGTAGCTGCAGCAAATGAGAACCAGGAATTCTGGTAATAGTATTGTTCAAAAGATGGTAGCTGCAGCAAATGAGAACCAGGAATTCTGGTAATAGTATTGTTCAAAATATGGTAGCTGCAGCAAATGAGAACCAGGAATTCTGGTAATAGTATTGTTCAAAAGATGGTAGCTGCAGCAAATGAGAACCAGGAAATCTGGTAATAGTATTGTTCAAAATATGGTAGCTGCAGCAAATGAGAACCAGGAATTCTGGTAATAGTATTGTTCAAAATATGGAAGCTGCAGCAAATGAGAACCAGAAATTCTGGTAATAATATTGTTCAAAAGATGGTGGCTGCATCAAATGAGAACCAGAAATTCTGGTAATAGTATTGTTCAAAATATGGTAGCTGCAGCAAATGAGAACCAGAAATTCTGGTAATAATATTGTTCAAAAGATGGTGGCTGCATCAAATGAGAACCAGAAATTCTGGTAATAGTATTGTTCAAAACATGGTGGCTGCAGCAAATGAGAACCAGAAATTCTGGTAATAGTTTTGTTCAAAAGATGGTAGCTGCAGCAAATGAGAACCAGGAAGTCTGGTAATAGTATTGTTCAAAATATGGTAGCTGCAGCAAATGAGAACCAGGAATTCTGGTAATAGTATTGTTCAAAAGATGGTAGCTGCTGCAAATGAGAACCAGAAATTCTGGTAATATTATTGTTCAAAAGATGGTGGCTACAGCAAATGAGAACCAGAAATTCTGGTAATAGTATTGTTCAAAATATGGTAGCTGCAGCAAATGAGAACCAGAAATTCTGGTAATAATATTGTTCAAAAGATGGTGGCTGCATCAAATGAGAACCAGAAATTCTGGTAATAGTATTGTTCAAAACATGGTGGCTGCAGCAAATGAGAACCAGAAATTCTGGTAATAGTTTTGTTCAAAAGATGGTAGCTGCAGCAAATGAGAACCAGAAATTCTGGTAATAGTATTGTTCAAAATATGGTAGCTGCAGCAAATGAGAACCAGGAATTCTGGTAATAGTATTGTTCAAAAGATGGTAGCTGCTGCAAATGAGAACCAGAAATTCTGGTAATATTATTGTTCAAAAGATGGTGGCTACAGCAAATGAGAACCAGAAATTCTGGTAATAGTATTGTTAAAAAGGTGGTAGCTGCAGCAAATGAGAACCAGAAATTCTGGTAATAATATTGTTCAAAAGATGGTGGCTACAGCAAATGAGAACCAGAAATTCTGGTAATAGTATTGTTCAAAAGATGGTAGCTGCAGCAAATGAGAACCAGAAATTCTGGTAATAGTATTGTTCAAAAGATGGTAGCTGCTGCAAATGAGAACCAGAAATTCTGGTAATAGTATTGTTCAAAAGATGGTGGCTACAGCAAATGAGAACCAGAAATTCTGGTAATAATATTGTTCAAAAGATGGTAGCTGCAGCAAATGAGAACCAGAAATTCTGGTAATAGTATTGTTCAAAAGATGGTAGCTACCGCAAATGAGAACCAGAAATTCTGGTAATAGTATTGTTCAAAAGATGGTAGCTGCTGCAAATGAGAACCAGAAATTCTGGTAATAGTATTGTTCAAAAGATGGTAGCTGCAGCAAATGAGAACCAGAAATTCTGGTAATAGTATTGTTCAAAAGATGGTAGCTGTGGCAAATGAGAACCAGAAATTCTGGTTCTCATTTGCTGCAGCTCTAATCTTTTGAACAATAATATTATCCACGTTTCTGTGTTCATTTACGATACAGATTTATTTGTGCTTCTCTCTACCAAGCTTAAACTTCCTGCATTAATGAAATCTCCTGTTATGTGAAAGACAGTAAAACTGTAAATATTCCGGAGATAGTACGAAAAACAGAGAAATTAATCCTAAGATATCTGCACATGCTATCTCAAGCTGTGACACTGTAGCCTGTAAAAGACAGTACAACTGTAGATATTCAGGAGATAGTACGAAAAACTAAGAGATTATTCCTAAGATATATGCACATGCTGTCTCAGGCTGTGACACTATAGCCTGTTGTTATGGAATCGGTAAAGGAAATGCTTCTGTATATCGGGAAATTTTCGCGAATAGCGTTAAAATACATATTTGCGACGGTAAAAATCGGGACCAGGGCATGATTTAACTATATCAGTAAACAAAAGAGTGATTTCGGCATTTCGCGAGGATTTTGTTTTCTTGAAAGTTTCGCGAAAACAAAACCCTTGCGAAAATTTCCGAATTTACACAATCAAGACATTAAGATGAGGAAAGACTTTTTTGCAAACTAGATGGTCCTGCTGAAGATTTATCCGATGTTGTACTCGAAGTCACAGCTTTTATGTTAGCATATTGTTGTCTTCCCAAAATTGGTAGTATGCCTATTAGGTAGGGAAATCTGCAAAAGCTATACCAAAGCATGCTTCTCTTTCACCAAAAGCAGAAGATTTAACAAAAAATATAAAGCAAGCGCACCATCAGGGATGTGTTTTGAAACACGCGCTTAATTCAGATCCGCCAGACATGTCACAAACGGAGTTTGGTTGGTTTGGAGAAGTAACAACTCAGTCTGTTTCATCAGTAACAGTACCTCGTAGTATTGATCTTACGCACACCTCATCAAATGTCAGCTTGGTACCGAGGCCAAAAATAGTAGCGGGATAAGGGTTCATCTTGTAAATCAGGTTCGATGTGGGGGTAGGGGTGTGGTTGCTTTCTTTAAGAACAGCAAATATTTTACCACAATGTGTGATCTTCTTCGAATACGAATATTTCAATTACGCACGTGTGTGCATGATGGGCGCCAATGGTGATCTTCGTTACTACAATAAAACTGTGTTACCTTTTAAAACTATTAGAATTCCTCAACGAATCATCCATAGGGTGCTTTTGATATAAAATTAGCAAACATATTTAACTACTTCTTTCAAACACAAAATAATACTATCCGCTGTAGTTCTGTTTTTAGAAAAAGGTTCACAAGACCAATGCGCATCGGGAAAACATATGAAATGTTTAAACTTTAAAACAGATGAGTCAGCTGCAGAGATATTCTAAAATCTTTGAACATTTACTTGTGGCTAGGTTAACCATCATGCTATCCATGCAACGGACAATGGTGCTGACAGCCTGTGCATGTGCAGTGATTGTCATGACCTTGCTTATTTAACTCTTTGCATATTGGGTAATTTTATATGCTGTGGTTGTCGTTATCCGACAGATGTCAAAATTTACTTTTGAAAAAACATCTTTCAGGAAAACTACCAGAGTATTCAGATCAGGACCGACGTTTCGCTAACACGGAAGAGGTAATACATTGCAAAGTCACTTACAAGCTCGCGTTTTGCCTATTTGCATACACAAAGGCAGAAACTCTTGGCATTAGTACATTCTTGACCTAAGGGCGTCAGTACCCAGATGGGAACGTTTGTAAAATCTTTAGTTGTCGAAATAATAAGAGAGACATTGAGTACATTTTAGAACGTTTATATCAAATATCAAAATTAACTAGTTTTCGTTTTCTTTTCATCATGTAACAGATCAAATGTGTTTTATTGTTCATGCGACACTAAGTTAAGAAACAACCTTTTTATTACTTCTTATTTGGGACAGCTAGTTACAATATGGTCCCTTTTGGCATTTATGCGGTATAATAGTTTCAACAATGGTCATTTGGCATCCTGACCAGATCGTGCCCATATTCTGCGCTGAGTGTTTTGCCCCAAAACACGAAAATTTGGCCAACGCAAAAGACATTGGTCGTTGTCGTATGTTTTTTGTTTGTGTAGGCAAGTGAAAGATGGATGCTTTTCGTACAAAGTCTCGGCACATCTGCATAATCATCTGAATGATCAGTTTGACCAGTAGTAGGGCCTGAAATGGTTAGGGTAATTGCCTTTCGAGAGGGATGAACACAATGGTTGGTAGAGAGAGCGTGGTGTTGAAGTCATGCTACTATATATTTTAACTTAGTTTTTTGTACATTGTAAAATACGAGTATAATAGCACCAAAAAGCTGGCAGCTGAGGTTGGCGGTAACTTACACTTCATTGCCTACTAAAACAAACTTGAGGCCAATGTTTCTCCAGTAATTTATGGTAAAAGCTTCTATCTGTTATTCTTGCATTTATCCTCTGGATCAAAATAATCGAAAAGGTCATAGTTTTTAAACAGTTGAAAGCTACCACCAAATTTGGTTTAAAGTTACACGTATTTTTTACAGTGTTTATAACCTGTCATTGCTTTCTCGGCTAGGTTGATATGGATGAAATAATATTGTCTGGGCCGCGCAATTATATGCAGTAAAACCTGTGTAAAACAGTCATTCTAAAAAAAGGAAAATTGTTTTTAAGACTAATTATTCGACCTTCATTAAGCTACCTTTGTCATTAAGATCTTTGTTTTGTCTATTTTGAGTGGCCGTTTTACACAGGTTTTAATGTGTTTGTATTATCATTTCCTAACATGACCAATTATCGCTTAATGCAGGTCAAACGTATTGCAGAATGCTCCAAGGGGAGCATTCTGCAATACTTTTGACCTTCATTAAGCGACCATTTGTCATTAAGATCTTTGTTTTGTCTATTTTTGAGTTGCCGTTTTACACAGGTTTCACTGTATTACCTTTTTTCTAATAGGGTCAATTATCGCTTAATACAAGTCAAAAGTATTGCAGAATGCTCCAAACATCATGCAGTATTAAGCTACCATTTGTTATTAAGATCTTTGTTTTATATATATTTGAGTGGCCGTTTTACACAAGTTTTGCTGTACTTCATTAAACCACCATTTGTCATTAAGATCTTTGTTTTTGTCTATTCCTAAGTGGCCGTTCTACACAGGTTTTACTGTATTACCAGTTCCTAATAGTTTGGATCAAAGGTGCCTCATGTCTTTGATCACTATCGTCCTCTAGATCAATATTTACTGACATTATCTATCAAAAATCGGCGTGATAGAGCGTATTTAGTAACGTCTTATTAATTGATGACAATGAATTTAAGTCAAGCTACATAATTCATACATTGTGCGTAGTTCACATGAAAAGACATTCAAATTCAAGACACGGTTCCGCTGCCAAGAGGTTAAGATCGGGGCAAGGTTATTTTGTTCAGAGTTGATCAAGATACGATTAGAAAATTCTGAAGTACGCCATGTATTGTTCCCGAGTTGTTCGCAAAAATGTTTGATAACATGACCGATAAAGTTTGCATAAATAATGTAATGTTTATAATAATAATAACCAAAACAACAATACAAGCAAAAACTAGAGCAAATCGAGCTATCTGAAATCCCCTCATCAGGGCCCCAGTAGTAGATTCTTATTTCTAACCTACTCTTTTTGCGCTTACATTTTACATGCTATACACGCCTGAGCGAGGTGCACCAATTTTCAATGTATGCCCAATAATAAAGAAGCTCTAGCGATAAGGCGTATATTTTCCCTAGTTGACATGATTAAAAAAACGAAATTTTCAAATTGTGTGTGTGTGTGTGTGTGTGTGTGTGCGTGTCGTGTGTGTGTGTGTGTGTGTGTGTGTGTGTGTGTGTGTGTGTGTGTGTGTGTGTATCTTTGTTTGATTTTATTCTTTACGTCCCATCAACAATCTTTCAGTTAAACAGGGGCGGGTCTTCTTGGGTTGAACCAGTACTAAGCTAGGATAAATGTGTCTTGCTCAAGGACCGCAACGCAGTGATGCCGGTGAGTATGTATGTATGTATGTATGTATGTATGTATGTATGTATGTATGTATGTATGTATGTATGTATGTATGTATGTATGTATGTATGTATGTATGTATGTATGTATGTATGTATGTATGTATGTATGTAATAATAATAATAATAATAATAATAATAATAATAATAATAATAATAATAATAATAAAGTCGAACGACAATGCCAAGATCTAACCCTGTGATACTTGTGTGGGTACTGGGCAATATTTAAAATTCTAAGTCAGATAGATAGATAGATAGATAGATACATACATACATACATACATACATACATACATACATACATACATACATTATTTTACATTTTATGCCTTTCGGTTTGGTATGCTCGATATTTAGATGATTTTTGAAATCAAATAAGATATTAACATCTTTAATAAAAAAAAATCCAAAGTGATAAATACAATGTAGGTATGGACCCGTACTTGAGATTTTGGTACTTATCGTATGGGCGAGCAGCAAAGGCTCAGCCAAGCCTGCATATTCGCGCAGTTTTGCCAGAGCCTTCGCTTCTCCCATAAACAAAATATGGAGCGAAATGAAGACTCCCGAAGCTCAGCTGGATACGTAAGCATGGGCGTT
Source organism: Loripinus fragilis (assembly GCA_964019695.1). Classification (NCBI taxonomy): domain Eukaryota; kingdom Metazoa; phylum Mollusca; class Bivalvia; order Lucinida; family Lucinidae; genus Loripinus; species Loripinus fragilis. The sequence continues at coordinate 22,930,638 of OZ026523.1, forward strand.
TAAAGGAGGCTTTGCGAATATGCGATAAGTACCAATCTCAAGTGCTGGTCTAATAATAATGTTCTATTATACATACAGTAAAACCTGTGTAAAACGGCCCGCCGCTCAATAATAGGCATTTACAAAGATCTTAATGACAAATTGTAGCTTAATGAAGGTCGAAAGTATTGCAGAATGCTCCCCTTGGAGCATTCTGCAATACTTTTGACCTGCATTAAGCGATAATTGGTCTTGAAAACCAATTTTCTGTCTTTTGAGAGTGGCCGTTTTGTACAGGTTTTAATGTAGTATTCCCGATAAATGGGAAAATATCAGTTTCTGACATAATTGACACCCATAAGTCTGCTCTATTTCTATATCACCATATGATAACATCAATTATCTTTATAACCATGGTCAAGGCTTTATTACAGGCCTTCGATGACGTATACGTATTGAGGCGTTATGACAGGAAATGTAAGGTCAATTCTCACTGACCCACCTGACCTCTGAATTAGCCCACCTTGCCCGTTGAAATAGCTTGTCAGGTGAGAAATTATACTACATTTGTTGATAAAGATTAAAAGTTGCTCTAACATGTCCACTTTTCTCCTGAGAAACAACAACAACAACAACAAGGATTTTTGCAATTTTGGAAAAGGGGCCCTAGGGCATTTCACATTGGGAAAATTAGCGCGGTAAACCCCTAAAGAGAATTTTGTTGTAGTGCCAAATTATGTCAATTTTGGTAAATACAAACAAATTAGCTATTACACGTACTATAAGGCCGCACAACGCCAGAATTATAACTTACACATACTATTGTCAAAAATTGAATGAGAACATCACCATGTAGCTTGTGTGTGTGTTGACTGTATGGAAATCCCAATCTACAAATTTTTTTTTTTGAAGATTGGGATTATTTTTCAAAATTGGGGAAAATGGCACCTAAATTCCATTGTGAATGGGGCCGAATTTCGGCCCCTTAGAACACCAAAAAATCCCTGACAACGAAACAACAAACACAACCCTAAAATAAAGAAGGACGTGGGCCAAACTTAGAGGCACTGTGTTGTGTCACTGAGCAAGACACTGTATCCTGTGTTTAGTGGTACGGGTTCAATCCAGGAAGACAGGAAATCGTTCTGACATGAAATCAAAATTGTTGACTGGGACGTAAAGCATCAACACTAAAACATAAAGTCACTATAAACGTACGTGCATAGCTATCTAGTGGGACTTGATTGCTAAGTTTTGAGCTGAGCCTTTGCCTAATTCCTCACTACAGTATAACCTGTGTTAAACGGCAACTCTCAAAAACCGAAAATTGGGTTTAAAGACCAATTATAGATTGATGCATGCAGAAAGCTACCATTTGTCACTGAGATCTTTGTTTTGTCTATTTTTGAGTGGCCGTTCTACATAGGTTTTGCTGTATATAATGCATGTAAGCAACCAAAGCGCAGTCTCTTCTAAGCATTCGGATAAATAACGTTGCCAAACATCTTTTGCTCGTTCAAATATAAATAACTGAACATCTTAAATTGAAAAAAAGTCACAGCTTTAGGCTCCAACAAATAAAGTCGTTGTCTAATATCATTTACTGAAAAATGGGTAATCTATCAAAATTATGTCAGATTAAAGCTTAGAATTTAAGCAAGAAGAACTTCAGGCAGATTCGTTTTAAGTACAGCCTGAATATTTTTTTCACGTAATGCAGGTACTTTAAGCAGGCAATCAATTACATATGACAGGTATATTAAATTTGGAACTTATCTCTAAAATCACATTTTAACTGTCATGTAGATAACACATGGAGCAGAGAAAAAATGCCTCTGATAATGTATTTATATCGTGTTTACTTAAAGTCAACAATCTCGTGTGAAAAAAAATGATTTCATAAAAATTTGGATCGCGCAGTCGATGGCACGTGATTGCAAATCCCCAGTCCCCACGCTCTCGGTTATGTTTGACCCCTCTCAGACGCCCTGTGTGATTGGTCAAAAATAAACGTGCTCTTGCACGCCCCTATTTGTGTAAGCAAGTGGTTCGGCAGATTTTGTTTAAACGGATGGACGGAGGCGATCACCATGTTTCCACGGTTTTAGGGATAATTGACATTCTGCTAAAATACGCGTACTTCGAGATCCATTGCATAATTTCACACACTGTAAACAGCTGTAAACAAAACGTATTTCCGTGAACTCTTTTGAAATACAGATACTTTGCAGTAGTATATATATCATTGATATTGTACTTCCAATGACCCCCCCCCCCCCCCAAAAAAAAAAAAAAAAAAAAAAAAAAAAAAAATTCAGATGGTCTTATATAAAATGCTTTTTACATTCGCATACCATACTTATTTGTAGTCGAAAACGGAAATTTTGGTATTCCAAAACATATTCATTGACTCAAAAGAACGGGTTTTCTGGGTCAACTCTCAGTATGCAAAATGTCAAACATCGATGCTGTGTACAAACAACGGATAGGAAAGGGCTAAGTTTTTCAGACATTTTAGATCAATGTTCCCTCTAAGTTGTTACAGCAAAATTTGACATGTCAGACGATCTAGTAAGGAGCATTTTGAAAGCAAAATGTACAAATTTTGGTCATGAAATGTGAAAGTGAAATGCAATTCCTGCAATAATTATGTTATTTGACTGTTTAATCTGTCCCCATTTGCTGCAAAATATTGCTTGGCGATGTGAGAAGAATTTTTGTGGCATTTACAGACGATAAGATCCAGGAAACAGGATTCCTAGCCTTTATCCTAAATGCAGCCTATTCTCAAAGGGCAAAATTGGTCATTATTTCAACCCATTCGAAATTGCCAGAGCCTTGTGATTTAGCATCGTTGATTATCTGCAAACTTTGACAGACAGTCAGCAAAATCATTCCCGAATTGTGGAGAAAATCAACATTTTGGTTTTCGAAGTTTTTTAGTAGGTACAGTTCTCACGTTTCTATGACGTCACCCGGATTTGTAGAGTTCTATATTACTGACTTTTGGATTGTAGAATAACAGTAAACATTCTGAAAGTTTACAATCGCGAGGCGTTATAACTGCAGATAAGAGTGGCTATAACAGAGATTGTATCATGTCTTTGCCGCCTTTCCTTTGATCTAAGCTGTCAAGGGTGGAGCTTACAATTGACTTTAATATCTGATAAATAAAAAAAGTGATTGTTTTATTGGTCATGGTACAAGTATTTTATTGTACAAATACTCGTGAATATACAAATATGTCCCTCTTGTAAGGGGAAACTCGTCGTCGACTCGTCCCACCTACAAGTAGGAATATTTGTATATACACTCGTAAAATTGTACAATAAAGCTAAAACATATCGTGTTATTTTAGAATTACTCGTGCAGTTCTTTATCATTCCATCTATGACTTTTTCCTGAACTTTTACTCGTTTGGAGTTATACTCTTACAAGAGCCTCCTGACGGGTCCAGAACAGTTGTGCCACTTGAACTGTCTGCAGGTTCTTGACTTTTATTTTTTTTAATCAAAAATGAAGAATCTTTCGCATTTAGAATCAACACGATTGCTGCTGGACAAAGCTGATGCTAATTTATGGGATGTTTCGCATCAGTTTTTGGCATTTAATTTTGACTGCTTCTCTGAGCTAGTCCCTCGGAGTTGCCATTTTTTTCATTATAAAATTAATATTTATCAATTAATCAGTACTTGTTATTCGATAAATTGAGTTAATATGAAACTTGTTTTATGGATTCGTCATCACCACGACACTTGCTCAACCTGCTTTATCCGAACGTAAGCTTCAATCATCCAATCCATATCTCTAACCCTTTTCATTCGGGTAAACATATGTTTACAAATAATGAAGACCCAGATGGGCTATGATAAAACCAATCTTCAGAGGAAAACACAATTTTATAGAAACTTTGACCGACAGCCAAATAAAATACAAAATGGACACGTCCCTACTTATTGTATCAATATACTCGTATGGGATAATCCGTCAGAATGAAACGGTTTGAGAAATGATGTATTCATCTTACATAAATTCCAAGTTTAAGACTTCTGCACAAAGGTATGGTTGGAGAGAAAGCTGAAGATTTGAATTTTAATGGTAAAATCAGAAAGTTAGTGAAAATGACCAGGAAATACCACAACCAAACACTGCAAACGATCCCACGGCACTACCGAACACTAACAGTCATAAGAAAGCAGGAAGACAATTAACCATTTATGCGCCAATCACAACAAAAGTCGTCTGTTTTTCTCGTCTGCTGAAATGTTTACGAAGCCTCTATGGCAAACAGTGTGGACCCAGATCGGACTGCTCCTAAAGGAGCAGTCTGTTCTGGGTCCACACTGTTTGCTTCTATACTTAATTCGTTAGTAATGCTAGGCAATTATTTGCAGCAGACGACTTCAGCAGACAACATTTTCAGATGCAATTTTTTTCTTGGCGCTTAAAGGGTTAATGTAAACCAACTAGCTCTCTCTTCCTCAGCAAGAATTAGAATCGCTGAGACTTCTAGTTTTGAACTATTCACTTTGTTGTGGAAAGTAATCAGGACTAATGCCGCTTCTTATTGACAATATGGTTTAGACTAATTTCTTTTAACGCCGTCTCACCTATATTTATTGTTGTTAAAACTACTTATAATAAGATTAAAAATACACAATGCATTTATGAATTAAACCAATGTAACAAGTATTTGATTTTAAGTCGTTAAAGTAATAAGACTGAATATTAAAAAGGACTTTTCAGTTTTAACTACTTGAGCTTTAATCTTTTCAGCTTTGTGTGGCTGGCGACCCAACTGCACTAGGCAGAAATTTTAAACGATAACAAAACAATTGAGACTTTTCGACCAACTGATGAATTATTTCTAAATTAATTTTACTTCTAATCTTCTATTCCTTTTTAACAAATTGCTACACAAAATTTCATTATGTTTGATTGAATCATTGAGTTTCTATTGTCCAAATCTGAGAGGTATATCCTTTTTTCGAATTTACACATGCCAATTAATTGATACATGTCAATTTAATATCTTACATGACCATATGACCTCAATGTGCATTAATCCCGTCTTGAAACATTTTCTCTCAAAGACAGAAAGAAGTTCAGTGCAGTTATATTTGTAAGTCTCCAATTTAGTTACAAAATGTTCCAAATCAGCGTTGGTCCTGTTATAAGGTTTAAGATGGTTTATTTGAAAATTACAACAGGCAAAAATGCCCATGAGGATACAACATATATACATATACTTTGCAAGAACAGTGTAGTACATAAGCAATTTACAATGATTATCAATGATTAGATCAATCGATATTTTTATATAAACTGATAGTGTTTAAGAAACAAATTAATTAACATTTGATTACATACAAAAAAGAAAAAAAGATTAATAATTTTTAAGAGAGTGTTAAAGCTCCTAGCTGTGTTATTTGAGAGAAGAACCAAAGTTCTTAATTCAGCAATGAAGAACGTAGGTATTTTCCCCCAAATAATCAATTACAAAAACAATGAAAACAATGAAAAACATATATGGGACACCATATTCTTCCCCGAAATTAGCGGACTATTTTTTATACCTATGTCTGGCCTGAAAATATGCCTTAAAAAGCTCAGAACTCTAAAAGTAGTTTAAAAAAACCTAATTAATAAGAGTTTCAATTTTGGAACACCTATATATCTAAAATAACCAATCAAACTTCTAAAAAATAATTCCAAAGCATGCATGATCCAGTATAAACTTCTTTCTGTAGCTAATCATCAAATCACACTAAAATTACAAAAAGGAGTGTAATGGATTCTCCCATATGTATAAATGCAATAAAGATAGGACTGTTCATTATATATCTTAAGGGATCACAGGTCAAAATGTCCACATTTTGATGTATTTCTATCCCTGGAAATTGTTTTGATCTCAACAAAAAGTGCAGACCCTGATGAAATGCAGCATTATGCTGCATTTCATCTGGGTCTTCACTGCTTGCCAAGTACCCGTTTAGGGGTTTCCTGAATACAAATGCATTAAAAAGGATTTTTGCCCTTTCTATGGAGAAGTGAGCTTGTAAAGTCTTTGTTTGTGTTTTTGTTATTAGTGTTCTTTAAGCTCATGCTTGGCATTGCATAACCAATCTCCCTGAGGAAGGAAAAGCTAGTTGCTTTACTTTAATGATTTTTTTGTGTTTTTAAAATGTTTTAAAATGTTTTTGTCTTTAATCTAGAGTGACTCCAAAAATATCGACAAAAATCTCACCCCCCCCCAAATAGTCATATTTTTTAAAAAAAAATAAAAAAAAATATTGAAATTCTTAATTTTAAACCCCCAAAAATCAGCCAAGCCTATATGTATATAAAAATCAGAATACCCCCCTGGGGCTGTACTGACCTCCTTCGGGGTCAAATTTCTTCTCGAGGGGGTCCATACCAGTATTTCCAAGGAAACCTAAAGCCAATCGTGATTTTCCGGGGGGTCCAGACGGGGGTTCAGACTCCCTAACCCCCACCCCCTCCTGATCCACGCATGAAAAGTATGTGCCCCTAATATGCTATCAGAGATTCTTCTTTAAATCAAATAAAAAAGGAAAAAGAATATGTGTTATGTTCCAAATCTTGCCCAGAGAATTAAACATGTTTTTCATTTTTTCCTTATTATTTAGTAAGTCTAAAAATAGACTGTCAGATGTTTCTAAATGGATTATCAAGAGCTCAAGTTGCAGTATTCTCGATGGGGAGTTCTCTGAAACTGTTAGCTAGATGCAGATGAACAAATTCTTTTGCACATACATATTAGTAAGTAACTGTGAAGGCAAACTGTGATTCTCGTGACATATGCGTCCCCTAACGGCCACCTTCCCTGTGGCAGTCTGGTACCCAGCGTCTCTTTGTATACACAAAATAGACAGAGTTGGAGAGGCAGGGTACCAGACTAACCCAAGACTCCCCAGCAGGCACACAACCTTAAAAACATCGTATCATCATCGACGCGACGTCTTGACGTCGCATCGACGTTGATACGATGTTGTTTTGACGCCATGTGCATGCTGGGTCATATGGCGATTTGAAATGCCAAAGTATTATACTTAAAAGGAAACGTAAAACAAAATCAACACTCACCTTTAAAGCTTTGATACAGACAAATCTCACACTGATAGAAACATCAAAAAGAATATTTAATGGACCTTCAAACAAACGATTTGTACATAGTGCAGTCTTGCAAATATCCAGACAGTTGTGTTTGAGTAGAGTTGGTATTTCATCCCAGAGACTAAAATAGTTACTTAACTGTAATGAATCAGCATTATTGGAAACACAACTACGCAGTCCATATAACAGCAAGTGGCAAAGTGGTCGTGTGTTTTACTTTAAGGAGGAAAAACACACTCACTAAAATATAGATAGGGGACAAAATGGTGCTTAAAATTACCACCTACCTCCACAATTTATTGCATAAACATAAAGAAAAATGATATTTGTTTACTGATAAAAGAAATCAACTGAGAACCTCATGTAAAGAGTATGAAATGTTCCTTTAGTTCAAGCTGGGTAATATCGAACATGAGTTTAGTTCGGACATACACAGTTTTAGATAAACAACAATATAAAGCGTAAAATTGTATTTATTTTCTTACCCATAATATTTAGTATATGTTTTGGGTGCTTAAAAGAACCGTCTCATTGAGACGGTTCTTTTGAATACCCACAACATATGCTTTGTTTGAAAAATAAGAAAGTTATTTTTCTGTTCCGCACTCTTAGCTAAAGTCCTGGACATACCATTGTCAACAATTATAATCAAGATGAAATGGCAAAAAACGAGAGAACCACGATTTTACTGTACGCCTAGTTGTCATTTTTATACCCCGCCACACTTAAGTGTCGGGGTATTATGCTATACCTTTCGGTGTCTGTCCGTCTGTCCGTCCGTCCGTCCGTGCTCACCATTTCCGATCGATAACTTGAGTATTTATTCACGGAATTTTTTCAAATTTTGCATACATATTGTTATCGGCGATGAGTGGTATGGGATTGTTAATGGGCAAAATCCGTCCATTTTTAATGGAGTTACTGCCCTTTTTCGTATTGGAAAAATGGTTTCTGGCCTGTTATTCCTTTACTGTTCATGATATCTGAATGAAACTTCACAGATATGTTGCACATCAAAGGTTACACATTGTGACTAAGGACCGTCACTCTGACCTTCCCAGTTTGTGAGTTATCCGCCCTTGATAGGTCTGAAAAAAGGGTTTTGACCTATTGTTCCTTTACTATATGGAATATCTGAATATAACTTCACAGATATGTTTCACATCAAAGGTAACATATTGTGACTAAGAACCGTCACTCTTACCTTTCCCGTTTGTGAGTTATCCGCCCTTGATTGAATTAAAAAAACGTTTTTTACCCGTAGTTCCTTTACTATGTGGAATATTTAAATGAAACTTTACAGATATGTTTCACATCATAGGTTACATACTGTGACAAAGAACCATCACTCTTACCTTTCCAGTTCATGAGTTATCTGCCCTTGATTGATCTGAAAAATGGTTTTTGACCTGTAGTTCATTTACTATATGGAATATCTGAATGAAACTTCACAGATATGTTGATCATCTAAGGTTACATATTGTGACTAAGGATCGTCACTCTTACCTTTCCAGATTGTGAGTTATCCACCCTTGATTGATCTGAGAATTGGTTTTTGGCCTGTAGTTTCTTTTACTATATGGAATATCTGAATGAAACTTCACAGATATGTTGAACATCAAAGGTTACATATTTTTAGTAAGGACCGTCACCCTTACCTTTCCAGTTCATGAGTTATCCACCCTTGATTGATCTGAAAAATGGTTTTTGACCTGTAGTTCATTTACTATATGGAGTATCTGAATGAAACTTCACAGATATGTTGACCATCAAAGGTTACATATTGTGGGTAAGGATCGTCACTCTTACCTTTCCAGATTGTGAGTTATCCACCCTTGATTGATCTGAGAATTGGTTTTTGACCTGTAGTTCATTTCATCCATCCGTGCTCACTGTTTCCGATCGATAACTTGAGTATTTATGCACAGAATTTTTTCAATTTTTTCATACATATTGTTATTGGGGATGAGTGGTATGGGATTGTTAATGGGCAAAATCCGTCCATTTTCGATTGAGTTACTGCCCTTTCTCCCTTTAAAAATGGTTTCTGGCCTGTTATTCTTTTACTGTTTATGATATCTGAATGAAACTTCACAGATATGTTGAACAACAAAGGTAACGTATTACAACGAAGGACGTCACTCTTACCTTTCCAGTTTAAGAGTTATCCGCCCTTGATTAATCTGGAAAATGTTTTTGACCTGTAGTTCCTTTACTATATGAAATATCTGAATGAAACTTCACAGATATGTTGACCATCAAAGGTTACATATTGTGACTAAGGACGTCATATCACTGTCTATCTCAGTTCTGTTGCTATTGAGGCATTATATATCTCACAAAATAACTTTTGGTGCCCCTAGCAGTGGCGGGGTATTATGCAGTGCTTGCGGTGCTTTTATTCTTTTTCTCAAAACCAGCATTTAACAGCAACATGTGTGCATGCCGCTGACCAAAATACCCCCTGTTATACTAAGCGCAGGTGTATCATGTTCACTGTATCTTGTTTTTATTTACGCAAATACAATGAACGCTATGATATAAAATCAATGGATAAGTTTGTTGTACCCCCAAATGCTATTGTCAAAAATGAACATTTTAGTTTAAGACGTTGCAAACTGACTACACGTAAATCTCTTGCGATATGTTGACAGCCAGAGTGTTCCAAAGAGCAAATATAAGAATCTACTGTGAACCATACTTATCGAATACATAAAATATAACACCTTGTTGAAAATAGTGTCATTTGTTAATTTAAAAAACATTTAGAAAACTTTCGAATCGGTTATAAAATGTTTTGGACAACTATGAAGGTCCATATTTTTATATTTGCACAATTTTGACAAATACGATGCGAAGTTAATACAAATATTAAAACGATAGATAGATAGATAGATAGATAGATAGATAGATAGATAGATAGATAGATAGATGGATGCATGGATGGATGGAAGGATGGATGGTTCATGAGTGGATAGATAGATAGATAGATAGATAGATAGATAGATAGATAGATAGATAGATAGATAGATAGATAGATAGATAGATAGATAGATAGATAGATAGATAGATAGATAGATATTTTTGAAAACGTTAATTTTGTAAATAGTCAGCAGACGGTAGCAAAAGCAGGAACCATTACCAATCATGCAGATAGTTAATTGCTGACTTCATACGATAAAATCTTCCACTAATGCATCCTAATTAGCAATAAACTGTGCGCTTAAAATGCAAACCAAATTACCCTGAACAGGGACTATTTTGCTTGCGCATGCTTTTCCTGGCTGAATGTCTTGGTTCTTGTACTCGAAAAAAATATCATAATTATTGGCACTGTTGCCTAAAAGTAAGTGAGTATGCCCATGGAATGCGACGATCCACGCACTGCAGACCAACTCACGGCTAACGCGAGGAAGAAAAACAGAACTCTATCAGCCACACGACAGCAAGACAATCGAGCCAGTGCATGAGATTTCAAACAATGTGGTATATGCGACCAGCAAAGCCTCAGATCAGCCTGCGCTTACGCGCTGTCTGATCAGATCCTTTGCAAGTCGCTTGAGAATTCTATGATTGTTAAGCTACTGACTGAACACAATTTGGAGTTTCTATGCTTAAAAGAAGGCTGCAGAGGCTCGCCCGAGTCTACACATGTCAAAATGCCACATTGTTGGAAATACCATGCACTGGTTCAATTATAGTATAGTAGCTATCCCTCTCTTCCCCAGCGAGATGACTGCAAAGCTATAAATGACACTTAACCCTGCAAGATTAAGCAATGGCCAAACACATAAACTCACAAACAAATTGGGGCAATAATAATTAATGACTCAACACAACAGAACCTACGTTCAGTTCAAAGTGAGTGGAAGCCATAAGCTCAGTCCAATGTGAGTGAAAGCCATAATTTTAGTTGAAAGTGTCTAAAAGTCATAAGTTTAGTTCAAAGTGAGTGAAACTCAGTTAGAATTGAACTTAGGGCTTTCATACATGACGCTCACTTTGAACTGATGATGGACTTCCGAAAAATCAAATAAGATGCCTGAAAGGCTGACACATGTGTGCGATGTGTTGAAATTATACAGTGATAGTAACATGATTTCGTTCTGCGTCGAAATACAACAGAAGCTGTAACAAATTAGTGTAACAAAGTCTCTTACTCTTTGGTGGCGACGTTGCTTTCATAGTCACATTTTCTCCAAACTATAGGAAATACATCGTTCCAATAATCCATTTATATATGAGTATGTGCCACGGTCACACTTTCACTAATAAAACTTGCTTGATCTGTCACCTTTTTAAGTTTTTATTTATAATTTTTCGCGCCAGAGCCTCGTAACACTAAGATCCCGATTATAACATCGTTCAAAGACCATAACCTACTCGTAATATATCCGATCAGATAGTATTATTTCGTAGTAAGCTCAAATATATCAGGGTCGACGGTAGTATTTTTCGTACCGAAACCCAAGAAAACCAACAGTACGACACAATTTTAACCCTTAAAGCGCCACCTATAATTTGCAGCAGATGATAATTTCAAATTTTGCCCCTTTTTCAAAAATAACAAATAGGGCATGGTATTTCATGAGAATCGTCTGCTGGCAGACGATTTTCATGTAATATCATACCTTATTTTTGTCGAAAATTGGGAAAAAATGTCACAAAATTTGTCGTCTGCTGCAGTCGTGATTGGCGCTTTAAGGGTTAAGACGTATACTTGTTTTACCCTGACTGATCATAGATTTAGAGTTAATTCGTAGCAAGGTAACGTCTAATGATTTTGAGATTTAGAGTGTGACTAGCAAATGTATTGACCAGACTTCACATATCCCTATACACATCTTGCAGCCTGGTCACAGTATAAAAGGTCTAACGATGAACATAATTATTTTTAATTTCGCGATCCTATTATTTCTGTATTATCTAATGTAACCTTCGCTCGATAGTAATTTGTCCCAATTTATTAAACAACTGAACGGCTATATATCAAATTATAATTGTTTGGTCCATAGCTATAGCTAACCGCCGGATGCACGAAACACATATAAAATTCCTACCAAATCATACAGACAGTAAAAATGGTGTGAGAGATCAGACAGCTCCAATTGATGATTATTTGTAGCGTTTTCTTCGTGTTATTTATTCAACATCGTATCATAATTTGTACGACCAAGAGTCGCGGCATGGTATCATGACCTTGCGAAATACATTATACAATTATTGACCAATGAGGCCTCGGTCAATATTGGTATTCTCTGGTCGATATCACATCATATCCAATGCCTCATTAGTCAATAACTGTTTAATTATATAACATTAAGAGAAAGATGTACAAGTATCATTGCACCTGGAAAAAATACTGAACTTATATACGAGTTTTGGAAAAGTCAAGCATATAGCAGAATCAGTGCAGACCTAGATAAGACCACCCGTTTATTGTTTATATATGTTGTTCATGAGTGTCATCATTCAACATTTACTCACAAAAATTCTAACGCGCCTCGCCTGAGGAGCCAACGTTAAAATAGTGTGATATATCAAGCACAGCTTTGAAAGCGCAGGGAAAATGTGTGATAGCTGACGTCATTTGTTTCTGTAAAATTACGTCATTCATGGCGTTAGACGGTGTAACGTCGTTTTTACGCTTGAAAGACGTTACAAATACATTTAAAAGTATGCGACGTGGTCTAAGTATTGGCGGGAGTTCTTCAGTAGGAACGCAAAGAGCGTATTTTGAGTAAAAGTATTTTAAAATTGTAAAAATGCGCGACGCAAAATATTCCCTCAAAATGGCGGCCGAAAAATGGCGCCAAAAATTCCCTTTTTAAACGCTCTTTATTCTTAATTTGTAATTAATGACAGTGTATTCTCGCTAGATATTTAGATTCTGCAACCTTTAAACGCCAATTTCCCTTTTTGAAAGTGTTTAATGATATATTGCTTTGCAATGAAATCAAGCTCTGAAATGCACCACCGTCAGGCGCTTAAAAACAGAAATGAAATATAAGCTCTGGCATATAATGGAACGTTTTTTGTCTCCAGAACCGATTTTGATGAAATAAATTAAAACATATTCACCTTTGCCCCGTCCATCTTTCAGCTGAGTATAAACGCGGGACAAAGCTCTAAAATGACGTAGTCACTAGTCAAAGTTGTCCCATATTTACGTCACAATATTACGAGAAAATCGATATGTTTTATCTATAAAAATGTGATTCTAAAGGAATAATGCCAATACATATTCTTCTGTAAAATGGCGAAGAACTGTGATGTTCAAATACCTTATCTCTGGGGCCTCAGAGGTGCATCCTAGGTATGCAGATTTCATTTTTAATTCGTTTCGTTCGCCTGAAAATGGGCTTTCCCGTTACTTTGAAATGAGATTCTTAAATGTTCCCTTCTTCCCGGGCTGCCGATTCTTCCCGGGCCCTTTCGACTCTATTCTTTAGTCTTTAAATGTCATGCATGTGCGGATCCAGAGGGGGGGGGGGTAGGGGGTCCGGACCCCCATCCCTAGTAAATCACAAGTCCTATCAAATTCTATAGGAATTAGCATTTGGACCCCCCCCCCTCCGTAAATAGTTGGACCCCCCCGGCATCCCCGGAAAATTTTGGACTAAAAAAGCCAAAAACAAACATGAAAAAAATCAAGGCTGTTTTCTCGCCGACGGGCTTGGACCCCCCCCCCCCCCCCCCCCTCTCTGAACAAAAAATCTGGACCTGCGCATGCATTGACCATTCAACCGTTCACCCCCGGGCTCACCCAATGTCAGAAGGAACTATATGGTTATGTCTGTACCTTGGCTGAATTATCCACTAACCATCGAGGCCCTCACGGGGGCAGGGGGGGGCTGAAATAAACTTGCTTGTTCCCCAAAAATCGAAAATTTGTTTTCCTGGGTTCCATGTTCCCCAACATTTTCTTTGTTTGCTTATTCCCCTCAAAAGTTGCACTTACCTCCTCTGTTCCCTTGAAATATATGCCCATTTACCCTGTTTCCAAAAACCCATGGAAGGCCTCACCAACTACTAACCTACACCCCACCCTCAATCCTCCTCTTGCTCTTATGTCATCTTTTTCCCTAGCTGTTCCCCAATATTCTTTATTTTTGCAGGTATAATCCTGGATGGGCCTAATCCATTTTGTGAGAAAGTTTTATTGCTTTTAGAAAATGGACTTTACTTTGGCTTGGCCCCATATAAACTATTCAAATTTCATGTCAATTTTGCTCTAATGTGGATATTAACTTAAGGATTCTTGGGCCCATCAAATTTTGCAAAGGGCCCATAAAATTTTTAAAAGGCCCATTGAAATTTTGAAATTTGCATGACTTTGAATGGGATATATGGGTCATTGGCCCATTTTAAGGGCCCATCAGCATTTTGGGCAAGGATTATCTCTGTTTTTGTTTACTAAACTTTATCTTTTTCTCTTAAATAAATAACCATTGATTCTTTTGATAATTGAAAACTTTACTTTTAGGGAACATTTTTAGAAAGGTATAAATCTCTTTTGGGGGGAGGGGGTGTGGGCATGGGGGAGTAACTTGTTGGTAATTTTGGTATGGGTGTGCGAGCCAGTATTTTCAGACCAACCCCAATCCGAATCATATACCAAAATATCCCTTCATATACTTGATTTCACAGAATGTTTACCCATTCATAAACTCCCTCCCTCCCCCCAAAGTAAATTTTATAAAAAGCCTAATAGCAGAGCTCACATTTTATTTGGGTGTACAAAACTAAGAAAATGGGAGCCAGTATACCCCTTATTTCAGAGTCAGTGGGAACTTTGCTATTAAATATGAAATTAAAATACAATTTATTGATAAAAGCATCCCATTATGACCCAGACTCAAATTAATACATCATTAATATTGAATCATACAATATTCAACCTTCAAACTAGACCTAACCCTAAATAAGAAAAAAAATATTTTTGCTTTATTTTTTATTTCATTTTATTTTTTTAAAAAATGAGGTGCTTGGGGCATGGAACAAAGACAACTTTAGTAAGAAAATATAACTATTTCTTGGGGAAAGGGAAGCAGGCTAATGTATGCAGGTAAACATTATGTAACATATCACAAACCCCACTGGCTGGGCCTCATAAATATCATTTTTGTAAAGTGTAGACTGAGATTGCTTTCAATCTGGATAAAAAGAGGTTTAAGTATGTATTCCAAGTTGCAGCATACCAACCACTATATACACGTAATAAGCAGACATGTTCTTATCATAAACCAACAATGATAAAGGATTCAAAATAAGAATTTTTAACTGTCTTACAGGAATCTTAGTCAGACTCCCAAACATTAATTGGCCTTGAACTTCAAAAACTGGATGACAGTATAATTAAACACTGGTTTCAAATTTTAGAGAGATTTCATCAGCTGTTAACTGATCTGATGATTGTTTACACAAAATAAAGTTCCTATAAAATTAACAGTTAATCAGAATGAAGCCAGCTGTTCTGGAACACCAATTTCCCTCATATTTGAAATAGTTACATCATTTGTACAAAAGTATGCTTATGATGAAGAATATGGTACTTTATACCTTAAGCTACTATAGCCCCCCTCCCCACAGCATCTATCACCAATATTTATAAGAGACTTAAGGCCTCCAGATAAGATTGCGTAACTGAAACTTATTTTCTTGTTTCTCAACAAAACATATGTTGTGGGTACTCAAAAGAACCGTCTCATCTTTTGAGCACACAAAACACATGTTTAAACTGATGGATAAGAAAATAATGACAATTTTACGCAATTTTTTGTGCTTAACTGGCCCTATGAGAGTATTAGATGTAAAAATAACTTGTTTACTTTCAATTACTGCAAATTGCAGAATAAGTCTGTTATATCAGTATTAAGTCTGTTTTGTTAAATTTTTTTTTCAATGATCTGTAAGATTTACACAGTGCTTCTGAGAGTCAGAGACCCCCAAAATTGGCCATAGGAATCAAAAACTGATGCCAGCTAGTTATGGTCTCAAATTTGAGAAAGATCTAACCAGATTTAACCTTTTACACCTTTGAAATATCATGTATTTGAAAATATTATGGAAAATGGAGCATTTGCTCTTTTGGAGCAAATGCTCCATTTTCCATTATATTTTCAAATTCAAGACTAATTAGCTTCAATTTTCTTGAATTTTTTCAATGTTGTCTAAAATAGAAAATAATGTCATGATCTAAATATAGCCTATGAAGTAAAGGATTAAGATGATAAAAGAGTAAACTGAGTTTGTTTTTGTCCAAAAAAAGGGTGTGTAACACATAATTTGAGTTAAACCAAACTCTAGGAAGAATATATTTGTAGATTTTTTTTTCATTTAGGAGGTCTTTTACAATAAAGACAAGTATCTATTTAAATGAATTTAAGTATGCTTATTATGAAGGATACTTTATACCCCAAGCTTCTATAGCATTCCCTCCTCAAAGCACCTATCCCCAAGATAAGACTATTAATGTGTGATTGAATTATTTCTTAATCTAACATATGTTGTGGGTACTCAAAAGAACTGTCTCAAAGAGCACCCTAAACACAGTGTCATATGTTTATATGATATTTGGATCATATAACTTTTGTATTTGTTGGGGTCAGGTAAACACTAAAATATGATTAGGGTATGGGTATTCGTCCTATTTAAAGAATCAGGCAGTAGACCAGAAAATTCTTTGTCTTGCAATGTAAATCTGTCTAGAGTATGTATAGTGATACAGATGCAATTGTTTTCTTGATATTTCTGATAAACTAAACAGGGGTTTTTGACACATTTTGAAGACCAATTTTGGGTCATGTTCCCAACTGCAAAAAAGTGTATGTTTTTTTCCAATATCAAGGAGAATATTCCCAATTTAAGAAACAAAAAAATGTCACTATTTTGTGACAATGTACCCCAATGAATTGTACCTGTTAAATTCATAATGTTGAAATGTTCTTATTAGCTAACTTTTGTTTGATTTGATTATAATATATGGTGTGAGTTTTTCCCCAATTTGTATAAAACTATGTGAAAAATTCCAAATTCTGGGGATTGGGTCATGTTCCCAAAATAGAGAGAAAAAACCCTGGGTCACTTTTAATAATAGGGACTGTAACAACATTGTGACTTACACATAACCTGTTCTGAAAATGAAATCAAATATGTTTTGGTATACTATTTTCATGTCGATTCAACGTCTGTGTAATTTGGGGGGGGGGGGGGTCCATCACTGAAGCCCTCCCAGGGGTTGGGGTACAGGGGGAAAAGAGCATTCATCTCAGGGTAACAGAAGAACAAAGGGCCCAATTAATTTTGAGGGGAAGGGGAACATTGGGGAACAGGGAAAATATGGGGAACAAGGGAACAGGTACCATCTTCACTCCCTGGGAGGGCCTCATCAGTAGTTTGTAAAGTATTAATTAGTGCATAATTGGGTGTAAAATGGACTATCTCAAGTTTTATCAACCCCCATAGAAACAATCTGCGGGTTATATTTGAATAGTGCAAGACATTTCCTGATTGTAAAATCAATAAGGCAACAGGAACGGCTTTCTATACCGTGTGCACTAAAAAAAGATTGCTTACGTCATTTATTTATCGATGTTGTCGTCATTCACCAGACGGTCAGGAAAGATAACGTTGGCATTGATTGAGAATATTAGTGAAACATGAATTTATCCGAGGTAAATAAGGCCTAGATATCCAATAAATTAAATAGATCTATATTTTCATTTGAATTCTAATACATTTATTATGGTCTAGATTGGTTTTGCGCGATATGAACTGGCTTGGCCAGTCGCACCCAATCCTCGTTTTCCGCCATCTTGGAAGTTTGACCGTTTGAAGACCGTATGACCTCTCGAAGATAATGGAACGAATTTTGTCTCCAGAACGAATTTCGATAAAAATTGGCACATTGGTAGTTGAAACCCTATATTTTTTCATGACATATATGCCACAGCGGGACCAAGTCGAAAAAATGAGAAATTTGATATCAAACGTGAACCATTTTTTTACAGTCACATCCATCTTGCAAGTTTTCTGTTTCGCCCATCTCGTGTTTAAGAGCGTTGTCGTAGATTAAAAATCATACGCTATGGGAAAACTTTAACAAACGACGAACGCAAGTGGCCAATTTTTAACAGAATAAGATTTGGGACATACGTGCAACAAGCGGTTAAATTTGGGGTGTCGTTCCTCGCTTCGCTGAGAAAGCCGAAAAATTCGAACGTTTTTGTTGCTATGCATGTTTGATAATATTCATACGCCTTCACTACGCGTCCCGACTGCTTCAAGTCTAATTTTAGTAACTAATAATCACCGGCAAGCGCGCGCCAGCCAGTGAATATGACAATATATAGACTGGCCACGTGAGCGCTCTAGGCCAATGAAAATCGGTCTTTTTACTTAGTTATATAATAATTTACAATTATTGACTAATGAGGCATTGGATATGATGTGATATCGACCAGAGAATACCAATATTGACCTCGGCTTCGCCTCGGTCGATATCACATCATATCCAATGCCTCATTAGTCAATAACTGTTTTATTATATAACATTTAGAGAAAGATGTACAGGTATTATTGCACCTGGAAAAAAATACTGAACTTATATACAAGTTTGCGACAGACAAGCATTTAGCATAAACAGTGCAACCCTAAATAAGACCACCCTTTTACTATTGCATATATGTTGTGCATGAGTGTCATCATTCAACATTTACAAACAAGAATTCTAACACACTTCGCATGTAGAGCCAATGATAAAATAAGTGTGATATGCCAAACAATAATTCACAGCTTTGAAAGCGCAGGGAAAATGTGCGATAGCTGACGTCATTTGTTACTGGTAAATGACGTCATTCATGGCGTTAGACGGTGTAACGTCGTTTTTACGCTTGAAAGACGTTACAAATACATGTAAACGTATGCGACGTGGTCTAAGTATTGGCGGGAGTTCTTCAGTGCAAAGGCGGAAAGTTGGAAGAAGCTGAAGACTTCAAATTTGTTTTCGCCGTTTATTGTGCATTAAAATAGAAATAGATCAGCTCCAGTGCGTGATTTGTTGCGTTCTCTGCATCTACGATATGATTATAAGCCACGCTTTAGAAAAGCAGAAGCAGAACGGAAAAAACAGCAAGGAGTCTAATTTTAGTAACTAATATACACTGGCAAGCGCGCGCAAGCCAGTGAATATGACAATATATTGACTGGCCACGTGAGCGCTCTAAGCCAATGAAATTCAGTCTTTTTTCTTAGTTATATAATAATTACATTTAATCTTCACCAACTCGAGGGAACTGTAAAAATGTTGACTGGGGCGTAAAGCATTAACTCAAAACTTGATCATTTCGTTTCAAGAATTCAGCACTTCAGAATGTAAACTTTCCCAATAATACAAAGCCTGTCATCTTAGTAGTGCATTTACTTTGCTTTAAAAGCAACACGAAGTTCAATCTAAGATTCTGTTTAAATGTATATGGGAAAAGGAAGCAGAATAAAAATCCCCATATCGATGTCTTCCTATCTTAATTCATTAATTGAAAATTTAGATTAATCTGCATAACAATTGAAAGTTTAGATTACTCTACAGCTCTTACTTCATCAGCCAGATTGTTGCCAGTAACCAGCCTTTATCTTCAAACAGTTTGAATATACCAAATGCTACTAAATACAAAATGTGTAGTGCCTTTATATGTTATTAATTCAACAAAAAGAATAAAGTTATGTCTGTCTGTCTGTCTGTCTGAAAACTTTATTTTTCTTTCCTACCACTTCGTCAGGAACGTTATCGCAATGTCTTTACAAACCACAGTACTGATATTCGTCAATTACTCTGTATGATTTCTTTTGTCTTTGTTGGTTATTTTTTTATTATTTTTCATTTTATTTTTTCCGTTCAGTTTCTGAGTAAGATTGACCATAAAGACCATGTCATCTTTTTCTGATAGTCTCACCAGGCGTCTGTGTCTTTTCGAATCGCATAACCACTGATAAACAAACATTTTTCAAAATATACGAAGAGAAATCGTTTTATGAAACAGAACTATACAGTCAAATCTGGAAAATTCGAAGTTGTATGGACTACAGTTTGTCCCGAATTATCAGTCGTTCGAATAATAAGGAGGTAGACAGAAACATATATGACCCATAAATGATGATTAACCGTTCTTTCTATCACACATATTTTTGGGATTATAGAAAATAAAAGAAAAAAGACAAAAAAAGAGTTTTGGGCACGTAACACACACACACACACACACACACACACACACACACACACACACACACACACACACACACACACACACACACACACACACACACACACACACACACACACACACACACACACACACACACACACACACACACACACACGCGCGCGTTATTATAACAGTTATTAAGGTAAATCTTGAATAGGCCCTGTTCTCTGAATCTTGTGTGTTTCACTTGCGAGAGTTTCGAAAGAACAAAGACCGAATCTTTGAGGTTTTGAATTTGTGAGTCTGTTACTTTCCCATTGGTATCCTGGGTCAGGTGTGGTACTTGATTTATCGATTCCTGATCTTTGCCTTCTCTTACTTTTACTAAGTGCCATTTTACAAAACTTCATACAAGAACAGTGACAAGGACACCCAAACCTATTTCCTACCTGTGGTAAGACCTGATAGAATTATAGGCTCCAGTACTCTCTAATTTTAAATTAAATTTCACTTTTAAATTTTAAAAATGTCATTAAAAACAAATTTACACATTTAATCATTATACCAGTTTACATAGTCTTATCAACTTAATGCAATCAATGGCCATGAAAGCATTTTAAGTGCAATATCATGATAAAATTAGATAGATACTATATATGAGCCAGTGCATGAGATTTCCAACAATGTGGTATGTGTGACCAGCAAAGCCTCAGATCAGTCTGCGCATATGCGCAGTCTGATCAGAGCCTTTGTTAGTCGCTTGAGTATTCTATGATTGTTAAGCTACTGACTGAACACCATTTGGAGTTTCGGAGCTTAAAAGGAGGCTGCAGAGGCTCATCCGAGTCTACACATGTCAAAATGCCACACTGTTGGAAATCTCATGCACTGGCTCATTTTTTATTATGTTTTATACCACCCTTACCAACTTTAGCACGAAATATCTCGTGATATGCAAGGTCTACTCTGATGTAGGTGGTATAAAATAGTTATACCATGTTTGTCCACCTGTACGTAAGATAATCCACTCGCTAAAGCTCGTGGATTATCTCCACGTACAGGTGGACAACCCATGGTATAACTATTACATAACCTGTAACTCATCAAGAGAAACCAGTCATTCAAAGGTATGCACAAATTCACGCTCATTGAGAATAGTCTGGCTCTTCCAGCGAAGGACATTTGAGCGGATTGAGAGGGCAATTGAGCGGATCATGAAAAATGGACATTTGAGCGGTCACTATGTTCAAGCTTACGAAAACATCATTTAGTGGCAACAAAAGTTATTTACACATCTGTACGGGCTCTGTATCTGTAGCCCAGGGCTAGTTATTTCCCGAACGGTGTATTCCTGATACAATTTACAGGCAACTCTCCATCTCAGCTTTTGACAGTTTTTTTTGTAACACATCAAAGAAGGCGTAAATCCCAGGGTGATCAACGTGCCTGGTTTATAGCCTACCTGTTTTTTCTTTCGCTCAATGGTCCACTTTAAAAACGCTCAAATCTAACATAGGTGAGAGTGGAAGAAAGAAATTCCTTCCATGGGTTGACAGTCTATTTTACATAGGTGAGAGTGGGAGAAAGTAATTCCTTACATTGGTTGACAGTCTATTTTACATAGGTGAGGGTGGGAGAAAGAAATTCCTTCCATGGGTTGACAGTCTATCTTACATAGGTGAGAGTGGGAGAAAGAAATTCCTTCCATGGGTTGACAGTCTATTTTACATAGGTGAGAGTGGGAGAAAGAAATTCCTTCCATGGGTTGACAGTCTATTTTACATAGGTGAGAGTGGGAGAAAGAAATTCCTTCCATGGGTTGACAGTCTATCTTACATAGGTGAGAGCGGGAAAAAGAAATTCCTTCCATGGGTTGACAGTCTATCTTACATAGGTAAGAGTGGAAGAAATAAATTCCTTCTAGGATTGACAGCCTATCTTACATAGGTGAGAGTGGGAGAAAGAAATTCCTTACATGGGTTGACAGCCTATCTTACATAGGTGAGGGTGGGAAAAAGAAATTCCTTCCATGGGTTGACAGTCTATCTTACATAGGTGAGAGTGGGAGAAAGAAATTCCTTCCATGGGTTGACAGTCTATCTAACATAGTGAGAGTGGGAGAAAGTAATTCCTTCCATGAGTTGACAGCCTATCTTACATAGGTGAGAGTGGGAGAAAGAAATTCCTTCTAAAGGTTAGCAGTCTATCTTACATAGGTGAGAGAAGGAGAAAGAAATTTCTTCCATGAGTTGACAGTCTATCTTACATAGGTGAGAGTGGGAGAAAGAAATTCCTTTCATGAGTTGACAGTCTATCTTACATAGGTGAGAGTGGGAGAAAGAAATTCCTTCCATGAGTTGACAGTCTATCTTACAAAGGTGAAAGTGGGAGAAAGAAATTCCTTACATGGGTTGACAGTCTATCTTACATAGGTGAGAGTGGGAGAAAGAAATTTCTTCTATGGGTTGGCAGTCTATCTTACATAGACGAGAGTAGGAGAAAGAAATTCCTTCCATGAGTTGACAGTCTATCTTACATAGGTGAGAGTGGGAGAAAGAAATTTATTTCTTGAGTTGACAGTCTATCTAACGTAGGTGAAAGTGGGAGAAAAAAAATCCTTACATGAGTTGACAGTCTTTCTTACATAGGTGAGAGTAGGAGTAAGAAATTCCTTCCATGGGTTGGCAGCCTATCTTACGTAGGTTAGAGTGGGAGAAAGAAATTTCTTTCATGGGTTGACAGTCTATCTTACATAGTGAGAGTGGGGGAAAGAACTTACTTAATGAGCTACATAAGCTGACAGCCTTTCTTACGTAGGTAAAAATGGAAGAAAAATCCTTCCACGAGCTGACAGCCTATCTTACATAGGTTAAAATGGAAGAAATAAATTCCTTACATGAGCTGACAGCCTATCTTACATAGGTAAAAGTGGAAGAAAGAATTTCCTTACATGAGCTAACAGCCTATCTTACATAGGTAAAAGTGGAAGAAATAAATTCCTATCAAGAGCTGACAGCCATCTTACATAGGTAAAAGTGAGAAAAATAAATTCCTTACATGAGCTGACAGCCTATCTTACATAGGTAAAAGTGGAAGAAAAAAATCCTCTCATGAGCTGACAGCATATCTTACATAGGTAAATGTGGAAGAAAGAAATTCCTTACATGAGCTGACAGCCTATCTTACATAGATAAAAGTGGGAGAAAGAAAATCCTAACATGAGCTGACTGCCTATCTTACATAGATGAAATAGGGAGATACGAATTTCTACCAAAGAGTATTTAAGAAAATGCATCTAGTGTTCAAAAGTATCATTACTAAAGTTGCTTAAACAAATCCATTTCTCTGGTCGATCAGAAAATTTATTTAGTAATCTAATACTTTGCTAAAATCTGTCAATACAACAAATTTGTTTCTAACTGATCTCATGTAAAATGTTAGCAATAATTTCGCTGCCCATATATGAATTGACGCAATTTAAGTGACATTAACGTAACACAATGTGGGTTCGAGATGCTATGATAACGTTGGTGTCAACTGCGTAAAAAGCCATAAAGTAATAAAGTTTATTGAAAGATGAAAGATTTTGAGCTGTTAGATTTAATTGCCACCAAATTAATATATTAAAGAAATGAGAAAATGTTATCGTCTAATGCATGTCGCTGATGGAAATGTCAATAAATCAGTCGGCTCACCAGTGGGGGTTGGGTAGGAGCTGGGTAGGGGATGGCGGGTCTATGCTATATTGTTAAAGATCAGAAGCGTCTTCACTTTCGGACAATATCTTATCAAAAGCTATCGCGGTTCGCAAATCAATTTCTTCATACAGCAAGCAGTTTATTAAGTTGTTTATAGGTACACTTAAAAGTTACACATGCATGATCACAAAACATTATGAATATGTGGAAAGCACAATATTCTCATGCATTGGCCTAAACCACTGTTTCAATGATCAAAAATGTCTCTCAATATGATCTGCTGGTTTAAGATGGCTATATCAGTCATTGCATTGCAAGTGAAAATCTCTCTCTCTCTCTCTCTCTCTCTCTCTCTCTCTCTCTCTCTCTCTCTCTCTCTTTGCAAGAAATATAGATATATATATATAGAGAGAAAGAGAGACAGACAGAGAGAGAGTGAGAGAGACAGACAGACAGACAGAGAAAATAGAGTTGGTGGTAAGGTGGTGTTTTAGGACAGAGAACGAGAGAAAGAGAGAGATAGAGAGATAGAGAGATAGAGAGAGAGAGAGATGGAGGGATAGAGAGAGAGAGAGAGTTGGAGGTGGTGTTAGAGAGAGAGAGAGTGAGAGAGAGAGAAAGACCCGAGACTGCATGCTGACTGGGTTTCCATTAGCATGTTTATCTGTCTAGAACACCGCTTCTTGGATCATTACCCAATTTTGCGAGACCTAAAGTGGCCCAAACTATCAAACTGACAGTAATTGGACAGTGAAAGGTGACTTCCAAATGTCAAATTTCATTCTATGTCTAATTAACCATTATTTTAACTGTCCTACGAAGAATTTATTTGTGACCCTGTTAATTGGATTACGTCTGTCCATTAAAGCCTTGATAAAAGAAAAGGACCACTAACCAGAACGATAGTACACCTACACATGTGACAAATGAAAATTAAATATGCACTACTACTGCTACTACAACTACTACTACTACTACTATTACTACTACTACTACTACTACTACTACTACTGCTACTACTACTACTACTAATGTACTACTGTTTTTTTAACTCAAATAGTTTGTTTGCTATAAGTCATATTATATATTACATGTACTAGGCAAGCGTGCATGAATAGTTAGTTCTTCTGGCTTTGTGTTCGTCAAATTTTGTGAATAAAGTAAGCCCACACTCATTAAATGGCTTAATGAGTGTTGCTCATGGGCGGGTCCAGAAGGGGACAGGGGGATTCGACCCCTCCTCCCCTGAAATATCACAAAAATATAGGGTTTCTTTGCAATACTGGTCTGGATCCCCTGAAAAATCACAAAGCTTTAAGCCAGCATTCAATGTTGGGCCATCATCAGCACGCCAGAGAAACGCCATTAAATGGCGTTACGTTGGTGGGCCGATGATTGCCCGCTTATAGTGGTATTTGGATCATCTTTCCCCTCATCAACATAAAAAACTACAACAACGCAAAAAAACAACAACAAAAAAACCGTCAAATTTGGACCCCCACTGACAAAATGCTCTGGATCCGCGCATCTAATTCCTGGTTAACTCATACGTTGACTCTCATATATGTTGATATTCTAAGTTTATTGAGACTTGAATACACATGATAGAAATGTAATAACGAATTCAAAAGTTTAATGAACTGACGCGACGTGGTACAAGTTTGCTTGTCATTTCTTTTGTGGACATCATGATTCAATTTCATTATGAAAAGAAATGAAAACAAACAATTATAGAAATAATATTTTTATTTGCCCACGTACAGGAACAAGATAAATTATAATTTACCCTCATATTCTTAAGAGACACAATATATCTTTATATATAGATAGTTTTATTTAGTCAAATTTTGTATTTATCCAAAAGCATTATATTTTCTCAGCTGTTACATTAAATAAGTCATGTATTTTCCGGGACGCCTTTAAGTACTGTCGTCGGATGCATATTTTCATAATGTTTTTATCATGGTTACGTTAGCTCATGTTATGATCCCGTGCATAGAATCGTCTAATAGATGCAAAACCCGCTGTGTTGCATGCAGATGCCTATTTAGTGTTTCAATACTATTTCCGAGGTCACCTTTATTGGCCGGCTCAATCCGAAATCATTTGATAAATACAGGCAACTGCGTCTGTGTCATACTGGATCAGGACAGATTTTTTCTGGGGCGAACTTATTGATCAATACATAACTATAAATACGAATTCAAAGACAGTATTCTCAGACTACGCAATGCTCAAATTAGTATCTATAGTCCCCATATGTTTTCACTATTCTGTCAATCATTATGTGACGTCATTAATTATATATCTAGCAGTGGGCGAGGTTATTTTTTTCGTGCCACCATTGAACAAAATCGAACTTTTCATTTCATCATTTTATTAGAAAATAAGAGCAAGAAAATGTAAAACACATAAACAAACAAACAAACAAACAAACAAACAAACAGAACGGACAGTAGGGCTACAGGCAGAGAACATGAATAAGCAGAGAATATTACAGATTACATATGTAAGGAAGATAAGCCTATACATTTACGGGTTTTGGCCTAACGCAGAAAAATAGGTCATTCGATCTGTTTGTCCCACGGCTGAAAATACAAATGTCCAATGCGCAAACATCACCGTCATGCAAATAGATTTTTACTGTATGACTGGGGTTTGATGATGGCCCAACATTGAATGCTGACTTGGTAGCTGTGTGATTTTTCAGGGGATCCGTACTATAACTGTGAGTTTGTTACTTTCTCATTGGTATCCTGGGTCAGGTGTGGTACCTGATTGTATCGATTCCTGATCTTTGCACCCTTACTTACTTGGATTCCTACGTATTTAAAGGAAGGGATAGTAGATCTCTGAAGTCACGTACTTTCGACTTGAGAAGATCTTTCCCCGCGAACAAGTATTGATTTTCATAAAAGAGATACTTTTTAAAGGAATTTCCCCCATGGAAAGTCTAAGCAAACAAATGCGACCCACTGCTGATTTTTATAAGAAGTGGATGTCTACTTGCATGCATTTGTCTGCACTTTGTAATACATTGGGTGTAGTGGAGCATTAAGTGGAGTGCTATTTTTGGAGTATTGTCTTAAATAAATTAATGAATAAACAACAAACACTCAAATAAATAAATTAATACGTCAAATACAACTTTACTCTATGGCTCCACGCCATTCCATGTTTAAATATACGCCTCCTGTCGCTATGTATGAATCAAAGGGATTATTTTCAAAATAATCTGGAAAAATGGAATAGCTGTTTTTAGTGACACACAACCGATTGCCAGATATATTCAACTGTATGTTTAATGATAAAGACCCAAATATCTGTCTTGTTGGCAGGACCCACAAACAGAAGAAATCTATAACATAAATACTTTGCTGTTACTACTTATCACTGGTATAGCCTGATTTTGTAATTTAATGCATCAAAAGGCAAGACAAGTCCATATCGACAAGGCAAATTATGGGAGGCAGTTTTAACTTTACTGCGAATTAAATATGTTCCAAACTCTTCAATTAAATGTGTTCTGGCATTGTCAATCATGTTCATTTCATTTTACTTAAACCATTCTGCTTTAATACTTTCTATGAATCATAAGCCTCTATGAACCGCCCCTTATAACATGTTTTATAACATGTTATGATTTTCTTTTTATTAGTTGATATACAAACCCTCTTACTGTAGGATTTTCCGGAAAGTATTTTTTTTAAAAATTTTTATTATTATTTGTTTTGTTGAAAAAAAAATATTTATAAGGTTCTGTCTGTGTTTTTTTTAGAGTGATACTGTTAAAAGCAGATTTCAGGAAAATTATGAAATATTTAAAGATTGAATACAGACTGTTGGTTTACTTTACTAGTTCTACTGTTTGTTCTTGAGGTATTTAAAAAAAGGACAAAACGATCAATTGTCTTTAGATGAAAATAGATCACTGACGCTATAATGATCTGCCAAACTCAGTATTTTGAGGCTTGCATTTTATGGAAAGTCAGCCTCCAAATTCTGAATTATAGAATAATCCTGCAACCTCTCAACCATCCAAGATAATTTTATAAGCTTGTTACAAAATATAGCCATACTGCAGGTGACAGGCATTCTAGAGTTGCCAGCCACCTGCCATACAGCCACTTCAAATATATCAAAGAAGATATAATGATTTGCGAATTTCAGTATTTTGATTCTAGTAAGTCAGCTTCAAAATCCTGAAATAAAACCCTTCATCCATATTAGATTTAGCTAATCTAGCCTTACAGCCGTCTAACAACGATGCATTAGGTCACTAAAGTGCGTATTTACGTTAATATTAGGAGCATTTCCAGACAGCCTTGGGACACAATAAGAACTGTAATTTGACATAGGCTTGGCGTCAATAACAATCCAAGACCATAGCCAATATGAAGAAGCAAAAAAACACGTTTTAACCCTTAAAGCGCCAATCACAACAAAAGTCGTCTGCTTTTTTCGTCTGCTGAAATGTTTAAGAAGCCTCTATGGCATTCAGTGTGGACCCAGATCAAACTGCTCCTATAGGAACAGTTTGATCTGTGTCCACCCTGTTTGCTTCTATACTTGAATTTCTCAGTAATGTTAAACAATTATTTGCAGCAGACGACTTCAGCAGACGACATTTTCAGATGCATTTTTTTCTTGGCGCTTTAAGGGTTTATATGACGAACAAATAAGTATCAATTTTCTCCTATGAGCTGTCTCTTGAGTGTCGCGAATTTCCATCTAACTCTTTCCGTGCTGGTTAATTGAGCATACTTTTGTCGTCTGCTGATTTTTTTCGAAATTAATGTATTCAAAAATTTCTTTCAGGAATATCATCAGAGTGTCAAATAGTTTGGATCCAGGTCAGGCCCGACATTTTGTCGGGCCTGATCTGAATCCAAACTGTTGGCAAAGATAAACAGCAGACGTCACAAGTTTAACTAGCATGAAAAGGGTAAATCCTGAGAGCAGCATACAATTTGAGATTGACGATTTCCAAATTTTGCACAATATGTAGGTAATAATAATAATAATAATAATAATAATAATAATAATAATAATAATAATAATAATAATAATAACAATAATAATAATAATAATAATAATAATAATAATAATAATAATAATAAAAATAATAATAATTATAATAATAAAGCTACCTTGTCAAGCCATTTCTTCTGACACCACTTATAACCGAACACCGAACATTCCAAAATAGTTCCATTTAAACCTCCTCTCGAGACCCGTCATTAACTCCTGGCATATCTTCCACTACACTTTATTACATCCATATTTATTCAAAATTCTTTCAATTTATTCATAACCATTGTTGATCTATAACCCTTGAACGCACATTAAAGACTGTTTAAACCCCATAAGTAAGCAGATGAGATTTCATATATGGACACTCTACTCCAGCAAATACGAAAAATAAACAGGCATATAATGTTTAAGTGGTTTAATATCAAACAGATTTGTTGCCAAATCCGTCCTAAGTCATATAACGCTGCTTCTTGCCTTTTAATTTGAAACACGGTACCTGCGTGGTGTTGTTTCTGGCGAAACTGCGATGAAGTGCTGACATGTCTGAGCCTACGCTGGAAGACTTTGTTATAAATTCATTACCTGCATGATAGGTAATTTTTCAGGCTTTTGCTGTCGTCTGCTGACAAACAGAGTGTCAAACGTTTAGATCTAGATCAGGACGTTTTATCGGTCAGTCATAATCTGGGTCCAAACTGTTTGCATATTATCAGCAGACGACAAAAGTTGTCGCTAGCAAGGAGAGAGTTCAATAAATAATAACACATACCATGCATGCACATTTTCAATCGTTCAAACACTGATATGAATGCCTTATGTAATCCATACCAAAACGTAATCCGAACCTTACTGTACTTGTGTTCATATTGTTACTGTATACGTAAACCCTGGACAGCATAACCACACTGGTAAATGTATACGTCGATTTGGTGGTATTTACGCGTATTGCCGGTACTTCATAGACCGGAAGTGGTAGATATTGGTGTTAATACTATATAGAAAAACATGCCATGTGCCTAAAGGACTATAGATTAGATCATTTTAAGTATTCAGCATGCACACGGCGATTTATGTATGCATTTAGGGATCGATTCGAGTACCGATCATCCAGATCGGTACTCGAATCTATTCCCAAATGCTTACATAAATCGCCATGCACATACTGAATACTTAAAAATGATTGAAGTCTATAGTCCTTTAGGCATATGTCATGTTTTTCTATATAGTTTTAACACCAATATCTACCACTTCCGGTCTATGAAGTACTGGCAATACGCGTAAATACCACCAAATCGACGTATACATTTACCAGTGTGATAACACTAACGAGAAATCAATCAAAAACGGTCATATTAGTCCACATTGTGTATTTGGGTATGGAATTCTGATTTGGTATTCCATTATTCACAGAGAGTTACTATACCCTATATAACACCGATATGTGAAGAATGAGCAAAAAGAAAAAAAAGAAAAAGAAAAAAAATAACATAAATAAAAAAAGAGAAAACAAAAGCTTGAAATTAGTTGGAAAACTTTATTAAACATATTTGAAATATGGATTTTAAAGAAAAAAAAGAACAATGAGCGTACCATATATTGAAAACATAAATACCCCACTTTGTTATTTTCGTCCTGATGAAAAATTGTCGATCTTGATCAGCTGTTTGTAGGTATTGGGGAGTTGGAGTTACTAGGGGTTATTTATATTATAGAGAGGGTTTTAATGATATTGTTTGTACCGAAATGTATGATAAACGTGAAGGCTTTGATTTTGAAATTGTCAATTTTCCATTTTTAGATGGTGATGTTCCTCGCTCTATATCCTATGGAGTCTATATCTCTCAACTCATTCGTTTTGCTAGAGCATCTAGCTATATTACTGACTTCAACACTCGCAATAAATTGTTAACTAAAACTTCTTAAACAAGGCTATCAGTATCATAAACTTCGCAAAACCTTTTCTAATTTTTATAGACGATACTATGAACTGATATCTAAATTCCAAGTTGGACTTAAATCTCTCTTGCGCCAAAGACTTTCGGAACCTGAATTCTATGTTGCATTGGTGTATAAAATTGAAGAAGATTGTTTGCTCCAATAATTTTTCAGCGCAGTTCATTAAAAGAATTTCCCATTTTAAAAAAGTTGGCTATGACATTATGTATTGCAACAGACTGCATGCTTGGTGGTCAACCCATCACGGTTGGCAACTTTGCTTTCCTCTTTAATTGCACGCTGGTGGGTGGGACTTCAGACTCTATGACGGTTCCGACTTAAAGACCTATCAATTGTTTAGATGTCTGTTTGTCGGGCCCACCGGGGTTTACCTGTTCGATTTCTTTTGTTCTGGTATTCAATTTTATTTACTGTTGAGTCTTTTATCTTGGCTTTATCTTCTTGTTATATCTTGATTTATATCATGTTCTATGAGATGATACATTGATAAGTTAGGGATCTTTCATGCAAATCAAATATCTATGTGTATTTATCCACATCTGTATTAAGGGTGGGGTTGGCGCTGTGAAACCGGTTTAAGCCCTCCACTAAAATATTTTACTGACTGTTCCAAGGGGGTACTTCTTTTTTGATCTTTTATGTTTTTCTGTCCTGTGTTTGCTATGCCTTTGTGCGCGTCTGTTTATATATGCATTTTGGTCACATGCTGGGAAAGGGTTGACCTCTCGGCTTTCGTTTGTAGTGTCTTACTGTGAGTTTGTCACTTTCCCATTGGTATTTTGGGTCAGGTGTAGTACTTGATTGTATCGATTCCTGATCTTTGCACCATACTTACTTCTCTTTACTCGGATATTTGATTTGTAAGTAAGACGTCAACCAATTCTTTTGTTCCTTGACAGTGATGTGCACCTCCAGTGCGGCTAAGCAGGTGCAAGCATATCTAACTTTAGCTACCATATCAAATATCTCGCTATGTATTTTATTCGAGGCAAATAATATCTCTCACATCAAATGGTAATCCGGCCAGCTTTTGATAATGCTGTCTCAGCAACTTTGATGGTGACCGTATTTCCGAGACTTGCTGTCGTGAGAGAGTGAAGTAGGTTACTTTCTTAAAGCCATGATATACTCTAGGACCAGGAGAAAATGAGCCTTTTTCGGAAACTACTACGACAAATATGTCTAGCAAATGCTTGAACAATTGAAATTTCAATAAGCGGACAACGAATTAGAATTACGTTTGGTTTATTTTTCAGAAGTGGTAAAAACTGAAAAGTGATAATTGGCATTGTTACAACTTTAATGATTTGGGCTGAAATTCTTATTGAGATAGAGTAATAAGCCTAGACCATATGTTGTGATGCTAAAAAAATGTCACCTTAGACTAGTCTTCTGGGCCCGGAATTACAATGCCTCCTTAGAGACTTAGGTATTGATTTTTCAGGATGCAAAAATAACGTTTGAAACTGATTAAAATCGAAATTGTTTCATATTCTCTGTACATTACGATGATATCTATGACCACAAGCCTGGCAATTTATTAAGCATTAAATGTAACATGTTGAAATATCAATACTTAACTTAAGTCTTTATTAAGTCTAAGGAGTCATTGTAATTCCGGGCCCTGATTTCTACTCAGTTTTTTAGTTTAGGTTTTCTAAACGATAAATTATAAATAATTCCCGCAACAACCACTTATTGCGTAACTTGTTTGGGGGACTGTAAATTCGGAAATTTTCGCGAGAATTTTATTATTGCGAATAGCGTTAAAACATATTTGCGACGTTGAACATTCGCGACAAGGTCATGATTTACCCATATCAGTAAACGACAGAGTGATTTCGCCAATTCGTGAGGATTTTATTTTCACGAAACTTTGCATATATGCGAAGTTTCTTGAAAACAAAACCCTCGCGAAAATTTCCGCGTTTACATAGCAGGTATACAGAAATTTTGAATGGACAACATACAGGCTCCTAAAATGCCATATTGGATACTATACACTTTAGACTGATTCAATATATGAACCGGTTGTGGGTAACTTTATACTAAATAAATTGGATAGACTTTAAATCTGTATTTAAAGTATTAGATATCACAGTTCTGCAGTATTAATCGTTTTGTAGTAATCAGATTAATATTATTATATTTACCTTACAGTCACTTCACAAGTTCACAGTACGAAAAGGAGGATTATGGTCATTTGATCTAGCCCGGTTCTACTGGAACGTCACTTAACAGATATACAAGTCAGTCCTGTCCATTTCCCTATAAACAATGCATTTTCTGATTGATTGACCAGACTATTTAAATGTTCATGTTTAATATAAAATCGTATTACATTGTTTCCCTCCCAAACAGCGGCAGACTATTCCAAATGCTCATTATATTAAAATATTATCCTATGGAAGCAAAGATTGCATTAAATAACTGAAAGTGTAGAGGTAACACGTTTACTGTGCCAGACTAGCATTTAACCCTTTGACAGTTCCAGACTATCTTATAAATATAAAATTGTACATGTATTACCATTTTCTCTTTAATAGTACTAACTGAACTATTCCAAATATTCATGTCTAATATTATCATAGTATCGTGTTACTT
The DNA here is from genome assembly GCA_964019695.1 of Loripinus fragilis. Lineage (NCBI taxonomy): Eukaryota > Metazoa > Mollusca > Bivalvia > Lucinida > Lucinidae > Loripinus > Loripinus fragilis. The sequence goes on from OZ026523.1 coordinate 22,964,248, forward strand.
TCCCCCCCACGTAATGCCCCAGTCCATTCGAAATGATCGTGTCTAATATAAAATGATGCTACACTGTTTATCATCTGTGATGCCATCAGACTTTTTCCAAATGCTTATGTCTGAAACAAATCCGCTTTACTTCATTTTTCCTCTATCATAGGTCCAGACTTTTCTAAATAGTCAAATCTAGTATAAAATCATTCCCCCTTGTTTTTCATCTATTATAGCACCAGACTTTTTCAAATGATTATGTTCGAAAGAAAATCGTTTTACTTTATCATCATCTATGACAGCACCAGACTTTTCTAAATAACCAAGTCTAATATAAAATTGTTTTACCTTGCAGGTTTTTCTCTTTATGCCAAATGTTCATGTCTGGTATAAAATCGACTAAGCTTGTTTTTCTAATCGACTGTCCCAGACTATTCCAAACGTTCATGTCTAATGTAAAATCGTGGTTCTTTGTTTTTCCTCATTGATAACACAAACGTTTCAAAAATAATATAAAACCGTTTTACGTTGTGTTTCTTTTTTGACAACACCAGAATACCCCAAATTTTATTTTCAAATATAATGTAATAATTAAAATGTATACTTTTATTTACGTATAGTTGTATTTGACCAGTTAACTAGTTTACATCCATTCACTTAGGTGGGCGTCAGAAAATCAGCTCTCTCTTAAGATGGAATATTCTGTATACGAGGGACATTTGGAAAGTTCTTAGCATGGTCTTTTATCTCAGTATCCAATATATAAACCCTATCATGTTTGGTATCATTTTGAAGAGCTACCTTCCCTCTTTGTTATAGCATAAATTTCACGAGTTTGTTATGATGCAAACACAAACAATATTATTGTGAATACGTATACTGTTTGTATACTTTCAGATTTACTACAAGAGAATCTCATCCTTATGACGTTGTTTTCCAGGATTCAGTAATACACCTATTCCATCAAAAACTAGTTGCTCTATCTGCTCAGTTCTATAGATATCCTCTGAAATAAGAAGGGATAATCGAAGGAAAAAAAATCATGCAAAGAAAAAGGTGGAACAAACTTCATTTGAAATTTTAGGCCTTGGGAAGAGATATCAAGGCTACTGCTGGGAAACAGCATTTGTATGTGAGAGTGTTTTTGTGATTTGAAAGAGCAGCAGAAATGCTGTTGCCCAGTCGGATCTTGAAAAGACAGAAGGTTTTGGAGGTCAGTCAATATAAACGAGCATAGGCAGGTCCCTCTTTCAGACTGGTCTGTCCCTTTCATGGACAATATTTGTATTTCCGAGGAAGAAGTGACTAACTTTCCCAAAGGATCGAACCCCTCAAAAGCCTTAGGTTAAGATGAGCTTCATCCAGTAGTCCTTAAGGAGTCTGCAAAAGAGTGTCCTTTCTAGTTTTGCAATAATCTTGAAGAGGAAGAGAGAGCTGGTTGCTTTGCTTTACTTGTCTTTCTATTGTCTTGTAACTGTTTGTGTTCTGTGGCTCTTCCTGGTCTACAGTGTGTAATTGTGGCATTACTTGAGCGTACTCACTTACTTTTCCAACAGTCAATAGACACAGCTAAACAGTTAAAGGATCTGTCTCTTGCATATATCTTGCCACTTTTCAAGAAAAAATGACAGGAAAACTGTATGTAATTATCGTCCAGTTTCCTTTAGTTGTGTACCTTGTAAAAATAGTAAGTGAGTATGATCAGGAAATACCACAATCAAAAACCGCAGACAACCCCATGGCACCGCGAGGAAGAGCCACCTAACCATCACGAAGTTGCTTGAACATATTGTGTGTTCAAATATCATGGCACATCCGGATGAACATAGTCTTCTACCAGACAGGCAAAATGCTGTTAGTAAAATACATAGTTGTGAAACTCAGTTGACTACGGTTATACATGATTGGGCTAAAATTTTGGACAATTAAAGGAAAGGTAAATATTTTCATATTAGATTTTGAGAAGGCCTTCGATAATCCTCTCAAGAACTCCTTAAAACATTCTTTCTTAAGCTGTTGCTGAAAATTGAATGAAATCAGATTGGTTTCCAGTTTTACCAGTCGTCACAACGACATCTCAAAAGAAATTGAGTCTGAAATAAAAGTAAGAAAGACGGCAAGGATCAGGAATCGATACAATCAAGTTCCACACCTGACACAGGATACCAAATGGGAAAGTGACAAAAACACAATTAAACATCAGAGACAGGAGCCAAGCGGTCAGCCCTTTCCCAGCAGGTGACCACAAGGCAGCAATGAACTGACGTGAAGAAAGCATAAAAACCACAAGAAATCAATAACACAAATGATCCACAAAAGAAGTATCGCCTTGGAACGGTCAGTAAAATATTTTACTGGAGGGCTTAAACCAGTTTCACGGCGCAAACCTCGCCCTTAACTCTGAAGGCTAGTTGCTGATGATATTTTCTACTATTTTAGGGGAAATTAGGACACAGTGAGTCTCTAAAATGACATTGCCCGACTAGAAGCTAGGGCAAAAAAATGGGGTATGAGATTCCAACCTGTGAAATGCAATATAATACAGCTGACAAGGTAAGGACCAAACTTAATTAATGCCGAGGACAGTTTAGCGTTCTTAAAAGTGTTTACAAAATTTAATACCTAGGGGTAACAATTACAGAGGATTTGAGATGGAATTCACATGTTAACAATATTTGCACAAACGCTAACAGAACCCTTGTATTTCTAAGGTGAAATTTATATGCCTGTCCTCAAGAAGTAAAGAAGGCAGCTTACAAATTGATGCGTCCAGTCCTAGAGCCTGGAGCAGGGTAGTTCTGTTTGGGATCAACAATATATTGTTCTTCAGGAGGACTTAGAAAGCATGCAAAAGCACGCTGCCAAATTTGTAACAGGGAACTACAACTATGAAACTGGGATTATGATAGGCATTCTTGGTCAATTAAGATGGGAATCACTCAAGAAAGGAGGACAGAAGACAGACTCATCCTATGATACAAAGGTCTAAAAGTTAAGGCCTGTTAACCAACAAATGACATCATTCCCTTAACCCAGAGCAGAAGAATTCAGCACTCAATGATATTTAAGACCCCTACAGCTGGCACAGATATTTATAAAGGCAGCCTTTTCCACAGACTATCAGGGATTGGAACGCCTTCCCAGAACCTGTAATTCCCTCTGCTGAAATAGCGGATGATTGTTGCTAAGTTTACTTCCCTGGTGAGAGCTAGGGACTAATTTCCCCATACTACAGGTCCAATTTAATTTCATCGGTAAATTATTTAGATCTTGATCTTGATCTTTGCTCATTGGTTGAACAGGCTATTCCAAACTTAACCGTCAATATTTCTTTTCATTCAGACCCTTCTTTAGAACACACACACCTTATATTTTGTCGAAAAATAAGGAAAACAAATTTTATTTGTTAGATATTATTCACACCTCATATTCTAATAACTCTTATTATTGATGATGCGAAGTGAAATCTTCCAGTTAAGGAGAATCTACTGTATCCTAATTAACCAATACATACTAATGAATTTTCCAGTCTGATTAATAAATAAAGGATTGGATTCTCATTTATATACTTTAAGAGGTGACATATTGGAATTTCGAAGTCATGATGTTAGTATATCTCTGAAGATTGTTCTTACCTTAGCAAATGTTACAGAGCCTGGTGTAATGCTGTGTTTTGTAGCACTTTATCTAGGTCTTCTTTGAATGCCAAAGCACGTATGAATGAATCTCCATTACACAAAGGGCTAAGATGGCACAGGCCTACAATCCAACACACTCCCTTCGTTGATACCCAACAAGGATTCAGTCTGTTAAATTAATTGAGGCCCCTTTTGAAATGCCGGTGTACTGTAATATGGTCATACTATATTGGGCCAGTTCGTGAGAAGATGCTAAATATCACATATGCACTTTGATACTTTTGAACGCCTGTGCAGCTATCTAGTGAGACTAGAGGTCCAATGTGTGGTTCGAGCCTTCAACGACTTCAATGCTTTATGTATGCAAGCAGTATAGGCTCTGTTGAGATAAGCAACAAACCGTATGTACCGACCTACATATTTTAGCTTGTTACTATATGAGCCCTAGACGCGAGAAAACCTGTCTTTGGGGGTGCGCCAACATCAAAGGCGCAGACCAGCCTGCGCATGCGCGCAGTCTGATCAGCGCATTTGTTTTTCGCATTTTGGAAAGTATCATATTTAAACTTGCTACAGGCTAATTTTTCGATTTTCTAGCTAGTCTCTGTAGCTGATGAGACTGTTTTGAGTCTTGCTTTGTGGGAAACCCGGAACAGGTTTTGTCGCGTCCAGGCCCAATTATTTTGGCCAGCTAGCTCAAGAGATTATGGTACTTATCTCATTGTCGAGCATAGAATGTACAGGCGATGCTGCGTAAACGCACACTCACCACGGCATTTGCTGCTCGCATACAAAATATGCGGATACATGAAGACTCACATCAATATTTAGACCTCTATATATTACTTGACTTTTCGCTTACTGTAAATGCGTAATTAGGACTAGTCAACCTTAGACATAGGTAACAGCTGAAAAGGAGGCGTGGTTTTATTCAAAAGTAACTGTAACATCTTGTGCCACCACCTCAGTCATTATTTAGTCCTTAAAACGCCAGCAAAATAACTGCATCTGAAAAATGTCTATTTAACATAAGCAGGGAGGCAAACATTGTGGACCCAGATCAGACTGCTCCTACAGGAGCAGTCTGATCTGGGTCCACACTGTTTATCTATGTGTGGACGACAAAAACATACATTTTGTGATTATGCGCTTTAAGGGTTAAGAAATGTGAGTTCAGTGTGTTTTCATGAAATGCATGCACGTTTGCGCGGCTCAAAAAGCTTATTAACTCTTTACCAAATTATAAATAAAACCTGATTTCCATTTCTTTGCAGATGGAATAGCCGAACCACACCCAGATATGAATATTAAAAATAGTAAGTTAGTATGATCAGGAAATACCACAATCACAAACTGCAGACAACCCCGTGGCACCGCGAGGAAGAGCCGCTCAACCATCACAAGACACCAGGAAGAGACACCAGGAAGTTGCCGCCTTTACAGTAAGCGAAACGTCAAGTAATACAAATGTACAGCCCCCGCTGGATGCGCGAGTAATGGCGTTAAAAGGAGGCATATGGGATAAGTACCAATATCTTATACACTGGCTTAAATTTTAATATAGACATTCAGTTATTTAATCTTACCTGGTCAATTCAAATCTCTTTAATTGGCAGCAGTCAAATTTAATAGGTAAAGCTACTTTGAAGTTGCCGTTTATTTAGAATACTTTATAAAATACTAGATATATTAATTATGCCAATTTGGGCATTTTTGCGAGAATTTTATTTTCACGGATAGCGTTAATAGCTATATTTGCAACCGTAAAAATTCACGACTAGTTAGGGCATGATTTACCTACATCAATAAACGACAGTGTAATTTCGCCATTTCGCGAGGGTTTTAGTTTCAAGTAATTTCGCGAAAATTAAACCCATTTATGTTCACATACTGTATATATCGTTTCTCACAGAGTAGTACACATACATTTGTAAATTAATACCTCTAACAACTAGCATTGCCTTGTCTTTCCGGCCATATTTGCTTGTTTGTTTGAGTTGATTCTTTACGACATTTTAGTCATGCTAGGTCGGGTACTAAATTACTAATCAAAGGATAAAGTGTCTTGTTCAAGGACACAACACATTGCCTCCAGTGAGGCTCGAACCCGCAATTTAGATGTTGAGCGAAGACTTCACTGCTTGTTCTCTCTAATGCTGACAATGAATCCTGCATACGGTTAGGTAGGTTGAGATTTTCAGAAAAAAAAACCGGTTGATGAAATATATGACCATTCCGTATTTGCAAAGAACTTTTAGCCATTTTAGCCCATGAAAGTAATGTCTGTGAGTTAATCTTTCATAATCCACTTCAAGTTAAAATAACTGTTGTAGCACGTACCTTTTTACACAAAAGTTGGTATTGACCCCGACTGCTGTGGTACAGAGTTGAACTTTCAAAATCGCTGTAACTTCTCTTAGCTAGGCGGCTAAGAGCAAAACTTTGGTCTGATTGTGCTATCCCGGATACAAGCATGAAATTTGGCACAGTTGTAGACCATGACTGACTTAGCAGAATAGGATATAGAACCACATTTGGAAATGCCTACTGCGCATGCGCAAAGCATTGTCTGATTTTAGGCTTTTTAGTCGAACTTTCATACAGTTTGCCTTTAAAGAAGGGGTCATGTTGGTTGTAGAATAATAAAATATGGTAGAACAGATGTTAACAGTTTGTAGTTTAGTTCTCTTCATTCTTTTATTGCTGCGCATGTGCTTAAAATTTGAATTTTGTACAAAGATGGTATTCTGTTTCTCGTTTATTGTAAACTGCACAAAACCCGATGCCCCTATCAAAGGACCAAAGCATGTCTTTTATATAGGGACCTACATACCTGTTTAGATGCACATGCGCAGTGGGTTTCTTTTAACCGGATCTTGTTAAGACGATAAACAAAGCCCCATTTATTTACAAGTATTAGCTTTTGCAAAAAAGCTACGTCTACGCTAAACATACATAAAATTGTTATTAGACTTAAAAGTCGAGTTTTAGGCTTAGAGGATAGTAGGCTTGTGGCACACAGACAGACATGCAATATGTTTTTTTTTTGCTCAAGCTCAAGCCCCTGGAATACTGGACAGACGCGCTCAGCTCATCACCTGAGATACCAGGGTGGTCCAAAGTCACCACAAGATATTTTCTTTGGATTGTTTTAACTTGGGGACGTCTCTGAAAAAGTTATCGTTTAAGCCAAGGCACTGACAAAGCTTATATAGGCCTCTGGCCAAGGGCAATATACCTTTTTAAAAGACAAACAGACAGACTCACGGACAGACAGACAAACAGGTAGGCAGACATATATATTCTGCCGTGCTTGAGCTCACGGACCTCATATCACTGTCTGTCGAGGGACTGTCTCCAAACTTTCAGTGAACTGTATATGTATATTTCAAGTGTCTCACTTCTCGTAAACGAACCATACCAAACATTAGTTAGTATACGCCAGTCTATTTTATGTGTGTATGATAACGTTACATTTTTATTTGGGGGGGGGGGGGGTGCCTGATGTGCCTCAGTGTTTAGGTTGTGTAGCTGCTGACTGGCTTCGAGGCATTTGTTCCTCCTGTAAAAGATTTCACATATGGAGTCAGTGTTGTCATTTTGGATGGAACCTCTTTTGCTCAGATACTTATAGGTTTAGGGGCTAGCACTGTTCAGTGAACAGCTAGTATACCAACGATGTTTTTAAAACGCTACGAATTATCCACTTTTTTAGCAGTCGATCGAATGGATTTAGTGTGCGGCACATGTAAGGCAGACAGTTTAAAATCATCAAAGAGAGAAAAATGAGGAAATGACATCCACCGGCAGGTCGGTCCATCAAATGACTGTCATACCGAAACACTGACAAGATTTCTTGTGAGAAGATGACAAAAAAACTATTTCATTATCTTTCCAACTGCTGTGTTCCTGGACATAAGAAACAATAACCACAGATTGAGATCAGGTGTTGCCTAATGAGAGTGCGATGGGTAAGCTTTCCAGCTGTAACTGGGTATTATGTAAAAAATAACTCTCTCCCTGAAACGCCACCTACAGATTACCTTTGCACCATTGAACGATTCATCACAGTACTGTATGGTAGAACAAGCAAGCACCTACATGCACATAGACGTGGCTAGAAAACATTTCTTTACCAAAAAGGTTTGTTCGATGAAATGACAGCCCTTACAAAGGTGGCTTTGTACCAGCATATTTCAAAGGCAGCATATCAAGGTCCATGCGTTAGGGTCAGTACTAGAATAGGGGAAATGAGTTTAAATGACTACCAAGTTCAGGAAACTGTGATGGATAGAACTAGACACTGGAAGGTACAGTCCACTGTGGACCACCATGCCACAAGCATCAATATATTTTCTTGACCTTGTGAGATATGACTGTCTTCAAGGTTGCAGAAGTAGAAATGCAGCTCTCCAGTGTACAGTCCTTTGTGTCTGTGGTCTGTGAACACTAAATTTCTGTAAATTGATGATTGTTTTTAAAAAAGGTAATTTTAATTAACTTAAAATCTTTTGAGAAGGCTGTGTCATATCAGCTTACATACAGATTATGGCACATATTGCCAGCTCTCTTGGTTAAAGTCACTTTGAAAATGTATACGTTTTGTATATAAGATCAACATGATCTTGTCATCTTGCCCCAGGTGCCACGCAACCAAAAAATAAACTTATAACAATGCATGGACATAAGTCCAAAAGACAGTCAAACACTCTTCAGTAACTCCACAACATGCGTAATAGTCGAAGTTACATTACGGTATGTAGTCATTCAAGAACATGATGGGTAAACCATGCATGTACCCAGCATAACAAGAGAAATTAATTCATGTCAAATGCTGCGCTAGAGAACCACTGTACTGGAATAGCATGGTCATCGCGGGTTGGCTGCTGTCGATGAGGGCACAAAATATACCATTTAAGTGTACATGGCCATTAAAAAGGGTAATATTTTTGTCAATATTGACTTTTGACCATATTCTGTGCTTATTATTGTCACCTATATATCCAGCTGTGTATCTGCTAAACAAAGATTCATGTGAGTTAAGCGTTAGTCGATACAGCACCTGAGTTATGCCAAAAAGGTGATATTTTCCTGCAAAAAAGAATGGAAGGAATTTTTGTTTGTGTTCTGGAACACATATGCTCACTTTAGTTAATTTAGATAAAAAGCAAAATATTCGTACTTTAATGCACAAAAGTTCGAAATCTGAGGGCAGAGCGTTTTGAAAGTTATTCAAGTGAAACTGGTTTAAGCCCTCCAGTAGAATATTTTTACTGACCATTCCAAGGCCGTATTTCTTTCGTGAATCATTTTTGTTATTTCTGTATTGTGTTTGTCATGCTTTAGCTTCTGCTCATTGCTGCCTTGTGGTCACCTGCTGGGAAAGGCCCGACCTCTTGGCTCTCGTTTGTGGTGTTAAATTGTGTGATTGTTACTTTCCGATTTGGTTTTCTGGGTCAGGTGTGGTGCTTGATTGTCCCTATTCCTGATCTTTGCCCCCTTTCTTACTTTCATACTGTAAGCATAATGCTGCATAATTTGGCTGTTCTGGTCTAGTGACAGGGTCATAGATTGCATACAAATTGATTATATTTAGACCCTCGACTTCTAGTACAATGCCCTTGACTACTCAAGTTTTGCCTACAGCTACAAAATTGTTTGCAACTTCACAAAAAATAAACAGAAATATGCAAAACATTCTATTCATTCACTTATTTGTATTATTCATTATGTGATGCCATTAAATTATACCTAATGACTAAAATAGCGTCTTTATGAACACATTTCGTACACATAAAAATCCCACTGATTATCCAGATATTGGCTGGTACTTAGCTGGTTGGGCTCAATTGACCCAAAATGGACTACACTACCTCAGTGATAATTGCAACTGAAAACATTATCATGAAAATTAATAGCTGTAAAGAACTAGCACTTAGAATGGATCACAGTAAACCAAAGTAATATAGTGTGTGCCCTCATTGACTGCAACCGACCCGCAATGACTGCACTGCTCTAGTAAAGTGGCTCTCTAGCCTGAAAGCATTTGTCGCCAAAATTATTGGATAAATTATTGTGCGGAAACACATATATTTCCCAGTCAAAAGATATTTATAAGTATTCCATTAATTCAATGGTTTCTACCGTTTTGACATCATTAAACGAGATAACCGGAAGTATTAGTTAGTTTGCGCATGCGTAATTATGGAAACCATTTAAAATATACCTGTCCATGTCTTTTAGGATATCTAGAGATTAGTGGGTCGATTTTTACCATGTTATACGCAAATATTGGTCTGTGTACGTAGTCAAGTCAGACCAAATTTTCTATAACGGAAGTGAATATTGCCCTGCGCATGCACAGAGGCAATTTGTAGAAGTGGTTCTATATCTAAAAATCATCAGCTCACCAACCTTAACAAGTGTGGAAAGTTTCATGCTTGTATCCGGAATAGCACAATCTTGGCTCTTAGCCGCCTAGCTATCTCATTTGAGTTGACTATCTCATTTGAGTTGAATTCTACAGCTTTATATGTCATGAGAGCACCCCAGGACGACACATTTTTCAACCCAGTATCTTTAATATTGATTGGTTTCTTTCTTTCTAGCAACTACAAAGTGATATCCAACAATCCTTTCATTGTTTTTGCCATCGAATTGCATATTACTGGCCGAGAAGGAGCTTGAGAATAATTATACACAATTCACATTTTCCTCTACTTCTGGCACACTTTTATAGTATTCTTCTCTCCATACTACTGTGTTTTTAAATAATGCTATTAGTCTTTTCTTGGATGGATGTGCAGATTGTCTATGTAATTTTTATAATGTTTTGTATTGATCTTGTTTACTTAAAACATCAAGTCTGACAGCAAAGACATCTTCTATGGATGCTTCCTGAGCATTATATAGTGGATAGTAATAGTTTCCTGAGGAAGTAATTTTTTAAAGCTATGTTCTTACCCATTATTGTTGCAGTATCATTTTCTAGGTTCATCTTTATCGCAGCTTTCTTCATATATTGATTTATACCATAAATGATACATTTATTGGGTATTTTAATTTATTTTAAAACTTTTTTGTATGTTTAATAGATATTAAGATAATAATTTGTCTGAAATGGAATTTATCAGCTTATATTAAGGGACTATATCAAATTGTCAAAGCATATTAGCTTTTGTGAAATAATATATTTTTGAACTTTTTTAAAAAAAAAAATACCAACTTGGCAAAATTTATAGCGTTGAAACTTCATTTACAAAGAATATTAGAGCTCTCAAGTGATAGATGATTAAAAAAATAGATTCCCATGTTATGTCAAACTGTTAAAGTAACATATATTACCATATTTAATATATCATAAGGTACTATGTGTGTCCGAAATGATGTCAAAGACAGTATAAATTGAATCTGAAATGGTAATAAAAGGTGGATTTAGATTTTGTAATACTTATCTGAAGACTTTTTGTACTAAGTTTAATTCAATTACTTATCAAACAGCAACCAAATAATTTTAGTGTTACCAGTTAACTGTTATACGAACATAGTCAGTAACACGATACAGGCTAGTATTCCTCCTTGTATATGTATGCTCATCTACAGTTATAAAAACTACTTTTTAACTAAATGTTGTGTTGGATGTGGTATCATACAAAAGTGTGTGCTTACATTCCAGATAGAATCAAGCAATTTGATATGTGTTACATAAGATACTATGCATTATAAGTATTCAGAAACTGTTTAAAGAATTTGTCTCCAAATAAAATTTTAAACTGACATCTTATTTGCATATGCATATGGTGACACAATTCTTTATTTTTAGCTTTTAAATGGACTTTGTTATCTTCAGCATATCTTTTACTGTTTAATGAATGAAAATGTTAATGAAATCCACTTAGTATTTCTGATTATTTGCTCAAGCAATGTTAACTTTATATAAATAAGTAAATGATTTACAAAGAACAAAAACTTCCATGAAAATTGGAAAAAATAAGTCTTAATGATGGTTTTTTGCGTGACAATGATCGCATTTGATAGGATCATATGCACAGAATCAGGCCAGTTGTTACTGGCGATACCAATTTAAATTTATAAGACTTTATTAGCCAGAATAAGGGCAGACCAAATTTGACCAGCTGACATTCAAGTTAATGTAAACTAGATTAAACAATGTTCTTTTAGCATGTAGGATGGAAAAGTAAAAGATATAAAACAGTGCTGAGATCTTACTTAGTTTTATAAATTAATGTCAAAACAACTGATGCTAATTTCCCCTATACAGAATGTGGCATGACCAAATTATTGCAGGAACTCTCAATAGCAAAGTTTTATATGAATATAAAACTAATAGAATGAGTTGTAAACACACAAGAGATTGGAAAAAGGACACATACAAAAAAGTCAACTGTTCTGACAAAAATAGTATTGAGAGGCCACCCTAGTCACTATAAACAGTGTTACCATGATAAACTTACATGCAATGTTAACAAAGTATACATGATTTTGTTGATAAGTATATATGTATTTCTGATTTCCGCGAGTCTTTTTCCTCAATTATCTCCAAAAGAAATCATATTTCTTTCACAATGAAAAAGATATCATAAATATCAGATATATTGCAGTGTATTTATTGTCGTATGTGTTACACGGGTGTATGATATAGTATACCAAAAATTGAAACCTTATCTCAGATTTGTTCTTTGACAGTAGCAAAAGTATGAAAATTATTGTATTTAGCTGGATACAATAATTGCTGATCTTATTTAATTGAATAAATAAAGTGCTCAAATGAAGATTTGACCAGCATGTGAGATTTTGGTACTTATCACATAATGGCAAAAGCCAGCATTAATCGTTCACGCTGACACAGTGGAGCCAGCTGTCTTAATTCTGGTCTACATCTGTACTTAGTGTATGCATGCAGCAAAGGCTCTGGTGAGTCTACACATTTACAAAGCCCAACATCAGCCTTCATTTCTTGAAACTGTGATAAGTACATGCACCAAAATCAAATGTGCTGGCTCATATGGTTTATTCTTTGCGTTTCTAGTTATAATCTATTTAGCTTGTTTTGAATTATGTAAATGATTAGAAGGGTGTAATTATGTAACCATGATCATATTTTCATTTGGCATGCGAAATAGGAATAAAATAAAGTTTCACTGTTAGACTAAGTATAATTGACAGAAATAAGCCAAAGCAAAATTACCAATGAATTTATTTAGTCCACTCAATAAGTCATGTCTACAATGCAATACTAACAATGCAAGGGAGCTTTTCTATGTATTGTTCCTTTTAAATTTAATTTATCACAAACAAAGAACCTTTAGAACAAAACTTATGCCGTCATGTTTCATTAATTCACGAAATTGTATAACCAGATGAAACAGATGACAAGTGTTATATTCTCCTAAAATATTTGTGTTATGCATGCTACTGAGATTAAGTGTATACTGGACATGCTTTAGATATAGATGTATTCATTACCATAGAGAATATAATCATAGGTTTGGCATGGTGGGTGCCATGTACTGGTCAGAAACAATTATGATCTAAAATAAACTTTAGTTTTTGTTCAAAGGATAAACACCTGTTTTAATTCTTCATTTCTCGATTTTTACCATGCTTAAAATGACTTACAATTTTAGAAAGCATAAGGTAGCTTCCCTTGATTGTTATCGATATAAGTGTTAAAATCAATAGCTGATAAGCTATATATGTATTTTGTTGGCTTACATAATGGTCAAGTGATCATACTAAACTACTACATGCTTAATATCATGTTTCATCTAAATTGAACTATAGACAGTGAGAAAAATGTCTTGCATATAGAATGTATCATTTCATGTATAAAAAAAATTAAACATATATAAGTGTAAGACAGTTAAGTGATATTATTTTAGCATTTAAGAAACTTTATTTGATCATTGAATTAAGCATTTTCTGTAAGTGATTATTACATATATTCATTAAAACACTCTTGATTGAAACTGCATTTTATTTGCTTTGAGTTCAAGTTTTTTTCCTTTTCATCACCCATACTTTTGTCAGAGTTTAATCCCACTTGAATTTTATGTTAAAAAGGTAATATTTATTGTTTCTCTCATCTAATTGAGCCCTCAAATGGCAATTATCTACATCCTCTAGCAGTTTAACTTCATACGATGCTAATATTGCATAATGTATATAATATAATTGCATATAATGTATTTAATGAAATGTAACGATTGCAACAGTAATAAAAGGTGCCTAAACGTGTTAAACTTATACTGCTAGTCATTTGATTTCAATTACAAGATAATATTGATATGGAAGAATAAGAAACAGCTTGATATATATACTATAGGATTTCCTATTATTTTAGGGTATTGTATTAAACCCTGCTTTTGCAGGGTAACGCCCCAACCCATAAAGAGGTAACATGCATTATTTTGTGACTCATGCTATGTGGTTTTAGAAAATAAGAGTGTATAAATCTCCCTCTCAGATATATTTTGGCAGTTCAGGGTCTAGTGGAAGCACAACACTGAATAGTAGTATATTTGAAAGTAAGTAAAGTATATAACTGCAGTATGATAGACTTAAGTTGTATTGATGCATACCAGCTGTTTGCTGCGTTTAATTTAGTGATTTTAGGCCATTAGCATGTTGATAAATAAGATTTAGGTATAGATTTGTATTTGCACAAGAGGATTGTAAGCTGTTATGGGGTAACGTAGTTACCAAGGCTGTAACAGAGTAACGCTCCAACTACCAGAGGGCTAACGTGTGTCACTTTGCTTCATACATAGTGTAGTTTTTGAAAAATATTGTGTACAAAATTCCACCTGGGGGAGGGGGTCTATAAGCAGCTCACGGTCTATAGTGTCCTTTCTAGTTTTGCATTCATCTTGATGAGAAAGAGAGAGCTGGTTGCTTTACTTTATTTGTCTTTCTGATATCTTATGACAGTTAGTGTTCCATGGCTCTTTCTCGCGATGCCATGTGTTGGTCTGCAGTGTGTGATTGTGGTATTTCCTAGTCTTACTCACTTACTTTCTTTTGACATTATTCCATTTGTGAAATGATGGTGTGGCCTATCAAAGTTAAACGAGTAGGTGTCTAGTGCATTGATAACTACATATTGTTTAACTATCATCTTTTGTCGCCTGTCTGCTGGTTACTTTTCCAAACAGTATGACTGTATCTAACTCACGCCGTACAGAACGCCAGGCCTGTTCTGCATCCAAACTTTTGACACTCTGGCTGATGGTATTCTTATATATATATATATATATATATATATATATATATATATATATATATATATATATATATATATATATATATATATATATATATATATATATATAAAAATGGTTTTGAAAAAATCAGTCAGTGACAAAATATTATGAAAAATTTCCCAGCATGTTGCAAAGAGTTTAACATTGATTGAATCCATTCGGAAAATTTCGGCTCAATTCGTGAATCAAGCCTCGGATGTATGTAAGGCGTAGTATTATTATGTATGAAAAGCTGCACTTGGTAAGCCGGAATTGGCGTCAGGAAAATTAGTTCTGTAGCATGTGGGTTCAGCTCTATTAAAATCCATTATTATGTCAACAGAATAAATGCAGTCTATGTTGTTTTTTTCAATAAAATATCGCTATGCTATAGTGATATTTTATTTTAAAAAACATAAACTTCATTTTTAGCAGCTTGTGTGATCTTGTAGCCCTTTGGTTCACTGCAGCCGAGCATGTTATTGTATTGGCATGGTTTCTGTGACGTCAGCGTCACTTTATGTGACGTAAGCGTCACGTTATCAAAGTAGACCCTCGATGTACATCCGCGGTCTGATTCCATTGAATTGGCCAAGGCAGTTCAGATTATGATTGAATCGTGTTTGCAGCCAATTATAGTGATGTTGCTACAATATAAAATAGAAAACAAACAATATGGCACCTTTGCAAATTAGTTTTTATTGTCTTTATTGAACTGATGAAATTAATTTTTAACATTTCGTACGCATCTACTTGCCTGCTAGCGGCGAATTATGTCACCTACCGATAGCATCTGCATATTAAATATGGGCTCATACCTCTATATTCAAATCGTTTGACACCTTGATAGTGCTAATGAAATAATTATCAGATGTCAAAAAAGGTGTGCAAAATTATCCAGCATACAGAGAATTAAAACATTTTCTATGGGCCCTGCTTGTTATAGCTTCATCTGACGCTTTTGATGTTTACACACCGACATACAAACACTCAGGACGACATATACTGACATCAGTCCTAGATGTTAATAT
This sequence comes from Loripinus fragilis, assembly GCA_964019695.1. Lineage (NCBI taxonomy): Eukaryota > Metazoa > Mollusca > Bivalvia > Lucinida > Lucinidae > Loripinus > Loripinus fragilis. The sequence goes on from OZ026523.1 coordinate 22,980,160, forward strand.
CCCCTATGAATCCATACCAGCCGCTACTGTTCAACAGTTCAGATTTTTAATTTATACTGACTTGAATATAGCAGAAGAAAATAAAATATTTTAGAGGAAAGGTAAACGTAGTTAAAAGATATCAATATGAATAAAATATATCCCTTCTCAACAGACTTGATTCTACCTCCGATATCAAAACAGTCAACCTGTATGTCGAATATCAATCTTTGGCACCATGTGCTGAAGTTAATGACAATGAAATGACACGATCATAAATCATGAAAATGATAAATTGCGAAAAGCATCTTTTATCAATAGCAGAAAAATGATAGGTCGATATTGTCAATACGTTGAATTTAAATACATCGCCAGAAAATGCGCATGTTTCTGTCTGTGGAGCCCATATAATTTGGTAGCGGTTTTGTCTGGCTTTGTCTCGGGTTAATTAGTAATATGCAATCGTCAATCAATTATTTTGATGGGGGCCATTAATGCTTACAATACCAAATCATTGGCTTACGTGTATCTTTGACCAAGAAATCATTCAAACTCTTTTTTTTAAAGAAATTGAAAGTGTCCCTGAGCTATATGATATTTTGCTCATATTTGTCTCATATTTACCATTCATAGTTTATTGTTGCCCCTATTGCATTTGAGGTATTTGTATTTCCTCCTTATTTTGTGATGTAATTATTAATGTTCTTTTTAGATCGCTATTCATCTCGTCGAGGAAAAGGGGCAAACTTTGTTGCTTTACTTTCATCGCGTTCATGCTGACGAATGGGTATGTGTGTTCTGTGTCTCTTCCCTGCGCAATGGGTTGGTCTGTGATCAATATGTGATTGATACATTGCCTGATCATACTCACTTATTTTTTTGACCAACCAAACCTAAAATAGATATCCCATTTCCTATTGACCCAACCAGAATTAGACACAGCATAGTGACTCCACCAGCGGCGAGGATCGGCGGGCTCAAACAAGCATCCCTTCAATCCCTTGTCTGACACTCTACCAACTGAGCCACTGCGCTGCACATGAAACTTTCACACCAAGGTGATGCGTTTCACTGTAAAAAAATATAAGAGAATTTCGAAAGCTGCCGCGATGATAACTTGACATATATAATGTATAGCCTTTATACAAGCAGAAATGTTACTGTCGATGTTTGCACACATTATGGCTGTAAAATTTGACATGTGCAAAAACGATATTTTAAACTTAACTGTAGAGAATTTGTCATCAAGGCAGACCCAAACCCAAATGACGTTTCTCATTTGTAGTTTTATGCCAGTATTGATCATTCATTTCAAATATTTGTCACTATCAAATTGGAATAAAATTACGTTTAGATGATTTCGAACCTTCCCTGTTCATATTCACAAAGTGTTGACGTATACAAAATTTTAGACCTCTAGCCACACTGGGCACTCCAGCATGGGCGTTTCAAGGCTTTTGCGCATCTACTTTAAGCACTCAAATCTCACGTGCTGGCCCATTTATTTATTTGTGGCCGATGAATATGCTAATTTCGCGGCATATTAGCAGGGCCCTGACCTGTAAATGTTTTTCGATGGACCCCCATTATAGCTTAAGTACGTAGTGGTCCTCACAACTCTTTAAATAACAACGATGCTGCCATAGAATTGCAAATCGGACCTAGTTCAATTAATAAACAAGAATGAGATACCCCGGTGACTGCCATGTTTTACCACTTTTTGGCCGCTGAAGGTGGGCAACCTACATGGGAGAAAAAATTTCATTGAAAAATTTTCAAAATGCAAGGTCTTTTTTTCTAAGCTACACCAGTTAACTAAATCAACAAAAGCAGTCGAATTTGTTTCAAAAAGTGCATCTAATATATACCCGTCTAATAAATATGATTTCTTTCCTGCATGTTTATTATTGGCCAATCACGAAACATTTTACAAATTAAATATTGTGCTTCCATCCACCTTTTGAGCCAATCACTGCCCTTTTTACAATTACAGGTCTGTGACCAGCACCTTTCTCGATGTTACGTATTTCGATGTCTCGGTAAAAAATTTGAATGTGTTGGCTTTTTCCACGTGACTTATGTAATATAACAAGACAAAATGGTATTGGGAATATAAATCTGTTTCAAAGGACGCAATTCGCATCTTTATAGCATTCCATTTCCAGAAAATGAAATTAAGTTACATGGAGATTACATTAGATAGCAAGTGTTATTGTCCAACAACATGGAACGTTTCTGTCGCTTTACAAGAATATGAGCAGTTAACCTTTTGAATACTAATGGATTCTTTCTTCTGATTTGTTACAATAAACTCCAGATATTCCATGTACATATCTTGGAATGTCAGGATATATTTTTCAAAAATATTGTATTATTTTGTCTGAAGATCTGCTTTACCTTTACAAACAATTTAGAACCTGATGAAATGTCGCAGTATGCGGCATTTAATCTGGGTCTATACTGTTTGTAAAAGTACCCGTTTAGCATGCTTGGTGGTCAACCCAATCACAGTTGGCAACTTTGCTTTCCCCTTTAATTGCACGCCGGTGGGTCGGACTTCAGACTATATCATGGTTCTGACTTGAAGACTTATCTATTGATGAAACGGTATGGGCCTGATTGCTGTTTGTCGGGCCATCCTGGGTTTACCTGTTGGATTTCTTTTGCTGCGGTAGTTCAGTTTTATTTACTGTTGAGTCCTTAACCTCTGTGTGCTAGCTAAATTTAGCTCTCTGGTATTTGAAAATCTGAAAACCTCCCAATAAACAACGTGAAATATCCACTGTAGACAGCTGATATGTTATTCTTAGACAAATTCTGGAAAATCCTGAAACTATTTTTAGCTATCAGACAGCCTTGACAAAAGCCATGTCTACATATCCACAGCTAATTTCAGATCTGATGTCAGGAATCTTAAAACTTTTTAGCTGTCAGGCAGCCTTGTCAAAATCATGTCTAACTGTCCAGTAAATTTTGTTCTAAAATACAGCCTAAAAAGTCACATTACAAAACAGTTAATGCATTCTTTTTCGATGAATATCAGGATGTGTCAACCCTCAAAGTGATGTCGAGCTCGGCTTCGCCCAGGTTGGCATCACTTTCTCGGGTTGACAAATCCTGATATTAAGCTCAAAAGAATGCATGCGTTGTATAATGTCGATCATATACAGGCTGAGATGCCAGTAATATTCATATACTAAAATTTTGGTAATATAAAGGCTGAAATGTCAGTCAAGGAGAGACCAAAATGTCATTCATAGACGGGATAAAATGTCAGTCTTAGACACACTACACTATGTTCTAAAGACAAGATGAAATGCTTGTCATATGCAAGGTAAAATGGCATTCATAGACCAGCTTTAGTATTTGTCATAGACAAATTAAAATGTTAAAAATATGCAGGCTGATATGTCGTTTAGAGACAGGCTGAATAGTCAGTCATAGACAGGCTGAAATGTCAGTCATGGGCACACGGAAATGTAAGTAACTAGCACACTGAAATGTCAGTCAAAGACAGGCTAAAATATCAATCTTAGACACACTACAATGTGTACTGCAATGTGTGCTAAAGACATGATCAAATACTTGTCATATACAAACTTAAGTGTCATTCATAGACCAGCTTTAATATTGATCATAGACAGGCTAAAGCGTCAGTTTTAGACACACTACACTGTGTGCTAAAGACAAGATTAAATGCTTGTCATATGCAAGCTTATATGTCATTTATAGACCAGCTTTAGCATTGGTCATAGACGGGTTAAAATGCCAGTCATATGCAGGCAGAAATGTCGGTTGGAGACAGGCTGAATAGTAAACCATATTAAAGACGGACATTTTCAGGATAGGCTGAAATGTCAGTCATGGGTACACGGAAATGTGAGTAACTAGCACACTGAAATGTCAGTCATGAGCGGTCAAAATGTCTGCCTCAAGTCTTCTTAAAAACTAACATTTCAACCATATGCATAATAGGCATGATTACATGTCAATCGATTGTTGTCAAAAAATAAACAGCTATTAGAGCTGCGTAGCCCATTAGTTGATGCTTAAAGTGATCTGAGCCGTCCACACAGTTTGCCATAGAGGCTTCTTAAACATTTCAGCAGACGAGAAAAGCAGACGACTTTTGTTGCGATTGGCGCACTGAGGGTTAAACTAAAATTAGCTGTGGACAGGTAAACATGACTTTTGTCAAGGGTGTCTGACAGCTATAAATAGTTTTGGGACTCCTGACATCAGATTTGTTACATACCATAGGGTTAAAATTAGCAAGCGCGATTAGCATGAATTTTTTTACAAAGCTGTTAGAGGCAGTTCCAGCCAATGGGAGAAGAACTCTTCTAGCAGTCCTATAACAATTGAGGTTATATATTACCGACATTTAATCATACAGTGACCAGCATTTCACCTGTATATGACTGACATTGAAGCCTGTATATGTGTTATATCTCAACCTTTCTATGACTGAAACTTCATTCTGTCTATGACCGACCATTTAGTTGATCCATTACAAACCTTTCGGTCTACCTAAGACAGAAGTCCTTCACTATCTATAATTTCTAATATAGCCCTCTATGACTGAAAATGCGACCTGATTTGATGGACTTTTCAGTCTGCCTATTAGTGACTTAAATTTTTCAATGATTTTAGCCAATATATGACTGACATTACAGCCTGTAATAGACTTGATTTTTAGCTGAGTGTGAGAGACACTTTGCCTTCATGTCAACCTTGCTGCAGTGGGTGGATATTTCTATCAGATTATGGTGGGTATTTCAGACTTCTTAAGATATATATTTTAGTTTCACATCTGCCTTCTACAAAGGATATTTCACGTTGTTTATGGTAAGTATTTCAGACTGCTTAAGGTAGATATTTCAGCCTGTCCAAGGGCGTAGCTAGAACTCAAGCATTGTTACGCATATCAAAGGCAGACTACTGAAAAGAGAAATGTTTCTTGTCAATTACGTCCCTTTTTACAATGGGGTCTTCTCTTTAAAGACAAAGATCACTGTCCAATAGAGATCATTAAAGGATTAACTGATAAGGGACAGTTTCAGTATCTCACAAAATTGATGGGGCCTCAAGAGGGGACTTACCTGTATACAACTCAATTTCATTCACTAAAATAAAGATCAATATTTTATCATAAATTACCAAATCCCTTTATGGGACCACTTTATTGCCCCAGTAAGGAAGTCATAATCACCTCGTTCTTTTGATCTGACCAGAATGACCCCTGGAGAGAGTCATGATGAGTGGTACCAGTATTATTGCTCAAATATTTGTCCCTTTAAGGAAAGAATTTGCTCTCAAAGAGAGCAAATTCTTTCCTTGAAGAGCAGTCTTTTATATTACAAGAATTTAATGCTTCCAAAATCAATGATTTCCCCTTAATCTGTACAAATTAAATTACGCACGTGCGCAAATGCGTAAAAGCAGCTACGCTTATGCTGTCTATAGATAACATATCAGCAGGTCTACGGTGGATATTTATAAAAACTTATAGTTGGTCTATCTTATAAAGTAAGGGACTATGACCAGGAGTGCCACAATCACCCACTTCCCCAACTGAGGATTTTGCGGAGTAAGCTAGTTTAACCTCATTAACTCAGTTCAATCACAAAATTATCAATACCAAATGCAACACAAAATATGACAATTAAAGGAATCAGAATGAAATGAAGACACTCTCTGGTGCAGCCGTTTTCCGTTGTGCCTTGGTAATGTGGTGTTGAACCATCTGTTGGTGAAACATTTAAGCCTGGTTGTGTTTGGCTTGAATGGCCTGGTTCTAAAGTTGAAGTCCCCTCGGAGTGGACAGGTGACATTTGGGTTGTATCAGTAGACGCTACCTCAGAGTGGGCAGGTGGCATTTCTGTTGTATGAGTTGTCGCTACAAATAGATATATAGAGAATAATACATTGTGTTTCCATGAGTCTTGGCTGAATACGCATAAACAATGAGTCCGCTAGGAAAAAATGGTCCATATACAACCTTACTGACGTGCCAACCAAGAGTGACAGTGACGTGATACTATGTTTACATTTGCTAGGTAAAACACTAACGTGTACACCTCACTTGAGCTAACGCAAATCGATATATCACGTGTGGATTAATCCTATCCTGTGGATAGGATTAATACACAAGTGATCTATCGATTCTAAGTCCCTGATAACTTTGTAAACAAAACATGACGTCACTGTCACTCTTGGCTGGCAGGACAGTAGTAATATAATTACTTGTAGTCCTCGTTGTTGTGTGAGAGTATGCAAGGGAGACAATTTAATGTTATCTCCCAATAAACTATTGGTTGAAATGTTTAATACGGCCACAACCACATACCACAGACCAACCACTGACACCGCGAGGACCTACACAACAGCTTAAACACAACAGAAGTAAAACCACCATATATATATATATATATATATATATATATATATATATATATATATATATATATATATCTGCAAGATGATTTCAAAACTAGAAAGGACACTTACAACTCAAAACAAGGGCTCAAAACAGGGATCCCACAAACAATGGAAGCAACAGAAAACGCTTATTATTCAACATTAGAATCAACGCCTTAGAACAGTTATGTACAGTGGCCTTGTCACTGGGTAAAAAGGGCTTGATTTCTCAGCCAAAACGAGTTAAGTTCACCAATTGCATCCAATTTTAGTTCCACATTTTTTTTGGCTAGGATTTTCATTTTTATGCTATTTTTTACCTGCGCTGCTTTAGCGAAATAGGTCTAGTAGTGGATTCGCTCCGTCCGTCCGTCTGTCCGTCCGTTCGTCTGTTCGTCAATGCGTCCGTTCGTCTGTCCGCAACTCTTTTGGGTGCCTAGTTTGTGTAATCTGTAACTCCAAAGGCTTTCATTCCTTTTTATTCATACTTTGCATAATGATTGTTCACATATTGAAGATGTGCACCTTCCATTTTGTGCACATTTGATAAATATTTTCTCATTTTTTACGGTTGTTGAACTTAGAATTTTTTCCATCCAAGATGCGTAGGGGGTCTCTGGTTTGTGTAATCTGTAACTCCAACAGTTTTCATTCCTTTATAGTAAACTTTGCACAATGATTGTTCACACATCGAAGATGTGCACCTTCTATTTTGTGCACGTTTCATAATTTTTTTCTCACTTTTGACTTGTGTTGAACTTAGACATTTTTCCATCCGCAATGCTAAGGGGGTGCCTAGCTTGTGTCTTCTTAAACTCCAACAGTATTCATTCCTTTATATTCAAACTTGACACAATTATTGTTCATACATTGAAGATGTGCACCTTCTATTTTGTGCACATTTGATAAATATTTTCTTATTTTTGACTGGTGTTGAACTTAGACATTTTTTCCATCTGAAATGTTTAGGGGGTGCCTAGTTTGTGTAATCTGTAAATCCAACAGTATTCATTCCTTTATATTCAAACTATGCCTAATGATTGTTCATACATTGAAAATGTGCCTATCCTCTTTTGTGCATGTTTCATAAAATCTCTCTCATTATTGATGGATGTTGAACTTAGACATTTTTCCCGTCTGTCCGTCTGCAACATTTTAGGGGTGCCAAGTTTGTGTAATCTGTAATTCCAAAAGTTTTTATTCCTTTTTATTCAACCTTTGCCTAATGATTTTTCACATATTGAAAATGTGTATCTTCTATTTTGTGCACATTTCATAATTTTTCTCATTTTTGAACAGTGTTGAACTTAAATATTTTTTCCATCTGCAATGCTTAGGTGGTGTCTAGTTTGTGTAATCTGTAACTCCAACATTATTCATTCCTGTATACTCAAACTTTGCATAATGATTGTTCTCACATTGAAGATTTGCACCTCCTATTTTGTGCACATTTAATAAATATTTTTTTCTAATTTTTGACAGGTGTTGAACATTGAAATTTTTTTCCTTCCAAAATGCCTAGTTAGTGTAATCTGGAACTCCAAGAGTATTCATTCCTTTATATTCAAACCTTGCATAATGATTGTTTACACATTGAAGATGTGCACCTCCTATTTTATGCACATTTTACGAATATCTTTTTCATTTTTTGTGATCTTGAACTTAGACATTTTTGTTAGAAATACTTAGGTGGTTTTTGGTTTGTGTAATCTGTATCTCAAGCATTTTTCATTTCTTTATATTCAAACTTTGTATTATGATTGAACATGTGCACATTTGATAATATATTTTTGAGTGTTCAAATAAGAAATTATTACGCCACCTACTGTAGATTACATTGCGAAATTTGGATGTAATCTGATTTCATTACTGTTTATTTGAGCTTTGCATATCGACTATTCACACATTGACGATGTGCACCTGCGACGCAGGTACAGAGCAGAGTTTGGTCTTGTTACTTATTAGTATAGGTCAATTAGATAATGATTTCTAAAAATAGTGCGCATCCAAAAATGCCAATTCATGCAGCCTCACAAAGAGCACCACTGAATTTGAATGTGAACTACGTTACTGTGATGAAGTATGCTTGTACATACCTGACTTCTTACAAGACTGAAACATTTAAGAGATCTTATAGCAGGCACTTCAACTTGGATCTCTTGTTGATCAAATAAGCCTATTATGTAGAATTTATATCATGAATTTGCTTCTCAACATGGTCTAAGCAGGTTTGTTATGAATTGACAGTGGGATTCAATTGTAATTCTATGAGTACAATTATTGTTTCAATTGTAGCCATCAAATTTGAAGAGTTGACCAGAAAAAATTAATTGGTTTTGAAACAGTAGATGATGAATACTAAAAATTACATTCTTCTTTGGTATTGAAAATAATAAATTGTATTCTTGTTTAAGAAAACATTGTGCTAATAGGCCGGTAACGTAATTCACATACCTTACACTCTGGTCTTATTTCCTGCGTAGAAACATATATTTTTTCTGCAAAATATCAGTTTCTAGTGTGTTGCATAACACTTTTAACATCATCATTTGCACATTGGAAGTTAGCTGTTGCATCTAGTTTTTTTAATCTTGTTGGAATAACACTTCAAAGTATCATGATATAATAATGATTTTGAATATTCCATATATTTGAAAATTTGTTGTGCCTCACTACAAACTAAGACAATGCAGAATAAATAATCTAACTTCACTATATGCCTTTTCATGTACATATTTTACGAAAAAGCAAAGTATGCATCATTCACAAAGATACACCCTTCTCGCAAAATGACAACATGTTCATGGTAACGTAATTCAATTAGCAAATTTGCTCACTTCAATTTAAGATAAGAAGTTATAAATTTAAAGTTAACTTTTTTATATATCATGTTAACTATAAGAGTTATCAACATAGTAAGTCATGAGAACATTTGAGGTCAGTGTGATCAACTAGAATGGACCAGGATGCAAAAGCGAGAGTGCAAATTTCAAAGTAAACACATAAACTCACCAGTAAACCTCCAGTGGTAGCAGCAACGATATAAAATGGTTTGAAAAAGAGAAAAAGACAATTGAACAACAAGTCAAAAACTTGTAATCACCGTCCATGTATTGCCTTTGGCCCATTGATAGGACCAATCTGGGTGTTTTGTAGACTGTGAATTACGTTACCTACTTGTGAATTTCGTTACCTATGTTTAATCTAGCACATTTCAAAAACCATTCGAACTATCCCTTAGAGATTTACACTTTTCAATTTTGTTTTTCAAACAGATTACTTTGCATATGTTGTGTTGCTATAATGAGTATCTTTGTAACTTACATAAATAGGGGAGTTGATGTACCCAGAGCATATAGGTAAACCCCTGTTAAAATAAAATACAACTGTAATATGGCTTAAATTGATCTTTAATATGAAATAGGCACACCTAATGGGCAACCAACCACCATTTGATCTGAGAGGATAGCACAGTATATGGTATTTCTTGTGAGTTGGTACTCGTGTGAGTATAAAAAGTGAGGAAGAAGACAAATATCAGGAATCGATACAATTAGTACCACACCTGGCACAGACTACCTTATGAAAAGTGACAAAAGAGTTTCAGTAAATTGTCGTTGCTCTGAGTATAAGGAAATAAAGTAATCCTGCAAGCTATTTTAAAGGAGCTGGGACTCTTGAACGGAAGTTCCTATTGGATACCATAAGGATTTTAATTTGAGCAGCGACATGTGATTTCTTCCAACGATGTGTCATTTTTACAAGTGTAGACTCAGACGAGCCTGTGCATCCTCCTTTTAAGCATAGACACTCCAAATGATGTTCAGTCAGTAGCATAACACGCAAAGAAAATTCAAGCGACTAGCAAGCGTGTATGCGCAGGCTGATCTGAGTCTTTGCTGGTCGCACATATCACATTGTTGAAAATCTTATGTCGCGGCTCATTTGTGGCCGTCTTTTTTCAAATGCGTGACGATGCACGTGGCAGTTGGCGTTTGGCTCAAGTCGTTATCACGTCGTGACGTAACGTTATAAGAATTGTGACGTCACGTCATGGGGATCACACAGCCGCTTGCTTGAAAGAGCTATCGTTAACGTTCAAGCTCCTGGTGATCGAAAAAATCCCTCAGTCTTATGGTTGAAATACAAGTTAAATATCAACAAAACTGGCATCTTCGCGATTCACTCTTACTTTTTGTATTTTTTCAATGCCAATGATGATCACGGCACATTTTTCAAAGGTAGAATAAGGTTCTTAGTTCGATCGAATCGACTCCGTATAGATACCGGAACTCTGTTTTGACAGAACGGAAATCAGGCCTTCATATAGCAGATGAATAGAACAGAACAGAGCCTCTAATCGTAACAGCAACCAACCCTCGTTGTTGCCGCTGTGCGGCAACAACTCGTTGGTTGGTTGCTATTAACTGGGACAGATTTGCCTTTATTAAAAACAAACATTTTTAGCTACTGTATGCATTTAGAGAGGTATTTGGATTTTAGTGAAATTGTAGTAACGTAATTCACAGTAACGTAATTCACAAATTTAAGTTTCCACTTATTTTTTTTCTATGCAAACAACTTTTGTAAAGTTCTTGTATGGTTTGTTATATAGTTAGGTTATAGTTCTTACATTGGCTTCAATTGTGTTTTTGTACCTCTTCTTATACAAATAATACACATAGGGTAACTCTCTCGTAATTCACAAAATTGCATATTTTTAGGCAACCTAAAATTTCTATTTATCTGCGAAAAATAAACAAATGTTTCCCCAAATTCATTTCTTTTGTCCATGCACATATAAATACTCTTGACATAGAGATGTTTGAGGTGAGCTATACATGCATGGTTTGTAATTGCTTAAATTGGTAACGTAATTCACATTAGATTGTGGGACATTAATCATCAATACAGTAAAAAAAGTTTCTTTTTCACTTTTCAATCAAATGAGGGACATTATATGAAAGGTATATATGTGTGTCAATAAAATAAAGTTGAAAAACCTCTTAAAAAAATAACCATTTTAGCAAAATACATTCTTAAAATTACATACTAATACGATGGGACAGAATTTTTTGGCAATTTTTGGGGCACTAACTGATGATAAACGTCGTAAGGAAAAGCTATTGACCATTTTCATTGCTTTTCTTTTATTTGATTTTTAAGACATAAACCTAAGCTAAACTTATAAACCTTAAAGCGTTAGAAAATACACCGTTTACATGCTAAAATGGGGATGGGACACCAAAATGACTGAAACGATGAACTTAACACTTTTTGGCTGTTCTATACTCATAGTACATAAATAAAAAAAATCACATTGAGATAATGAAGCTATACTTACTCTTGATACGTTCAACGTGCGAGAATGTGAGATTAAAACCAGGCCATTTACCAATGGAGTTACTGACGAAACGAACAAATGTTATGTTACTCTTAGATCTAAATATGTACGAGCTCACATTACCACATACTTTTCCATCGTTGAAACCAAGTACATCATAAACCTATAAAAAGATTTGTTTTTAATGACAAAAAAACACAACAAAAAAAACTAAAAAAAACTGAAGTGTTGATACAGACAAAAAATTAGGTAAATACATGTAACACCATATGGAGGGAGCGCAGTGGCTTAATGGTAGAGTACTTGACTTGAGACCGAGGGGCCGCGGGTTGGAGCCTCACCTTGTTGTGGTCCTTGAGCAAGACACATTGAACCTAGCTTAGTACTGGTTCAGCACAGGAAGACCCGTCCCTGTTTAACTGAAAGATTGTTGATGGGACGTAAAGAATCAAATCAAACAAAAGTAACACCAAATGGTGGTTAGCTGATCTGTTTCATATTCACTTTTGCAGATAGACTATGTTAAAAAGTAATAAATAAACAAGTAAAGTTTTTGGGGTATTTTCCTTTACCAAGGCAAAATAAATTAATGTTTGGGTCAAAATGATTAAAAGAGGCCACAATTTTTTTCAGAAATATCTCAAAAGAAGCTTTGATTGTAAATACAACAAATAAGTATTTTAAAAAACATTTTGCACCCATGGCTGCTATGGCAACGTAACTTGGTGGTCTATACTGTGATTTTGATTTGAAAGATAAAAACTTCATAACTTCTTTCCCAAATTTGAAAACAAATTAATGCGACCCTTGTTAACATATATAATGATGTCATAAGGAAAAAATCATGGTTGTCATGACAGCTTAAACATCAGAATATCCTTCCAGACAGCAATTTATCCTATTTGACAAGTGGGATGGATGTGTTCTCGCTCACTGCTATAGGTTATTAGTTTTGTAAGTTTGTGAACAGTAGCACATGGTAGATATTCATATTGTCTGCTCCAAGAACATGCAGCTTGTGTTTGTTAAGTAGTTAAAATTTCAAAGATTTTATCTATATATGACAGAAACAAGAACACGAGCTGAAAAAGATTTTCATGACCACGAGTAATCACAGTATTTGGGGTTTATGTAATATGGTTTTATTGTACTACAAGGTTTTTTCATCTTTGAATTTTCTAAAACCGTTTCTTATTTTAGCGTGGTTTTCTGGCAGATGTAATAGAATTTTTAGTCTAGGGGTGGGAGTCAGAATTCCATAAATCCTAACCCCTGATTAATCAAACTTAAACTTTATTTTGATAATGAAAATCAAATGTATAGGTTTGTTTTTGTCTGCAGTAGCCGATTTATGTTCAATGTTATAATTGTTTATCAAAATTAACTTATTAAATCTGCATTCGCCCCTTTTGAAAGAATGGCTTGGTTTGTTCCTTTATTACGTATCTAGCAATTTACACATCTGGAGATAATCAGGTAAGAAGCTAGTAGTTAGGGGATAACTGTATTCAAAATTTTCATTTCGGGAGGTATATCGTTGAATATACGGTCGGAAATTTAGTTTTACGGCGACGCGTAAAATTTTGAATATGGTTATCCCCATTCTAATGCACTTTTAACATTTTCCTTTCAAAAAGACAGTGAAAATGTACTTTGTTGCAGCTATACGTTCAGCGGTTGCCAGCTGTATAAAGCCGCTCGCCAGCTGCATATATTCACTTGTCAACCAATGAAAAGCGACGTTACATAATGACGTCGGGTTTCCGACAGTATATCGCAGGATATACTGTCGCAAATTTATGACGTTATCTAATCCGACGTCGCGTTGCATTTTTTAGTGCATTAGAAGTTGCTTTTGCTGCTATAGTGCCTTAACAGATGGCAATAATTGGAGAAGTATCAATGCATCTCAAAAGATACCCTGTTTCTATGATTTGTCGAAATGATGAAGACTGTTTTTAAAATTCAAGATATATACAACAAATTAACAAAAAATTAACAAAAAAATAATATTTTTAGACGTTTACTCAATAGCTTAAACTCCTGCAATGTGTCAGGAAAAAATGTTTTGTGTAATGAGCTCTTCACAGCTGTTCCAGTAGAGGTTAAGAACTGGGACAAGCCCTCCTATTTGCTGTCAATTATAACTTGGAGGAAAATTTGAATTAGTAGCAGACAAAAAATGATATCCTAAAAAGTAAACTTCAGAATTAAATTTTGTTTCAATTATCATATGGAATTATTGTTTATGTCTTAAAAAAGTTATGTGTCAACTTTCATTACTTTCCATGGGATAAGTACTTTACATTCTAGGATTTTCAATGATGACAGCTGTTTACTGGATGTAAACTGGGGAACATACTGACTATTTTTTCAGACCTTTGGCTTTTAATATATGAACTCTGGGCTTTAAATATAGTACAGATGCCCTATAATGTGATTAAAAACAAACAAACGAAAAAACAATGAAAGCTCAGAGCCTATAGATTTCCTTTCCCAATGTGAAATAAATTAACATATATAACAATATTGGCAGGTCATTAGCTAATTACGATTATTGTAAGCTTATTTTTTGTAATAAAAATATTTGCAAAACGGTTTTAGCAGGCTTACAAATTCCTAGTACAATTATTTGGTTGATTAATACCTTGTTACTGGGAAATGAGTTAACAATAGAAATATGCGTACTGAGCATTGAAAATAAAAAGAGAAAAAAGTATCTAAAATAGAGCTCAAAATGAGGAGGATTACTGCAGGAAAGCAGATCGTGGGAGCAAGGGACTTCAAACCACTTGGTTTTTGTTATTGATTGTTGAACTGATTTTTTCCCAATCATGACAGTTGGATAGTGTGTTAGAATCGTTTTGAGTCTTTAATAAATTTATACACTGATAGGAATATTTTATTGTCATAAAATGTAGTAATTTCTTGGTTTCGGTTGTTTTACCCATATGAGAAAATATTATCTCACCTGGTACCGACCGGTGGGATAGATTAAAAAACGAACAACGGCACGCCGATAGATAACACAATGATGTCATTGTTAGATTAAAGTGACACTATTGTGATATTAAAGTAGAAAAGACAGCGAAGATTAGGATTCGTTACAATCAAGTATCACACCTTACCTGAGACACCATGATGAGAAAGTGACACAAACACAAGAATACACCACACACACGGGAGCCAAGAGGTAAACTGATAAAGCTATACCATAATATTATATCAATATAGCAAATATTACAGATTAACTTAAAATGTCTAAAAGTATTTAAATCAAATAGTTCACTCAATAGCAGTTAATGTAAGAAACAGATTGTTAAAAACCCTATCAAAATATTCATATCCGTTCAAAAGTAAGGCCAATTTAGATTTCAAACTGGCAATTTTTTCCCCAAAACAGACCTGGAAAACTGAAAATAGATTCTATTCCATAATGCATCATTTGGTGATGTCATACGAGGTTTGAAATAATTAAATTTTAAATGTTTGCATGGGCATCGAAGTTGTCAAACTTTAGCAAGCTTTTATGCAAAAAGACGAATATTCATCTCGCTTAAACGGTGGTGTGTATGCTAAATTTTATTGAATTTAAATTTTTTGCTTATAATTCAAATTTAGAAAAAAAACATAAATTGAGTTTTACTATGCATTTCTTATTTTAAATAATACAAACATTTGTAAAATTAAAATTTTATGTTTAATTATTCTGCAACATTAAACAATAATTCGAAAACATATCCACTTAAATGTTTTTTTTAAATAAATATCAAACAATGTTTAAAAAATCAATTTTTTGGCTTTTAGTCGAACTACTCAAGCACTCTGACGAAGCCATCTGATCAGATTCCACACTGTTTCCCCACTGTGATTTGAAATACATGCTTATAGCTGGGATGCTGCAGGTAAAATGTTAATAAAAATTGGGAGGGGCATAGTACATAAAATATTAAGAATGACAAGGATTAAAATATGTTTACCGAAAATGCAGCTATTTTACATTTGTGGTCATATGGTATAGCTACAAAGTGAACTTTGACCTCTATTTGCATGCCAGCAGGCGCCGTGAGAGTCCAGAGACAGTCTTGATATATGTCATATTGTCCATCCTGATCCCGGTCGATCCCCATCAATGACCCATTAGACGCTGTCACTACACCACCACATTTCGGCTCTCCAACTGAAGTAAACAATACAGCAATGATCGTCAGAAGGTAAATTAAATATTGTTTTTCTGTATTTACACGCTACTCGATAAGCGCATTTGCAGTCAGTGAGTGCACAAAGTATACTCATATCCATTATATAATAAAGTTCTTTACAACTATGTTTATTTTTTTACGATGATATTTTCATTTGAATTTATCACTTAGTTTTTCGTGGGCCAATTAGGTTCACGCAGACAAGTAAATCTATAACTCCAATAAAATTGTATAGTCAAGCATCAACACTTGTGATATGCTAATATTAACCATTCTCTTGAAAGCGCTTATCACTTAAGATAAACATGTACCCCACATACTTCCCAGCCCCTAATTTCAAGTTGCTTCCCCACCAATGTTTTCATTATTCTAGCTCAGCTAGATAAAGGAAACAAATGCAGATCAGGATAATATAGCATAGCTGAATACCAAATAATAACTAACCACCAGCCAATTGCCATGGGGTTCCCCTACAAAATAAACTTAATTTTAGTATTTTACAGGTTATACCATTTTAGAGCAAGCAATATTTTGTCTTATGTCTTAGGTATTTTGTCTTACCTCTAAGGCATTTTATCTCATGTATTATGCATTAGGTATTACAGCTTACCTTTTATGTCCTAAATCGTATGTACTCGTACTTTGTCCAATCAACATATAATTATATATCTCCTAAAATGTACTCATACTATATATCAAGCACAAATAATAGTAAGCTTCTAATTAGTATTTGTGTTCTAAAACATTCAGGCCGACATATGGCCATTTCACATTCTTTCTATCTCTTCACTTCGTAATTTGGATATGAATTATATGATAGAGCTCAATGATTATATGATGCAGCACTTCTTACTAAGTGTTACACTCAACATGCTATTGGGCTATATATAGACTTCAAAATTAATCATATAAGACATTTTATCAACATTAAATTTGTCAACAAGGGGGTTGAATTCAATAAATTACCCAGTATATTTAAAGATATATCTGTTATCTTTTCTATGTCTTACTTAATTTGAAAATAAGGAATCACCTAGTATGTGTTATAAGTACAATAAACCTATTCTTAGTACTGTTTTAAGACTATAATGAATTAGTAACTGAACTTGATATTGAAACTACTATTCCTGACTTTGAGATTGAAAGGACACTAAGTATTGCTATCAACCTGCGGGTCATATAGTCACTGGGAATTTAAAAATCATAACTGATTCAAGAATTTGGTCTAATATATGTAAGGGACCTAAATATAGGTTTCCTTTGCCAATATACTTCAAAACATGTCGTGAGCAAATTGCTGGCGCCTTACAAGAATTCGCCAGTAGATCCACAAACTCTGTTCAGGTAGGAGCTCACCTTAATTACAGCCAGTCACGTACATGCTATATAGAGAAAAGATATGGGGACCAGTCGGCTACCAGTGTTAACAGGTCCTTATTACAAACGCAGCTAAAACACTTTATGTTCCAGATACTAAGGCCAACCAGCAAAAGACAATGACTAAATATCTACCTCAACTGAAACCAGTTCGCATGACTAATAGGAGTTAGCTGAACCAACGTCACCCAACGAAAGACACATTTCAAAAGAACGTTGTTCGAGGGAGTATGGCAGTTTTATCGCAAGTACCCCATTGGGCAACGATCGCTAACCCTGTATCCAACATAAGATTTGGAGACACCATAATTTACCATTCTCAATGGCAGGTCACTCGGAACTTGAAACATTGATCAGGATTAATTAAAACACTCAATATATTATGTCAGTTCTCGTTATCTGCCAGTTTTAAAAAAATCTGAATAAAAATTGCAGAGGAAGCCTGATTAAACTATAAATTTTAGATGCTCAAGGGCAGCTGACTCGGTTGTCAGTGATGTGATCTGACTCAAATTCAAACTAATCCATGTTTTTATGTATGTCCTGGCTACCTACAATAATGAAGAAGATAAAATGAAAAATGAAGAAGCTAGAGTAGTCACATTATACAGATATATTTAAGACGCTCAATGGCAGCTAGCTCTGAAGTTGGTGGTCAGGTGTGGCCGATAATCAAACTCATTCAAGCTTTTATGGTTGTCCTTGTTATCTGCAAACGCACGGAAGATCCAATCAAAATGAAGGCGCTAGAGTGTTCACATTAGATCTCCCATTGTATGTCTATGCAGATTTTTCCAGAAGGCGCTAGAGAGGTCATTAGAGCGGTTAGGCTATTAAAACAAGGTTATTGATATAGCAAAATTCGAAAAGCATTTTCTAAATTCTACCACAGACACTCAGAGTTAATTGTTAAATACAACATTGGTTCAAAACTGTTTTGCAACAAGGCATATCAGAACCTATATTTTATGGTGATTTAGTTTATAAATTCAAAATAATTGTTGAAAACCCTCATCTTAGTGATGAATTCAAATGTTGGATATAACTTGGTTATCATATGGCAGTCTGCCTACCTGGTTGTAAACCCAATCACGGTCTATAGCTATGGTTTCCTCTTTAATTGAAGGGCGGTGGGTCAGGCTACAGGCTCAATAACGGCTCTGTCGTTAGCTTAAATCGGTAGGTTGGAGCCTGATGCTTGGCTGTTGCTGCTCCGTTGCTCAACATGAGGTTTTCTTCAGTTCTTTAGCTCTGACTATCTGTGGGTCGTGAGCCATTTTCTCTGTTTCATCATAGTGTTTTAATTTGATTTTATTGTTTCTCTATGATGATACATTGCAATAGTTAGGAATCCTCATGCGAGCTTACCATTTTTGTGCTTAAACCACAGCAGAATCTAAGACGAAGTTTTGATACCAGTAAATGCATTTAAGATCCCAGTGGCTTTGGTTGTTGTCCGTTCTAAGGCGGTGGTTCTGTTGTTGTTGATTGCTACTCCCATTGTGGGAATTTGTCATTGTTCTGTGTTTTGCTGTCCATTCTAGTTTTGCAATCATCTTGATGGGGAAGAGAGAATTAATTGCTTTGCTTTGTTTGTCTTCCTGGTGTCTCGTGATTGGTGTGTGGCTCTTCCTCATGATGACATGGGTTAGTCTGCAGTTTGTGATTGTGGTATTGCTTGATCATACTCACTATATTTTAATACGCAATATGTAAGGCAAAACACATAAGTCATTAGATAAAATACCTAAGAGGTAAGACAGAATGCCTAAGACATAAGATATAAGACAAAATATCAATAAAAGTTACTTATTTACTAGAACATACGTCCACTTACATCAGCTGTATTACTATATCTGTTAATCCTCTGCATCTGTAACATCCCCCATTATCAGAAATGCTAAATATTTTTCCCGCTTTGGTTTAATGGCATGGACAAATATGTTTGATTATATTGATGGCAGTCATGGCACCCATCGCGCGTAAGAACTGGGCACGTCAGCACAACCGCTGAACGAGTCGTTTTCACTGACGAGTCAAAATTCAACCTTCATAGACCTGATGGCAGGGTTAGAGTTTGGCGACGCTGTGGAGTGGCTAGAATCTGCCAACGAGGTCCGTTATTGTGCTTACATTATCACCCTGGTAATTGTTCCATACATACATAGCAAATGGCAATACAGAAGTTTTACAACAGGATAGTGCACGTTACCTCACCACACGTCACACACAGCAAACAACATAAACATGCTCAATTGACCAGCAAAATCCCCCGATCTTTCTCAGATCGAGCACTTGTGGGACTACCTTGGACGTAAAGTACGTGGCAGGAACGACGTTAACAACGCCAATGATCTGGAGCCGGCTTTGCACGAGGAATAAGCACGAGTACCTTGACAATTCATCCAACGTCTAATAACAACATGAGGCGGCGTTGTGTGGCTGTTATCCAGGCTAGAGGTGGACATAGGCTAGGTAATAGTTATACCATGGGTTGTCCGCCTGTACGTGGAGATAATCCACGAGCTTTAGCGAGTGGATTATCTTACGTACAGGTGGAAAAAAATGGTATTACTATTTTATACCACCTATATCAGTGTAGACCTTGCACATCATGAGATATTTCGTGCTAAAGTTGGTAAGGGTGGTATAAAGGTGGACATACCAGATATTGAATGAAATGTGAAATTTTACTCTGACCCTTTAGTGTGATCTTGCCGTGGAAAAAGGGTTCATAATCAATATGGCCTGATAAAATTATGGAAATGTATTGGAAATTATATAAAAGACCTCGCACAGTCTCCTATTCAATCTGCCCAAATTTTGACAGCCTGTGGTAAGGATAATGCATAATTGACAACTTTTGTGCTTAAATCAAACCCTTATATTTAGTGCCTCTAGCAAACTAAAAAATGTTTTGAAAATATTGCATAATTATGCCAGGACATCAAGATTTAGGGGGTGGGGTATTTTTGTGACTTGTATTCGCCTAAAGACATGGAAATAAAATGTTTGCGGCACAAAACATTAGATGAAAGTAATACGTTTGCATAAAAAACATGTTGAGTAGATTTCATTATTTCTTCTAAGTACGTATGTTGTCCATGACTTTTGACTATTACCTGTTATGTTTCAAGTTCAGCCAGTTTGGCTTGTTCACTGAGGTGTATCATACCTACATACTGTATACATCAGAGTCTAGATAAACACAGTTTTTGAGTGTAAAATAGTAAATATTTTTTCTTACCCATCAGATTTAACCTATAATTTGGTGCTTAAATTAACCGTCTCATTGCGTCGGTTCTTTTGAGTACCCACAACATATGTTTTGGTTGAGAAATAAGACAGTTAATTAATGGTACACAATCATAACAAAAGCCCTGATACATGCCTTTGTAAATTGATATTTACCTACAGGTTTGTACAAAATTAGTTCCTATTAAGATTTTATGACATTTTGTTTTTGAGCATTTTGAAATCGTCCCCGCCCCCCCCCCACCCCCGTGACCAATCTTGCCATTTTTCATATGATGCGTAAAATGTGAAACTACAACTTTTTGCTTTAGGATTAGTTCGGTCAGGGGGGAAGCACTTCTGTAAAACTTGTTTTTCTATTTTCTATGTGTTAAATAGCAAAAACAGAGTTTTCAACCCATATTTTTTAATTGGTACTTGTCCTATGAGAAAATAACTTTTGCGGGCAACTTGAGGGTAGAACCTTTTATCATTTTAATGAAAAAATTATGTTTTCTTTGAAACTTTTCTCTGTCCATTTTTATGGACAATCGTTCCTTAAGACTGTTTGAGGTCCATTTGAGGTGAGTTAAATTTCTGTCAATATTCAGACCCTTTTAAAAAATTATTGCACATGGTGTCCTTACTAACTTAACTATTTCTTCTGAGTATATATAGTAAGTTATATGATTTTGAATTCAGCAGTTTTAAAAAAAATAACATATTTTCTCTGTTTATTTACATCCGGAATCAAAGGACCTCGGACACTCCCCTATTCAATCTGCCCAAATTATTACAGCCTATGGCTAGGATAATGCATTATCGACAACTATATTTGTGTGCTTAAATCAAACCCGTACATTTAGTGCGCCTAGCAAATTAAAAATATTTTGAAAATATTGTATATTTATGCCAGGACTTAAGGGTTTAGGGGGTGGGGTAATTTTTTGTGACCAAATTTTATTTCACAGAAAGTCAAAGTTTCGGCAGGTATTCACCTAAACACATCGGAATATAATGTTTGCAGCATAAAACTTAAGACGAAAATGATCAATTTGCATAAAATTGAGGTTGAGACGAACTTATCTTTTCTTCTGAATAAGTATGAAGTCCATGACTTTTGACTACTACCCGTTATGTTTCAAGTGCAATCATTTGGACCTGTTCACTGAGGTATATGATATCTGCATACAGTATACAACATACTCTAGATAAACACAGTTTTTGAGCGTAAATTGTAAATGTTATCTTACTCAATCGATTTAACCTATAATTTGGTGCTCAAAAGAACCGTCTCACTTGGACGGTTCTTACAAGTACCCACAACATATGTTTGGTTGAGAAATAAGACAATTTATTACTAGGTACGCAATCATAACAAAAGCCCTGATACATGCCTTTGTAAATTGATATTTACCTACAGGTTTGTACAAAATTAGTTCCTAATAAGTTTTTATAATATTTTGTTTTTAAGCATTTTGACAACGCCCCCCCCCTTCCCGTGATCAATCATGCCATTTTTATATGTTGTGTGAAATGTAAAAGCACAACTGTATGCAAAAGGAATAGTTTGGTCACGTGGGGGGGAGCACTTCAGTAAAACCTTTTCTATTTTCTATATGTTGAATAGCAAAAACAGAGTTTTCAACCCATATATTTTAATTGGTACGTGTCCAATGAGAAAATAACTTTTGCGGGCAATTCGAGGGTAGAACCTTCTATCCTTTTCATGGATAAAATATCATTTTCTTTGAAATTTTTCTCTGGCCATTTTTATGGGCAATCCTTCTTGAAGACTGTCCGAGGTCCTTAGACATTGCCATTGTAGGTCAGGGTTAAATTTGGACCATCAGTTGAACAATTTAGTAGGCCTTCATATCCATAATGAAACTCACCAAGACTACTTGTTCTGCAGAAAAAAGTGCCATTACCTTCTATGGGTGTAGCCACCATCTGGGTGATGTGACCGGGGTCATTTGAGCAACCTTTCATTCCCCCATTCTGACGAAAATTTGAGTTCAATTTGCCCAGTGGTTTAAGAGGCGAAAATGTTGACTAAATGGCCGGTCAGACGACGGAGTTATTGGTAAACTATTAGCTCAGCTATGAGCATTCGGCTCAAGTGAGATAATAAAAGCTGTATCATGCGCGGATCCAGAAATTTCGTCTGCAGGGGCTCCAGGCCCAAGTTTATTTTTGTGTTTTGTTATACTTTTACCAAGAAAACAAATCAGTAAACAAAGTGGGCCACAATTGTCTCACCATGGAAACGCCATTTAAAGATGCATAGTCTGCAACTATGAACATTTTTCGATTTTTTTTATTTTCTTTTAAAATCATTTGTAAAAGTAGAATTAAGTTATGTTTTCACAATAAATATGTTCATTATAGCTGAAAACTGCACGGAAAAGTGAATTATCTTATAAAAACAGTTGTTTTTTTTCTCTTGTTGGTAATTATTTGCGTCCCTCCAATAATTATAGACAGGTTATTTTAACATAAATGCTGTTGTTTTGATACTGATAATTTGCTAAGATTTACGAAATTGGTAAAATATATACCTGAATTTCAGTTTTTTTACTGTGTTCTTGAAAAATAAAAACATTAATTCTAAAATTAAAAGATCAAAAGTTACAGACTATGCAGCTTTAAGTGATGATGGCCTGACATTGAATAATGGGTGTGTAGCTTTGTGATTTTCCAGAGGAGTCATTACCAGAGTGCTCCTTAGGAAACCTACAGCTTGATGTTTTTTCAAGGTGGGTCCGGACCCCAGCCCCCTCTGGATCTGCGCATGTCCATACCATCACATATGCGTTCGTAACAATATTGATATGGTCTGTCTGGGTCCATAGTAAAACACCAGGGCATATGTGTATAATGAACATTGCGACAGTAGTTGTTTGCCGCTTCCACCGACCCATCTACAGGATAGTTATGTGAACCCATCACGTTATGGTCGTTCGGTGTAGTATCAGCCCAGGGTTGACATGTCCGCCCGCCATTAGTGATTGACACATTGCCAGAGTAAAGGCTTAAGTCTGTCCCAGGAGGGCACAATACTTGACCAACATCTAAAAGGATAAAAGACGATTCTCAACACCCGGTTTAGTCCAAAGTTATACTATACAGTGAGCTTCTTTAGTTACGCACCACTTATAAAATGTAAAATTATTCGAAAAAGAAATATGATAATTGTATTCTGAGACTACCAGCGTAAAGCGCATCTATATTTGCATTAGCCATTGAAATCATTGTGATCAAATCAGAAACGAATGAGAAAATGAATCCTGAAGGGCACTACCTTCAAAACACCATTTCACATTGCATTATTCCGAATGAAACTCAGACCACCTTGCACTTTTTTTCAGGGTCGAATTTCTGCTATGCCAGAGATCAGAGCCGATTTATTTTTGTCAATATCTAAGACTTGATTGTGTTTGTTAATGCAATCATTTTTAAACGATTTACGATTTTGGTTCCCAGCGGAAGAAGGTTTACAAAAAGTTGGTTTTAGTACTTTTTTTAAGTAAGTTAAAATTTCGTATGATTCTGAGTAAACTAGTTATCAAAACACTTCTTTGATAATTTCATTTAAACAACCGTGTATCCGCCGTTTATTTTCGAAAAAAAAATAATGGCGATATAGTGTGACGTAAGTGATGACGTCACTACTACCAAGGCTATATGACGTGTCAATGATAAGAGGTTTTAGTGTTTTGATACTTCTATGTCAACAAGTGACTTGTAACCAAACAATTTGCGATGGTAAAAATAGTAAGTGAGTATGATCAGGAAATACCACTATCACAAACTGCAGACAACCCCGTGGCACCGCGAGGAAGAGCCGCTCAACCATCACAAGACACTAGGAAGACAAATTAAGCAAAGCAATCAGCTCTCTCTTCCCCATCAAGATGATTGCAATACTAGAATGGACATAAAGTAACGTTCAACAAAACATAGAACAATTACAGACTTCCACAATGGGAGTAACAATAAACAAAAAGTCAACAACAACAGAACCACCGCCTTAGAACAGACAGCAGCCTAAGCCACCGGGGGGGGGGGGGCTTAAATGCATTTTACTGGTACCAAATCTTCGCCCTAGATTCTGCTGTTGTTGAAGTACAAGAAATGTTCAGCTCGCATGGAGGCCATCTAACTAATGCAATGTATCATCATGGAAAACACTCTAATCAAATTAACACTCCATGATGAAACAAAGAAAAGGGCTCATGACTCACAGATAGTCAGAGCTAAAGAAAACCTCAAGTTGAGCCACGGTGGGTCCAGCTACAGATAAGCATCAGGCACCAACCTACCGATTAAAGCTTTACGTCAGAGCCGTCATAGATAAACCTGTTTGATAATTGTAACGGATGTTAATATGACGTCAAAAGGAGCAATTCTTCAAAAAGTAACGGTGTTGCCAAATTCAATGACCAAAAAAGTGGGTTTTATTTGAATAAAATGATTGTTTTTGGTGTTTTTCTGTAACAACGATCACCATGGATAATGCCTGGTGCAAAACGCAAGTAGAAAATATAGACGTTCAGGTTGCACTTGCAGTTTTGTCAAAATTGCCTTTGGCATAGCAGAATGATTCGCATGAGTGATTCTGATATTTTTTCGATGTCATCAAACAGATAAAATGTCAATAAGTAAATTATCATAGAGAATGTTCAATTCAAACATTTTTGTCAAAAATGTGGGCCCTGAAAAAGTGCTGCGTAACTAAAGTGGCTCACTGTATTTAGCGACGATGTCTTAGTGCGAGGTCGTATAGGCATATGTGATTTACTATATCTTCCTTGTAAATCTATACTGAGTTTCACTGCCAACGCAACTTTATTTTTGTCTCTCATCTTTTAAATCTGCAAATAATCTGATCAATCCGATTATTTTCTGAGCGAGTCGACTATCTTTCTGCATTATTAAATCCAAGTTTTTAGTGCGCATGACGGAATACTCACTTTGGGGTAGAAAATGACTTTCATAAGTGGGTTCGTGTCTGACTCAAGTAGGGCAACAGCAAGGCAATTTCGAACCTTACATTTTCAGACATTTGGCCTCTATTGGAGACGTTGTCCGTCGTTGGAGTTTCATTATAATTTGTCAGTTTTACGTATATTGCACAAATACCGTATTGGCATCAACTATGATAATTTTACCACGAATTAATGTTCTACTACTATACATAGTTACATTGTGAGCAAAAACACATACATGACTACTATAAAACACTTAATTTTGGCGGGCATTTTTATTTGGCGCTATTAGCGGTATAAACAAAAATTGCCAAACTATGAGACCGTGAAATACAGTTTTGTATTCAGTTACACTATAAGCAATAAATGGACACACATTTTTAGTATTTTGGAATCTGCATCAATATTCCAACTTTTCAACGGAAGACTATGTTTCCACGTTGAAAAACGGCGTCTTAAAAGTGGCTACTATTAAAGGAAAGAGCATATTCTTTCCTTTAAGAGTAGTCCCAATTAGAATAGAAAATAATTTTAAAGGGCATTATATTGAGAAACCACCAAACTTAAACTACCGCAAGATGCCAGTCTTTTAAAATCTCCAAATTTTGATGCTGTGAATATTAAGTGTATTAAAGTATGTTAAATTTTTCCTATTTTATATATTTGTTTTTATTATATTTTAAATAATTAAACAATAATAAATACATTTAATTGCATGTACATTTTACTTAAAAAAATATCGCATCCAATGGTGTTCAAATGGTGGAATTGTATACTTACACATATCTGGTATTTCGTCAGATGGTTTTGGGTCACTACCGTTAGTTCCTTGTGTCCCTGAAACAAACATACAGAACAATTTACAAGTTCTTTTTGTCAAGCTCGAAGTAAATCAACACCTAAATTCTTTGCATATGAAAATATATCCCTGGGAGAAGTATATCAAGTATGGGTCTCTATAGAAAATCCAGTATGGGTCTCTACAGAAAATTCTGTTATGGACGTTAGTAAGGCGATAGTTAAAACAAGAATCCTGTTGGGAACCTGCCTGTTACAGGCAAACGTACACAGATTCAACCAGTATGTGAAGATTCTATGCGTAATCTATGTGAACAACAAACATAAGAAATATTTTATATGCTAACGTACATTCAGCTGCTGACCGAGACCAGAATAAATAAACATAAAGTGCTTAGAGATAAAATAATACAAAGTGCTAAGAGACTTTGTTAAATACCATATTGGAGATGACGCTTGGAAAAAAACTCTTTCTATCTCCACAAAAGTAGATATAGTCCAGCTGATAATCGATAGTAAAACATTTTACCATCTGTTGGACGACGTTTACATTATATTTAAGATTGAGAAGTATTCCAGAAGTTTGTGCTGTAAACTACATAAAAAGAGACTATCCCTGCTTGGTAATATGACTAATATGGCAGAGATACCGTGAGATATCACTGTATCTTATCGGAACACGAATTCTTAATCATGTGTTACAGAAATAATCAAAGCCCTAAGACTACAGATAATTTTACCCTGAATAGAGAGAGGAGACTTAAACAGATCAGAAGAAGTGATACAATGACCAAGTTGAATTTCCTCTCGTTAAAGTATGTAAACTTAGCTAGTCATGGCTTCACCTATTCTAGGGATGGTATTTAAGGGAGCCCCCAAATTAAAGACCTCATTGGCTAAAGCAAAGGGGTCAGTATCTGGTTCATGCTCTGCGAGTATTGTTGAATGTATGGTATAATGTTATTGGTATCATGGTATGATAGCGAGATCTATCTATCTATCTATCTATCTATCTATCTATCTATCTATCTATCTATCTATCTACGAGGGGCATTTGGAAAGTTCTTAGCATTAGCTTATATCTCAGTAACCGATTTACAAACCTTATCATGCTTGGTATCATTTTAAAGAGCTATCTTTCCTCTATCTTGTGGCACAAATTTCATGAGGGTATTATAATGCAGACACGAAAAATATTATTGTGAATACATGTACTGTTTGTATACTGGAAAACGCAAAATTTCAGTGAAAAATGTAACATTTTACCTTTTGAAAACGTGTGCAGAACATTAATAATAGCTCATGAAAATAGCTACTTTTGTACCATTTGGTACGCCACAATCTGGTACAGTTATTATACAATTGATGACCGAGTTGGATGTTTCTAATAACTAAATACTGTGACAGCAATACCAAAACCGTCTAGAAAGCAAAGCAATGCGCTATTTTTTTCGACTAAAAATCGCATGTCACAATGCACATATTTTGAAAACATTTAACCAACAATAGTTTAAAATGCCTTACGTTGGCATTTTTGTCAAGTACACTTTATGCGCTTTTTATTTAAACCAAAATAGTTGTTGTAAACCAGGACAAAGGGAAGATAACTCTTATAATCTTACCATGGGGCAGAGTAAGTTTAGCTATGCGCCTATGTTCTGTTTCATTTTAATTAAAAACAGTGGCAAACAAAAAAGTAAAAATACCTTGAGAGTAGAAATCAATCAATTTTGTGATAGTTTACGCGATACCATGAGAAGCTCTTATGCCATCGACAAAATGTGAGGGGTTAAGTTACCCTACCCACTTCTTGAAAAGTAGGGGTAGTGTTATTAGGAATAAGTTTCTTAATCAGAACAAAACAAGCCACACTTTTTGCGCGACGAAATGATTTATATGCATTGTTCGCTACAAATAAAGCAAAACATATACTCAATAGGCATTTTTCGTGTTCCTGTAACGACACACTTTATAGTAAAAGTATAAAGAAAAATCGAAAAAAAGTCCCATTTTTGAAAGTTTACCATTTCTCTATTAGTCAACATTTCCCGAATGTAAAGGTGGTAGTCGTGCAAGCAGTGATCGCATAAAGTAATTTAATAAAACATAAGTTGGCACAAAATCGTTAATTTGTCAAATCAATATCGCAAATAAGGTCCCCAATTTTCCTTTGCTTTTTTCCAAGTATTTTCGCCAGTATATAAACCCCTACTCATTTTGAGCATGCCCTGCACGTGCACGCCAAGTCCTTTTTTCGACAAAAAATAAACCATCAAGTAGCCATTGAATTCTATTTTCCAAAAATGTATTATTTAGTAGCATTTCATCAACGTATTGTGGAGATATGATGCGATGCTAAGAATTTCCAAACGACCCTCGTATCTATCTATCTCACATTCCCACTACCAACCCTGGAAAGGATGACAAGTGACGTCAGTGTCATGTTAAACTGACGTCATTTTGTTATGTCGCATCTCAGCGTTTTCAGGAACTTCTGGGAGACGTTAATAGATATAAAACTGTGGCATTTAATGGTAAGTAAACAAACAAATCTATTATTTCTGTGAGGATGGGAAAATAGAATCCATTATTTGTGTTCAATGGAGACAGGAACATCCAAGCCTAAGGGTTCAATGTTCCAGTGTGAATCAAGGTTTGCAGGGTTTTCGAATGGAACCGTCTGCCCTTGGGTTGGGGATTTCCTGTTTCCACTGAACACCAATGATGGATTTATTTTCTCACACACTTTACTTTTGGCTATGCACTGTTTTTTTTTCTTGACATCACTGAAGTAGCGGAAGTTTACAATAAAGGTTCACATAGCATCACAAAAATACTGATTAAAAACCATTTGAGATTTCCAACAATCTGGTATATGTGACGATTTTTTTTATTTTCTTTTTAAATCATTTGTAAAAGTAGAATTAAGTTATGTTTTCACGATAAATCTGTTCACTTTAGCTGAAAACTGCACAGAAAAGTGAATTATCTTATAAAAACAGTTGTGTTTTCTCTTGTTGGTAATTATTTGCGTCCCTCCAATAACTATAGACAGCTAATTTTAACATAAATACCGTTGTTTTGATACTGATAAGTTGTTAAGATTTACGAATTTGGTAAAATGTATACCTGAATTTTAGTTTTTTTACTGTGTTCTTGAAAAATAGAAACATTAGTTCTAAAATTGAAAGATCAAAAGTTACAGACTATGCAGCTTTAAATGTTTGGTAATCTTCGATTTATCACGATTTTCGATAATTTTCTTTTGCTAAATCAGGTATACATCTCAGCACATTGTTTCTACCATTTCTCGACTAGTAATGCCCTCATACTAAGATGCAACAACACATTGATTTTCCTATGGAGATTTCAGTGTTAAAGTTTCGAACTTGGCAATTTGATGGAAAATTCGCTTTTTAAGATCGCTTTTCTAAACGATGAAAACACACTTGAGATAAGTTCTTCACATTTCTGGTTGTCACGTGTCTAGACTATCATTTCGTGCAGTCGGATCTCGTAGGTAGTGGATTTCTGAAGGCCTTAATTGTGTTAGATTTCCGTTCAAATTGGCAACCTGAAAAAATGGACCCCTGTCACATTTAAATGGCTTTCATGTGTTTCCTCGTAACAACATCCGTAAAACTTTTACTGTAATGCATTACCCAGTATTTGAGCATTAAGATACACGTTCAATTGCATTCTTGGTTGCATAATTGTATATATAGGTGGCCAACAATTTAGGTGTAGCATTTTCACTTTCGTTCAGTATATTAACATTGAAATGTTCTTAAGTGTCCAAATTTTCACAGAAAGAAATGATCAACAAATCAAGTTTTTAAAAAGTTTCGTTTTCATAAGATTACAGTAACGTACCTAAAATGTCTCGAGTATGTTCCGCATTAGAATGTGATACCTACCATTATCTAACTAAGTTTTTTTCACTCATCCGCACGTTTACTTGTCCTGCACTAAAAAGTCATGCGCTCAACATTTGAATAAATGTTTGAAAAAAACGTTACAATTTTAACATTGAAATGTTCTTTAGTGTCCAAATTTTCTCAGAAAGAAATGATAAAAAATGAAGTCGTAAGAATACAGTAACGTACTTTAAATGTCGCGAGTATGTCCCGTATTAGAATGTGATACCTACCATTTTCTTCCCTCTGTATATGTGAGTAAATGGCACTAAACCCTAAGCCATTCACCATATTGTCAGCATAGAAACGAACATAGAGTACGTTGCCCAAAGATTTCACTGGTAGTGGAGGAACCTGACCACAGAATCGTCCGTGGGAAAAGCCCTGCTCGTATATCTAGATTTAAAATGTTGTAATTACCAAAAATGGAATAGAGGATCTTGCATTCATGCTCATATTCTCGTTTTATTTAATTTATTAAATGAGTTATGGAAAAGAGATAAAATGCGAGGCTCTGTCGAGTGTTTTATTGCTTTCTTCGAAATAAGTTCAATAATACAAGAACACAAATGTTAGGAGCCGCTGGGGTGTAGTGGATAAACCGCTTGCCTCTTAAACCAGGGGTCGCAGGTTCGATTCCCGGCTTCACCAGTCTGTCGGATGAGACTTTAAGCCGTGGCCCGTCTCCATATGACCTAAGCTGTTGGTGGGACGTTAGACACAAACACAACAACAACACAAATGTTAGATGACACTAAAGCTATTTTAACCCTTAAACCTTCACGGTTTATAGCTATTGTTACCTCTTTAATTGCAAGACGGTGGGTCAGGCCTCATACTCTATGACGGCTCTGACGTAAAGCTTTAATCGGTGGGTTGGTGCCTGATGCCTATCTGTAGCTGAGCTCATCGTGACTCAACTTGAGGTTTTCTTAAGCTCTGACTATCTGTGAGTCGTGAGAACTTTTCTTTGTTTCATCATAGTGTGTTAATTAAATAAGAGTGTTTCTCTATGATGACAAATTGCAATAGTTAGAAGACTGCCGTGCAAACCGAACATTTCGTGTACTTCAACAACAGCAGAATCTAGGGCGAAGATTTGGTACCAGTCAAATGTATTAAGTCCCACGGTGGCTTAGGCTGCTGTCCGTTCTAAGGCGATGGTTCTGTTGTTGTTGACTTGTTGTTTATTGTTACTCCCGTTGTAGGAGTCTGTAATTGTTCTACGTTTTGTTGTACGTTACTTTATGTCCATTCTAGTTTTGCAATCATCTTGATGGGGAAGAAAGAGCTGGTTGCTTTGCTTGGTTTGTCTTCCTGGTGTCTCGTGATTATTGTATGGCTCTTCCTCTTTGTGCCTTGGGTTTGTCTTAAGTTTGTGATTGTGGTATTTCCTGATCATACTCGCCTACTTTTTTACTGTAATCAATTATCATCATTGACATTCCAGACATGACCATTCCTTCATACTCTGCATTCTCCATAACTGTAGAGTAACAGAATGGGTCACAACTGGGCTTCCGAGGATGTCGATTTATCTGCAATTAAACAAACCTCCAGAAAATCGAAAGTACATGCATATTCATTCTCTATGTCCATAGACAATATTTTGACCTCAATGTGCATATCCTCTAGTGCTGTAAGGGTCCACAGGCAATCATTTTCGTTGTCATAGTAACCGTCACCATCCCAGTCAATGGAGGAGAATGATCCGGTTATGTTTGTCTGTATGCCACCACAAGTCGGGCCTAGACAATAGCAACAGGAGTCAATTTTCTGTAAGCGGCGTGTAGTATATAATCAACGTTACTCTACTGTCGTGCCAACCATGAGTGACAGTGGCGTATTATTTTGTCTACAATTGTTAAGTTAAACATCAACTTGTGCGCTCAATTTGAGCTAACGCTAATCGAAAGATACTTGTGTAGTAATCCTATCCTGCGGATATGATTAATACATAAGTTATATGTCGATTATAAGTCCCTGATAACTTTGTAAACAAAACATGACGTCACTGTCACTCTTGGCTGGCAGGCCGGTTCTAACATTGAAATTAGCAGTACACAAACTGCAATACTATTAAGATATTTTACAAAAGTATCAATGAAATTATTTTATCTTTAAATGTTTGATCTAGTCATAAACATCAATTGCAGATAGTAATGAAATGTAGTTCTGCTTATCAGCTTCACGCACATTTATTTTATAGAAAATTGCAGATACTGACTTTAAAGATTGCATACAAGAATGAACCATGTTCCCCAACCCAGGAAGAAAAACTTGGTTACCATCTTCAGTTAGAGACATATCCTAGGGTCTTAAAACCTATGTTTTACTAAGCTTTCTTTTGTCAGTTATTTGTAAATGGCATGTAATCAATGTTACCCTACTAACATTGAACATAGCAACACAAAATACAAGACTAATAGGATATTTTCCAGTAATATTAATGAAATTATTTAAGTTTTACATGTTTAAGCAAGAAATAAACATTAATTGTAGACATCTGTGAGATGTAGATCTGCTCGCCTGAGTTACTTATGTTACATTTTTTATGAAATGTTAGATAATGACTAAAATGATTGCTTATTAGAATAAACCATGATCCCCAACCTAAAATATGTAATACAGATTTCTATTCTATATTAGAATAAACCATGTTCCCCAACCTGAAATCTGTAATACAGATTTCTATTCTTATGATGAATTTTCATTTTCACATTTGTGAAGATATTTACAAATTACAACTGCGATAAAGCGAAGCAGAATAAATATCAAAGGCCAGATTTTTTTATTAGTTGATTTACGGGAATTTTTTTTTCAGATTTCGGGTCGTGGGACGAAAAAAAAATAAAATAAAAAGCACTGAAAATGACCAGTAAACAAGTCATTTTCAGAGCTTTTTATTATTATTTTTTTTAATATCTCCAGAAAAAAAAACAGTAAAACTAGTGAGGTAAACTTTTATCTTTATATATTTCATCATTTTCCTAAAAATCTGGACAGGAAAATCACCCAAAAATGCACAGACAGAACCTAAAAAAAATATTTTTTTTTTCAACCAAACAAATAATTTTTAGAGTTGGTAGATAAAATATTATATTTTTTTCTTACTTTCCAGAAAATTACAGTAGGAGGTTTCACCGTCTATCATCGAAACCGGAAATAGCGTACCACTGAATCGAGAGTAAACAACACACGAGGATGAGTGCTCTTCAAAAATAGCACATTTCATTATAAAATCGCTAAAGTTTTAAAAAACATTTGCAATACATAAATAGTGGATATATCAAGCTTGAATCGTAAGTAGTTGTATTTGTTCATTAACGAATTTGAAGGCTGGAATGGATCATCAATCCGAAAGCTGGTACCGAAAACACACACCGTTTTGACATTAACTTTCACTTTATTCAAGGATAGTATGTGGATTTTGTCGATTTTTCCAATGGAAAGCAAGTGAAATTATAGAAAACAGAAGTTTTTGCAAGCATTTAAGCTTGAATCTATAAATTAAGCCAACTATGGGCTGATATTTATTTCCCGTTGTGTACCGCGAATAGGTGCGGATGTGTACTGCAGATAGCAAATTCATAAGAAAAATGTGTACTGCGAATAGTTATGAGTTGTTACCCACTATGAAGTAAAAACTGCTATTTTGGGGTATTTCCTTATAATTGAACTGGTGCAAAATGTGATCGGTTTAACGATAAAACAGACCATATGCCAAAAGAAGACAACCTGTCAAATTATGGAAGTAAATGCTATACTATAGGCTTCCTTTCAAACATGTAACATATTTAATGAATAAAATGATATAATCTACTTATTTGGCACTGCTTAACGAGTAGATATTTGGGTTGTGCCCTTTGATAGAAGAAGAGAAGCTTCAGGGTATGTTTATTATTAATAAAAATGAAATAAAACAATAAAATAAAATAAATGAGATGAGATGTGACGAAGGTGGTGTTGTAAACCGAGCCTGATAGGTTTTTAACAGCACCTGAGGGGTCTAGCAAATGTAAATAAATACTTGACCGCTATTATTGCATAAATTCATATTGTTGATTGAAAGCTTTGGGGAAACGATTCGAAAAGCTGAATTTCTGTAGTATAATAATGGCGCACATAATCATGAAAAATGCATAGGGGGTTTTATGCTGTAAAAAAGCCATGTTCTAAAGATATTGAGCAGAAACAAAATTCTGAAATCAATCAGGGGCTATAACTCTGTTACAAAAAAGCAAAATATGGAAGATACCATCCCCCCCCCCCCAACATATATCTTATAAATATATATACATTTACAAAATTTGGTGAAATTCTATCCATTTGTCATCAAGATATTGCGCAGAAACAAAATTATGTTGCCAATCAAGGGCCATAACTTTGTTACTAATTTGTACAAGATAACAGGTAAAAATCCTATTGACACAGATCTTGTCAAT
This sequence comes from Loripinus fragilis, assembly GCA_964019695.1. Lineage (NCBI taxonomy): Eukaryota > Metazoa > Mollusca > Bivalvia > Lucinida > Lucinidae > Loripinus > Loripinus fragilis. Next base: position 23,014,867 of record OZ026523.1, read on the forward strand.
ATAAATGCATTTATAAAGTTTGGTCAAATTCTGTCCATTTGTTCTAAAGATACTGAGCAGAAGTGAAATTCTGCCATGAATCAAGAGCCATAACTCTGTTACAAATAAGTCATAAACATAGATCTTGTCAATAAGAATGAATATATAAAATTTAGTTAAAATCTGTCCGTTTTTTCACAAGATATTAAGTGGAAACAAAAATCTGGCATAAATCAAGGGCCATAACACTGGTACAAATGTTCTAAAAATCATGTTTAACAATCCCAACCTAGATCTTATCAATATAAATGCATATATATAAAATTTGGTGAAAATCGGTCAATTTGTTCTCAAGATATTGAGCGGATACAAAATTTTGGCATACATCAAGGGCCATAACTCTGGTACAAATGTGCCAAAAATGACGTGTAACAATCCCAAGCTAGATCTTATCAATATGAATGCATATATAAAATTTAGTGAAAATCGGTCAATTTGTTGTAAAGATATCGAGCGTAAACAAAATTCTGCCGTAAATCAAGGTGCATAACACTGGTACAAATGTCCGAAAAATGATCGGTAAAATTCCAATCTAGATCATGTCGAAAAATGATTCAATATCGCTGCACATACAAAATTGGGAAAATTCTATAAAGTTGTTCTCAAGATATTGAGTGGAAACGAAATGATGGCAGACAGACAGAATGACAGACAGAATGGTGGAATGACAGACAACCCAAATCTAATATAGCCCCACTTTTCCTGAGGTCACTTCTTGTGACGTCCCAAAACTGTGTATACGTTAAGTCCAAAATCAGTGAATCAATAGCACGTGAATTGCCTTGATAATACGCTGGTTAAAAATGACTGTTAATAGCACGTGACACACATGTTTTCAATAATGTGTAATATAATATGAGTCTCAATGGGACTGATATGGTATTTGCAGCAATGTTACATGGACCCCCAGGGGGGGGGGGTACTCTGATATTTTCATACATACGTAGGCTTGGGTCATTTTTTTTGGGTTCAAAATTTTAAATTTCAATATTCTTTTGGGTTTTCAGAAAAATAAATATTTTTTTGGGTATGAAGATTTTGTGGATATTTTTGGGGGGTCATCACAAAATTTGACCATATTTAGGGGTCATTGCTATGCATTTTAGGGTCTTTTCTTAAAGTCAAGGTACAGGATAGGGGATATTTTTATGGGTTGATAAAATTTCAAATATTTTAGGGGTGCTTGAAATTCCTGATTTTTTTTGTGAACGGTAGATGCTAGGCCCGAGCCTACGCATGCAGAAAAATTGAGAGTACCCCCCCCCTGGGCATGGACCCATGTGGGAAAACCCATATGGGTTGCATATGGTACCCATTTGGGTCATTATGGGCAACACATAACGGTTATATGGTCCTCAATGCCAGAAAACCTGTCTTCGGGGGGTTGGGAACACCAAAGGCGCAGGCCAGCCTCCACTTCTGCTTTGTCTGATCAGCACCTTTGTTGTTCGCTTTTTGTAAAGTATCATAGTTAAACTGGCTACAGGTGAAATATCAAATTTCTAGTCAGTCTCTCTGACATTAGCCAGTACTGGGCTGGTGGAGAGGGTTGTGGTTTTATTTTCGAGATCACCCAAAGGCTCAAGCGGCATTGGCTCTGCTTATGTGAGTGTAAACAATTATATGTGCCCTATGTGGGTTCTACATGGGCTTACATTCCCATGTGGCACACACATAGGCAATACGCTCAGATAGAGCCCACTTGTGAACCATTTAGCCTTGTGTGCTGGGGTATTTTTCTTCGACTTTAGACCTCAGTCAACAAATTTCCAGTCATGCCGCGATGGGTCTTCTTGATTTAAACCAGCACTAGACAGATGATAAGTGTCTTGCTCAGGAAAACAACACAGTGCCTCAGGTGAGGCTCAAACCTACGATCCCTCAATCTCGAGTCAAGCACACTACCACTAAGCAACTGCGCCCCGCGTTTAATCCTAATGGTTTACATATTAAATTGAAATGAACTCCAATGCTAAAAAACAATGTTTCATTTATTTTTCTAGTGTCAGTCATGAAATAAGCGTCAATCTCATTAAACGATGCCACTATTCGCGGTACACGATTTTAACTAATCGCAGTACACGAGTTTTGCCATCAACAACTATTCGCCGTATACCACAGTTATTTTGTTTCAATAGATTCCAATTGAAAATAATCAAACCAAGCCCAGAGATAAAACTGGGATGGTGCAAATTGCATATAGAAATAGGGAATTAACTTCTTACCCGAAGATAAACTATGTATTTGTTAGTTCAAAGGCTGTTTTTACGGCAGGAGCACTTTCCAGACAGTACCAAGCAGCGATAACTTTGTGTAAACAAAGCTTTGTTGACACACAGAAAACAATAAAGATACACAACATTGAAATTAATCCCTTGGCAATTAATCTTGATGTCAGTGGTTGCTCGGGAGCAAATAATAAAGCTCAATTAAAGGTAGAAACTCACCGCTCACCATGCTGTTTTTCTCTACTTTCGATTCAGTGGTACGCTATTTCCGGTTTCGATGATAGACGGTGGGTTTCGTAAATCAACTAATAAAAAATTCTGGCCTAAAGATGCTTGTAAGCGTGTCACTTCAACTTTCATACAAATTTTCTTTTCAATTTTTTACATTGCACTGGAATGGGTAGTGTTCTTTCATCTCTGTTACAATGAAATGAAATAGCAGCTATGCAAACAAATTCAACTACCATAGATATTTGATATCTTTCAATATATAAATGAGATACAGTAGGTAGAAGTTTGAATATATGGATAAAGAAGCTAAAACTGTGAAAAAGAGAGTCAAATTTTACATTAGCCTGACGACACGCCAGGCTAGGGTAAAATTTGAGTCTACTCCCCACTTGTTTTCATAGCTTCAGTTATAGACAAATTATTCGAAATAAACACTGGTCTAAGAGAAAATTATAATTGAGCCAGTGCATGAGATTTCCAACAATGTGGTATGTGTGACCAGCAAAGCCTCAGATCAGCCTGCGCATACGCGCAGTCTGATCAGGGCCTTTGCTAGTCACTTGATTATTCAATGAACATTAAGCTACTGACTGAACACATTTTGAAGTTTCTAAGCTTAAAAGGAGGCTGCACAGGCTCGTCTGAGTCTACACATGTCAAAATGCCACATTGTTGGAAATCGCAGGCACTGGCTCAATTTTGTTTGGTTCTGTTATGTTGATAAGGTAATTTGTATATCATATCAATGGTTCATGACAAAAGACATGATATATATAGAGGATCTTACATTTGTGCTCATGTTTTATGAATTCATTAAACGAGTTGGGGAAAAGAGATAAAATGCGAGGCTTGCCGAGCAATTTATCTCTTTTTCGCAACGAGTTTAATAAATTCAATAATACAAGAGCACGAATGTTAGATTCTATATACCATATGACAAATACCTTGAAATCTCATTTCTGGCGTAAAAACGTATATTTTGTCATTATGTACGCAACGTTGTTATGGACGTCATAACGTTTCCGTAAATCTATTAACCACTAGTGGTTTATCGATTTTATTGCATGGCGTTATTTCACTCCCAGACGCGACGTCATATGATAAACTGTATTATTCAAATATTGGACTGAACATATCGTACATCAATAAATAAAAGTAAAATAGCAAAGCACTATTTTCTGCATCTGGTGGCAAGGAAGACTGATAGTGCCAGATGTCTTCCAGAGCAAGGGCGTTCTGTTGATTTCACTCAGAGGAGGACACATCTTTAAAAAATCGTATAATTCTGGTAAACCTTCTTTTAAATAGAGCGAAAGTGTAACAGATTGGTCAAATTTGATGATTAGCTGTTTTGCAAGTTATTAATTATCCCTTTACACTAAATGCATATGCCTATGTAACAGCGCATGTCATTATTTAGTTTAAATATGTTTTCCCTGCGAGTACTGGCTCCTTTTTGCCAGAAGAAGTATTTTATGACCAGGAAAAGTCGCAATCACAGACTGCAGACCAACCAACGGTACCGTTAGGAAGAGACACAGAACATTTTGGGTATTGATTGCATTTTTTATACTCTAAAATTTCTATATCATTTTTAACGATTGCAGATATAATATCAATCAAAACACTTATCAGAGCAGAATAAGCATGGTCTATACCCAAATGTACCTGATGCTTTGTAGATATAGCATCGACGCCTTTTCTTGCATGCTTAATACATTTAATTTTCACTGTTGACAATAATATTTTGAAAAATAAATATATCACCTTTCATAATTGCAATCATCTGTTCTTTTGTTTTTTTATTTCTTTACATCATATTGTTATGCTTACTATCTTATTAAATTGTACAGTAATTATTGATATATCTTTTTGGTTGTTACCTAGGGAGGTTTAAGGTAAGAACAATATAGCCATACTCATAAACTTAAAGGCCTATTGTGTGGTAACACTAATTGCAAAGCTATAAAGATATTTTACGGTAGCATTAATTGAAAAGCTTTTGCCAGTTAGTGAATCTTTATTTTAAAAGTAAGAAAGAGAGCAAATATCATTGTGGGAGTCTGTAAATGTTCTATGTTTTGTTGTACGTTACTTTATGTCCATTCTAGTATTGCAATCATCTTGATGGGGAAGAGAGAGCTGGTTGCTTTGCTTTATTTGTCTTTCTGGTGTCTCTTGATGGTTGAGTGGCTCTTCCTCGCGGTTCCAAGGGGTTGTCTGCGGTTTGTGATTGTGGTATTTCCTGATCATACTCACTTACTATTTTTAATCGAGTGATCATAAAGCGATACTACATCCTAACTACTATGAAGAACAACATATGGGCCTCGACGCGAGAAAACCTGTTTTCGGTGGTTTGCGAACATTAAAGGCGCAGACCAGCCTGCGCATTCGCGCAGTCTGATCAGCGCCTTTGTTATTCGCTTATTGAAAAGTATCATATCTAGACTTGCTACTAGCGAAATTTTAATTTTCTAGATAGTCTCTGTAACTGAGTAGACTGGTTTGAATCTCACTTTGTCGGACACCCCAAAGACAGGTTTTCTCACGCCGCGGCCCAAATATAAAGAACAAAATGTGTTTTCATACCTCCACATATCCGGTTATTGCAATTCTGGTACATTTTATGGGGGTCGGTGGTAAGGCACCATGGCACATCATTTGCGTCTGGGGTCCTGCAATAGTTCTCTGCATTTTCTACTGAGTTGTTGTCATTTGGAAAATAAATACCCTGGTCGAACCAATGCTGGTGGGGCGTGTGTTCAGTCCACAGCTGACAGGTTCGACCACCATCAGTGATGGACCCATTGCCAGAATAAAACAACCAGTCTGGGTTAGTGCAATTAATGCCTGAAATCATAATCAGAGCACTGAGATTACTGGTCGATCCAATGTTGGTGGGGCGTGTGTTCAGTCCACAGCTGACAGGTTCGACCACCATCAGTGATGGCCACAGTACCAGAATAAAACAACCAGTCTGGATTAGTGCAATTCATGCCTGAAATCATAATCAGAGCACTGAGATAACTGGTCGAACCAATGTTGTTGGGGCGTGTGTTCAGTCCACAGCTGATAGGTTCTACCCGCGGGGGGGGGGGGGGGGGGGGGTACTCTGCTATTTTCATACATACGTAAGCTCGAGTCATGTTTTTGGGTTCAAAATTTTGAATTTCAATATTTTTTTTCAGAAAATAGAATATTTTGGGGATATGAAGATTTTGTGGATATTTTTGGGGGTCATCACAAAATTAGACTATATTTAGGGGTAATTTCTATGCATTTTAGGGTCTTTTTATGGTCAAGGTACAGAATGGGGGTAGTTTTTGGGTTGGTGAAATTTCAAATGTTTTTGGGGTGCTTGAAATTCCTGATATTTTCTTGGGGTGAACGGTAGATGCTGGGCCCGAGCCTACGGATGAAGACAAAATGAGAGTACCTCCCATGGGGTTCTACCACTATCTGTGACGGTCACAGTACCAGAATAGTTAGGCCAGATTTTTTATTAGTTGATTTACGAACCCTCCTACTGTAATTTTCCGTAAGGTATAAAAAAAATAAAATTTAATTTCTATTTTTTTTTTTTTATTTTATCCACCGACTCTAAATATTATTTGTTTTGTTGAATAAAATAATATATTTTGGAGGTTTTGTCTGTGTATTTTTGAAAGTGACACTGTTAAAAGTGATTGTCCTGTCCAGATTTTTAGGAAAATGATAAAATAGTTAAAGATTTAATACAGACTGTTGGTTTACCTTACTAGTTTTATTGTTTTTTTTCTGGAGATATTAAAAAAAAAAAAAAAAAAAAAAAAAAAGCTCTGAAAATGACCAGTTAACTGGTCACTTTCAGAGTTTTTTTATTTATTTTTTTTCGTCCCCCCCCCCCCCCCGACCCTAAATCTGAAAAAAAATCCCGTAAATCAACTGATAAAAAAATCTTGCCTTAGCCCACGATGATTCAGTACCATTCATGCCTGGAATGATAAAAGGGTCAGCCCATAACAAAATGGAAATTTGCTCAATAAGAGTGGTACCACACCCTAGGGGCTATGCCAGGCAGTTCAAAGTCCAATCTTTATGAGATGATTATGAGTGCATTGCAGGGGATAATAAAGAGGTCCCATGAAGGGTTTAGGTATTTTCTCATAAAAAATTGATATTAAATTAATTTTATCTTGGTGAAAGAAATTTGGTTATACGAGACCTGTTTCATGTTTATTTGAACAAATTTGAATTTCATTTCGAGGTTGCATGTAAATAGAATAAATAACTTTTGCTTTCTCTTCAAAAACAGACGTGTCCCTTGTATGAACAAATAGACAAATAGGCAATGTTCTGGAAGAATTGTGAAAAACAAATTTTAAAAAAAAACACAGCCAACACAAGTTCTTAAATAGTTCAAAAGTATATCGCCGATAACACTGATCACCAAATATTGCATTCATGTATTTTGCTCACAATTTAGTGTTGCTTTGGAAACTGTAAACCCCCAACTTTGATGTTTAAGTTGCTTCAAAAAAAGTAAATATCAAACGGATATGCTTTATTTATTAGCAGAACACACTTTAATCATGTATGTACAATTTACAATTGGTTCCAAGAGAAAAACTTACCCCCTTTAAGAGAAATCGTTCGAGAACGATTTTGAACATTTCGTTTCAAACAGCAATTTTAAACGCTTAAACTTTGACTACTCATCTTCAGAGACTGTTTTAATCCAGCGAATAAAGGTAAGAGATATTTTCTTGGTGACTGCGCATTTCTGAAGATCTGATTAACAATTTAAAATTATTATTACTAAATATAATAAGAAATGTATGAGATACGGCAATTTCAAATTTGTTCAAACATGAAACACCTCTTGTATACAGGAATCTCTTTGATCCAGTAAAAGTATTGAAAATAGCTAAAGTAGTCGGTTAAGCCGTCGAGTTATTCGCAAAAATTCTTTTAACATTAGCCCTTTCACATTTGGTCTCTGCCTGGTAAGCCATAGGCTACTGGAAAAACATTCTTCCTTCTACATGTTCTCTTTTTATGCTTTATCCTTGCATTTATAGATTTGATACAGATGTAGTTTTATATTACACACATCGTATAAAAATGGCATGCTTGGGCAAAGGGGGAAGGCATTATTTCATCTGGGTCTTTACTGTTTGCCAAAGTACCCTTTTAGGGCTTTCATGTAATTTGTCTTTAGAACTGGTGACGAGCTGTCATAGGTTTATGGTTATTTTAGGAAGATGAACAAAACGTCACAGAAAGACGAACATATTGTTGGAAATACAGACGGGCGGACAAACGAATATGATATACTCCAGCATTATAGGGCGCGCAGTGGCTCAGTGGTAGAGTGCTTGACTCGAGACCGAGGGGCCGCGGGTTCGAGCCTCACCGACATCGCTGTGTTGTGTCATTGAGCAAGACACGTTGATCCTAGCTTAGTACTGGTTCAACCCAGGAAGACCAATCCATAACTGAAAAACTCTTTATGGGACATCAAGAATCAAATCAAACAAAAAACAAACAAAACTCCAGCATTATAATGCAGATGCATACAGTAATTTTATTTTCGCGAATAGCGTTAAAAGACATATTTGCTACGTAAAAAATTCGCAACTGGAGCATGATTTACTGTCCTGCCAACCAAGAGTGACAGTGACGTCATGTTTTGTTTACAACGTTAACAGGGACTTAGAATCGATAGATCACTTGTGAATTAATCCTATCCGGATAGGATTAATACATAAGTGATCTAACGATTCGCATTGGCTCAAGTGAGTGTACAAGTTAATGTTTTACTTAATAATTGCAAACAAAACACGACGTCACCGTCTCTCTAGGCTGGCAGGACAGTACCCACATCAGTAAATGGAAGTGATTTCATTCTTTTCGCGAGGGTTTTATTTACGCGAAATTTTCCTAAAAACAAAACCCTCGCGGTTTTTTTTTTTTTTTTTTTTTTTGAATTAACAATAATTACCTTTAACTAACCGAATAGATACACCCAATATAATCAAATACCATACTAAAACTGAACACATTGTTACTTCTCAGTAAGTACTGAATTGCTGCATGTGATTCTTGGTAACCGCCGCACTGCGCTATATCAGTTCCTGAATCAAACTCTTATCTTTCAGTAATGAAACAAAACCCAGGAATCACTATTAAACAATTAAATTGAAAATGGGCCTGATCGTGAGAAAACAACTTTCTTGCACACCGGATAAGGATATCTGAGATTTTACCCTAGGATAGAAAATCTTATCTTACCCATGCTATTTTACCCAGGGCGTCAAGTAACGTCACCATGTGAAACTGCATCTTAGCGTATTCAGGGACTTCTGGAAGCTTATCTTAAAATAAATAAATAAAATAAATAAAAAATTAAATAAAAACAGTAGTGGGCAAGAAAAAGAATCCATTATTCGCGTGAGGGTAGTATAAAAAAAAACCCTCGGGATCACCGCTTGTCATCCTGATGCCAAAAGGTGATCTTCGGGACGGATTTTTCTCTCCTACCCTCACTCTCATGATAGATTCTTATAGAATATCATATGGGCCTCGATGCAAGAAAACCTGTCTCCTGGGCTTACAACATGGTTAAACGCAAACTAGTCTGTGAGCTTGGTGAATATCACTGTTCTCTGGTTGACAAATCCTGATGTTAACCTCAAAAGATGCATCTAGTGTATATTGATATATGACTCCTATAAAATACCTCCTCTGATTGGCTGAAACTAGCTTTCACTGGTTGTGACAGATCTTGATGTCTACCAGTGATGCGCTAAATTTAGCCCAGGACAGGTAGACACCAGGATTTATTAGTGCTGCCAGACAGCTAAAATGGAACAAAATTTAGCCCAGGACAGGTAGACATTTAGTTCACTGCTGCCTAACAGCTAAAAATAGATATTGGAAAATAACATAAGAGACAGGAAAATTTCTTATGTATATTACACAGGTCAATTATTTTGAATTAAGAACTTGTTCATTTTATTAGAACAGTAATTTAAAGAATGGATTTTTTGCACATCTCATGCAAGTTTCAGAAATTTGAAAAGTTAATTGTTGAAATAATTTTGTTTTCAGTGCACAAGGAACATCTGACTTGAGTAAATTTACAAAAATGACAATACTTTAAATGTAACTACGAAAAAAGAGACATTGTTATATAAAGGCAATTGGTGCATTTTCTGGTTAACATCAGGATTAGTCAACCCTCGAAAGTGATGTTCACTTCGGCCTCACCTCAGTGAACATTACTGTTCTCGGGTTGACAAATCCTGATGTTTACCTCAAAAGAATGCATCAATTGTATAATATTGCATGTATCAATTGTATAATGTTGCATGTCTATGTTAATGGTAGCAGACTTTCAACTTGGTCTATTTTCATGGCAGCAGGTTGATAATGCGATCGATGTTTAGTCATAGCCAATGTTTATGGTTGCAAATTAAAACTCAGGTTTACATTTATTGTTGCAGATTAGCACAATTGTCATCTTCCCTATTTGCATATTAATCCTTTCCCAGTAAACATTAAAAAGCGGCGCCGATGGTAGCCAGACACTGTGTGCTAAGTAAACATTTACCATCGGCCCACCAGAGTAACCCCATTCAAATGGCGTTTCGCGTTTTGCTGGCGGACCGATGGTGGCTGACACTCAACTCTGGCTGTGTACCAACCTGTTGTTTTTAATGAGACAAAGTCAAACTCTGCAGAACCAGACCAGGCCTCGGGGTTATAAAACTGGAGTTTTTTCTCAGACTCAAAATAAGGCGCGTTGATTGGCTGCTTGCAAGCAGCCAATAATTGCGCTCTATTTTCCTGGATCTTCATTGTTTGCTTACAGAGTGTTGTATATGAATTTGAACTTGAATAAAACACCACGAAACAACCTATCCTACTGATAAGCGTGATGTATCATCTAACAACCCTTTAATTGGATATGGATTCGTCCAAATGATAAACGTGAGCAAGTCTGTTCTGCTTGAATGCGTTAATAGGGTGGTCCACTATTTATTTTTCTCATATAGCATAAAAAGTGTATCGCATGATGCGGCTCGTATGCATATATCGTTTTGTTATTAATCGGATATGGTTTACCTTTCTGTTGCAAATAAGACAAATGTGGAACTATTAAGTGCTTCCAATATAATATAGTCTATGGTAGATTGCTGGGTATGTTCGTCCCCGTAGGATATATTATATTACATTAATCATAATAACTGTCATAAAAACAGAAATCTAATCCTTATATCCATTCCGCTGCAATGGTTTATCAATGCGAAATTGAAACCAATATAGAGATCAAACATGATTTTCTATGCATCAACATCATTTTGGCCCGAGGGTGGTGTTGTGATCGGAGCCTCTTTTGATGAGTGGCTTTACAACCCCGAGGGACCAAGCAGATGTTTATTTATCAGAAAAAACATGTTTGATAGCTATTATTGCATAGTTATTATGTTGCTGGAGAAATTTGGAAAAACGCTTTTAAAAGTCTAACTTTTGTACTTCCCTTTATGGCACTCAAAGCATGAAAGATGCGTAGCTTTCAAAACAAAGAAGTCACTAAATTATATTCACTTCTATGCACGTTACTTGCATGACGTATTTTTGTGACTGCCCCAGAAGCTGTATACATAAAGTAAAGAAAAAACATGCATCAACAGCACATGAATTGCCTTGTTGACACATGGGTTTATGCCGGTTAAAACATGAATGATAATACAGGTAAATCCCCTCTTGGACCCCCTTAAGCCCAGTGAGATATTGATATCGATTTGATATGTCCCTTAACAATTATTCCACAAAACCCCGAATTAACCAAAAGGTAGGCCTTTAAAATGATTACAGTTGTTGTCATTTTAACAGTCATGAGCAGGATAAATCTCATGCTCAGTTGAGTTTTACAAACCCTTTCATGAAATTAATACTGCAAAGAACCGAATTGAATTGATGTCCTCGTTAATTGTTTGATAAATGAACATGTTATCGAACAACAAGTACCTCTTAGATTACAGACCAAGACAAACTAGAAAATGTAAAAAAAATTGGCTTGACTACTGAAGTATGATAAGGGAGATAACATATAAGCAATCACATAGAATGAGTAAAAAATATTTACTTCCCTAGCTGTCAATATTTACACGAGAACATGAGTGTGAGATCCGTCTGGAGGATCACCATTTGGCATCACGAGGCTTGCCGAGTGATGACAAACGGTGATCACGAGGGACGGATTTTTCTATCCCATCCTTACAACAAGTGTTCTCAAAGCCTTGCCTGGTAAACTTGATATCAAAAGATGCAAACCTGGTATTACCCATTGTTTTACTCTTCAAACTAGCGATTATGACGTAATTTTCGATTTTTGTGTTGATTCAGCGTCATTAGCGACGTAATTCAAAAAGCACAACGTCCTAATGGCCTGATAAAGGCATATACTGTGTATCAGGCAGCGTATAAAAATGCAGTTAATATGAGAGGTAACGGATATAAATAGAATCCATCATTTGTGTTCAGTTGGGACAGGAAAATTCCACCCCGAGGGCCCACCCTTCCAGTGGGAAACGAAGCTTGCCAAGTTTGCAACTGAACGAGGGTTGGGATTTTTCTGGAACCACTGAACAGTAATGATCGATTATATTTCTCATATATCAATTCTACATTTAGCAACGTACTGTAAAATATTTTGTTGGTGACGTCACTGAGGCTGATGTTTACAGTCAATGAATCAACTTGAAACACGACTAAACAGCACATTAAGCAATGAACAAACGATTGTTTCATCAAAACGGATTTACAAGAACTACATCGCCAAGACTTCTGGTCCATGTGCATTCAGTCATTCATTGCCCAACACGCCAATTATGTCAATGGCAATGCACTCAGCATGTTCAAAGCATTGAATAAATGTTTTAAGTAAAAAATGCGCAGTCTTATTTTATACCACGCCTAAGGCCTACTTTAATCGCTGAAATTTCAACATTGAAAATTTTCCAGACTTTCTCAACGATTCAACTTTCATTTATAAAGGAATACATTCGAGTGCCAAAAATGTCGCGTGCTGGTTATCTCACATAAGCAGCTGGCCTCGTGTGGCTGAACTCGTATTAGTAGCGATGTGGGACATATTTTTACGACAGCGAGCTGGCATAGGAATCACTCATTCTTGTATGCATTGGTATGTGAGAAAGAATTATCTCGCATCGAAAATAAAACCAATGGAAATCTCAATCTGGTGTGTAAGAAAACCTTTATTACAACAAAGTCACAAATCAGCCTGTGCATGCTCGAAGTCTGATCAGCGCCTTCGTTTTCCATGTCTGTAAATTATTATAGTTAAACTTGACATGTATAATTTCAAGATTCTAGCTAGACTCTGTAGCTGTGCAGTCTCTTTTGATTCTTACTCTAATGGGAACTCCCTATCCAAGACAAGTTTCCTCGCGCTGAGGCTCATTTTATCCATTATATTCCTTTTTATAGCCCTAGACAAGGTAGGTTTCCAGATCCATGGCCGGATCCAGAGGAGGGGACAGTGGGTACAGACCCCCCAACTGGAAAATCACAAATGACTAAAAGATTCCACAGAAATACACACAGGCATTGTATATTCTCATTATGACAACTGGAGCTTTTGGTTGTGATTGGTTTATCAGTCAAGCATCGAGGGAGGAGTCAGTTAGGTGCAGATGGCTTGTTACGTTTGAACTTCAGTCTAAGTTGCAAACGATGGTTGTTAACTTTTACATAATGAAGAAAACTGAGATATGTCAAAAACAAATAATGACCTCCAACTCTTTCCTATAACTCCAACTCAACTTGTCAGATTTTGTTTTGTATCTAAAGATTCCATTAAGCAAAAGCTGTTTTATTTTCTCCCAACTTTTGTCAAGCCTCAATGTCTAAGTTGGACTGTTTGCACTTAGCCTATACCTAATTCCGTTTATCACATGTGGTCGTGTCTGGTAGAAATACTCGTCATAAATAGTCAGGAGTAGCCAGGATCGACAGGCTGTATATGGTTTAAATTATCAAATGAAGAAAAGTTATATATGTCATCAACAGACAGGCTGAAAAATCTAACTTAAGTATTTTGAAATATCCACAATAAACGTTAGACACGTCTAATGTGGACGGGTTGGTGTAACCAAAAATAACAATTATACTGACGGACTTTAAAAACGCAACACTTGGATAACAGGTTTAATTTATGTCTCGAAAAAAAAGGCAGAACAACAATTTTGATTGTATGTTAAAGAGCATTTATTTTTAAGTAAAACATGGAAAACTTGTCCAACTAAGATGAAATGAATGCATTAAAATTTAAACTTTTTGAGATAGGGGTCATCTGTTTCATGTGACCAAATGTTGTGAATGAAAGATTCCCTACTTCTTCAAATCAAGAATCACTAGAAGCATCAAATTGGTGCCATGGGCTTTGTAATTCATTGAGAAATCACTCTCATATTGGTTGGCAGGTCTTCGATACAGCTTATTTGCGTATTATGGCGTTTATCTGGGTGTACCCTATCATTCAATAGCTTAAAATCTCCTCTACTTAAGAAATGTTAAAATGGATAAATTCTTACGGAGCAAATAACGTCGTCTAGTTTGGTTGTACATTTAAAACTAAAGTGTTTGCTGAAGAAGCCAGCTCAGAATGGCATCATCGAAGCAAAGGAAGTTTACATTCAACAGTCTTTTAAAGATATCAGGGGAAGTAAGTGTGTCGTAATTAAAGTCCGTCAGTATATATATGGTGAGCTATGTTCATTGTAGACAGTCTGATATGTCACCTATAGACAGGTTAAATACCTACCTTAAGCAATCTCAAATATTCATTATGTATGTTAGAAATATCAACTATAGACATGATAATATGCAATCTATAGACATGCCTAGATATCTACCCTAAGCATTTGTGAATACCCACCAAACTTGGTTAGAAGTATTCAATATAGACATACTAATGTGTCACCATAGACAAAGTAAAATAATACCTAAAGCTATCTGAAATTTACATTGTAAAGTGTAAGTAAGTGTACATACCTTTAGGAATCTGACATCCACACTGTAAATGGTAAGTAATACCATCTACGTACATGTTAATAAAAGTCATCTATAGACAGACTAAAAGACATACCTTATGGAATATGAAATGCACATTGTAAATGGTAAGCAATACTAACTATGTACATGCTAATAAGTCATCTGTAGACAGGCTTTCCTTATGGAATCTGAAATGTACATTGTTAATCTACCTTAAGTATTCTGAAACATCTACCCATAAAAGTAAGATACATCTCATGTGGACTGGCTGATAGCATCTAAAGTATCCTTTATATATGGTGAGATATATTCGTTGCAGACAGTCTGATATGTCACCCATAAACAGGTTAATTGCCTACCTCAAGCAATCTTAAATATCCATTTTGTATAATAAAAATAGCAACTAAGGACATGATAAAATGCCGTCTATAGACATGACTAAATACTACCTTAAGCATTTGTGAAAACCCATCATACTTGGTTAGAAATATTCACTGTAGACATGCTAATATTTCACAATAGACAGGCAAAATACACATTGTAAATGGTAAGAACTACCAACTATGTACATGCTAATAAGTCATCTAAAAAGGTACCTTTAAGGAATCTGAAATGCACATTGTAAAATGGCAAGAAATACCAACCTTATAAATGACAACAAGTCATCTATAGTCAGGCTAAAATAGCTACCTTAAACATTCTGAAATACCTACCATAAACAATTAGAAATGTTTAATGGAGGCATGCAAATATGTCATTTAGAGTTAAAATGCCTACCTTAGAACGTTGGCAATACCCACCATAAATGGTAGAAACATTTGCAATAGACAAGGTTTATATTCCATTCATTGACAAGTCAAAATGCCCACCTTAAAGTTGACAGGAATAGTCATCTTAAACATTTAGAAATATAAACTGTAGTCAGTCTAATATGTCATGAATGGACAGTTCAAAATTTCGGCATTAAGCAGTGAAAAATATCAATTAAATAGGACATAAAATATCCACTGTAGACAGGTTTGAGAAAGGTTAAAATATCTACCATAAGCTATCTGAAATACCCATCATATTTTTTTTAGAAATATCCAATATATATGCAGATAAGTCAACCATATAAAGACCAAAACACTTATCTTAAGCATTTTGAGTTATTAGGAATATCAACTATGGACATAATAATAGGTCATCCATTAACAGACTGAAATATCTATCTTTAGCATTAGGATGGTTGGTTGGTTGGCTGGTGTTTAACGACGCCTCAACCCTAGTTGGTCATTAGCGTCAAACAGTGTTGGGGTAAGAGAATGTGGATTAAAAAACTATGCATTGTTGCAAAAAATGATTGGTAAGATAAAAAAAAAAGAAAAAATCATTTACCTATTTACATAATTTTATTTTGTTTAAAAGATTGATTTCTTTTAAAACCATTATGGTTTTACCAACAGATATATCGTTTATTCATATTATCAAGTAGGTAATATTTATATCTTATCTGTGAAAAATAATCACATTCCAAAAGGAAGTGACGTAGGGTAAATGGTGCATCACTACCAACATATTGTGGCTGTTCCTGTATGAATGTGTGACTCATGTATGAACTAAACCGATTAGAGCCAAAGCAACTTCTTCTTTTCTTATGTTTCGAACAACTTATTGATATTCACCAATACTTGGTTTTATCTTAAGAAGTTTGTTACCAATGCTGTTATTCCATGAAGTTTGCCACTAATCCAAGATATAATTATTGATAGATGGTTTGAAATTGGAGAGGGGATTTTTTTAAATACGTTTGATCTAATGCAAGATATGCTTTTGCTTGTATATGACCTCTTTCATTCCCTTGCATGTCTATATGACTAGGAATCCAACAGAGAACAATTTCATTAATCACTAAAAGCTTGTGACAATTTCTAAAAAAATGAATATGTGGATTCTTTGAACTTGCATGGCTCATAGCTTTCAAAACTAAAAGCGAATCAGAAAATATAATAAATTTATTGTTGGTGTCACAAGTTCTAATAAAATCTAAAGCTAGATCAATTGTTTTTGCGTCAGCAGTGAAAATAGACGAACCATCAGGAATACATGTACTTTGTATATTGCAATGGTGGTCTGATATAACAGGACAACCAACCTTTGAGTCTTCTTTTGACCCATCTGTAAGAATGTTTTGGTAGTCCTTAAATTGCATTCGTAGCTTTCAGAAATTATCTTTCAGTATGTCTGGATTTGTAACAGACTTTTGTCAGAGTGCAAGTTAAAACGTATTGCAGGTTGTTTCAAACACCAAGCTGGAATGTTTGGTATAAAAAATCTCAATATTTTGTGGCTAAATGGTTTAATAGATTTAGTTTTTTTTCCATATATATCAGCGTATTTTGGTGTGACTGAAACTTCATTAGCAGGATTTGATGGGCTAGCAGCAAGTATTATAGTCTATGTCGAATGGGCCAAAAGATGGTCGCGTGTAAATTTCGTGACGATTTTTGGCGACCTATATAAAATTAAACTTTGGGGTATTTGCAACAATTTCAACCAGTTCGCCCATCTAAGTTCGGCGTCTGGTCCGAGTAATGACGTCATCAAAATGGCGGCCATCGCACAATTATAATGTGTATGTATTTAAGAAAAATCAAAGTATGTTGGCAAAATAAACGTTTTTGTTAATATATTTAATGCCAGTACTGCTCCAGATTTTAAACAGAAACAATATTTACTCAGAATTCTACTTTGAAATGCAGTAGGCCATCTTGCCCGTGAGCATAGGTCATGAGTCACATTGTAGCATATGTCAAAAAGGACAAAATTTGGCCCCGTGTAAATTTCGTGACGATTTTCGGCGAACTATATCAAATTAAACTTTGAGGCATTAGTAACGATTTTATCCAGTTCACACATCTGAGATGCGCTTCTAGGGTAAATAGTGACGTCATCAAAATGGCGGTCACCGCGCTATTGATACGAATATTCATAGTATATGTATTAAAGTATGTTAACCAGACAAAGTATTTTATAGTTTAGTGCTTGAGCCGCTCCAGATTATAAATAGAAACTACATTTACACAATATTGTACATGCCCGAGGGTGTTCATATTTGGCACAGTAATAGGCTATTTATCGTAGACTATAACAAAGGTCTCAGATCTGATCATCGATGTGACCTTGGAATCGAAGATCAAAGTCAAATATACTTAGAATCTATCTGACTTATGGCTCGTAACACGAACTCCTCTTTTATGTTTTGACTAAGGGTGTTCATATTTGGCACAATGGTTGCCTGTGGTGTGTATATTATAACAAAAATTTAAGATCACCGATATGACTTTGGAGTCAAAGGTCAAGGTCAAATATATTTAAAATTTGCGTAACAGCTCTTAAAGCAAACTCCACATTCATAAATCCACCAACCCGAAGTGTCTTTTCATCCGTTTATCCATAACTCTTTTATCTCATTAAACCTATAAAAATTCTCTAAGCTTTGGTCAAATGTTCACCTCAGTTAGACGGTGTGCAGAACCCATGACTCAATTACGCAGACTCAACGTCAGGGTTACAGTTACAGGTAATGGAATTAAGCCTTCAATTGCGCGTATGCTCCATATCTCCTCAAACCCTTGAAGGATTACATGTATCATTACACTTTGATAAGATGTTAAGCTCACTGCGAGGGTGTGCCAAACACATACTCAATCATGCAAACTCAAGGCCAAGGTCACAGTTGAAGGTAATGGGATTTAACATTGAATTTCATGTCCACCCTATATTTAATTTTGGTCGAATATTTGTCTAAGTTAGATGATATGCGAAGCGTGTAATTCAACCATGACCACAAGGTCGTGGTCACCAGTGGTGACCACAAGTTTGAGCCTTTAATTCTATGTCCGCACCCTATCGCCTTTACCCTGAAACTATTGCATAAAATATAGGTGAAATGTCCGCTTCAGTGACAGTATATGCAAAATGTATGACAACACTGTGGCTAAAGCTCTATGTAAAAATTTAAGGTCACAAGTTTGAACTTTTGAATTCCTTCTTTTATGTCAGAAGGATTTTCATTTTAACTTTAGTCAAATATTCAACTCAATGAGACTGTATGCAAACATTATGTTTCATCCATGCCAACTCAAGGTCACAGTTGAAGGTCAATAATTTGAACATTTGATTTCATGTTTGCATTACGTTTCTTTTAAATTTGCTAAACTAAAATGGTTTCTTCAGTGAGAAGATGTACAGAACACATGTCTCCGTTATACGGGCTCAAGGTCAGTGTCCTAACTTCATGCCAAGCCTTGAAGGATATTCATTAAATTCTGGTTACATATTGACCTAAGTTAAGGAAAATGCGCCGAACACATGTCCATGGCCGTTCATGGTACTAGTCATGGGACTAATGACTTTTGCTCTCAGCAACCAAAGACATGCATGGTTTTCTTGCCATTTTATGTCCTTTAAAACAGTATTTTCACCATGCTATGATAATGGATGGATGGCTAAAAAGCTGAGTGCAATGAGGTGATGTATAGGTCAAGCAGTAATCGAACCCTGGACGCTGTGATCCACATTTTGGAGCACTAATTGCTTGGTGACCGGTCACTTCGACAACTAGAGGTCCAACCACTCGGTCGTTCTGCGATTAGGGATATAGCTGCCCTTCCAACTGCCTTCTTGAGTTTTGCCTGAAGGTGTTCGTATTTAGCACACTAATTGCTTATGATGTCTAGATGACAACGAAGGTTTTCAGATTACTGATATAATTTCAGAGTCAAAGGTCAAGGTCAAGTATACTTGAAACCTGTCTTACGACTCGTAACACGAACTTCTTTCATTTTTGATGGAAGGTGTTCACTTAGCACACTTATTGCTTATGGTGTGTAGCTGAAAAAGGGTTTCGGTTTGCCTATTTGATCTTTATTGTCAAAGGTCAGGATGAGATATATTTAGCAAGCGAACTTGCTGATGCGATGGTTATAGGTTAAGGTCTAGATCAGCCGATCTTTACGTTCACTTTTGTCAGTAGATGTTGCTGATTTTACTGGATTAATGTCCGGGAAGGTAAAACATTATGTTGGAAAGCTTTTAGTAACGCCATGAAGCTTTCAGGAAACTTGGTCATGTCCCACTGGAAGACGGGACTAAGAATGCTCTCGAACAATATATATGCCTGCTTGTCAGGCAGGAACATTCATCGGAAGTTTTACAAGGTTAAGATAGTGGATATTTCGTAGGAAACTAATCTTTCTATTCTTCAGAGTGTCAAAAGATCTCAGTATCAGAGCATCATATGGAAATCCACAAAGGAGCCAATTCTCACTATACAGTTGCTTGAAAGTAAGAAAGACGCAAAGATCAGGAAACGATACAATCAAGTACCACCTGACCCAAGGTACCACATGGGAAAGTAACAAGAATACAATAAACATTCACAAACACGAAAATCATGTTGGAGTTGAAAAGGTGACACCTATGTTCCTATTATAACAACAATACCTCCAAATAAGGAATAATAAATGGTTGCAGTAAATCTGCTTGCGTCACTTCTCACCACAAATAACTTATGCACTAGTATCTGTTTGAACATCATTGCTTGTATTACAATGGCGAATTTCGAGTCATATTGTATGCCATTACTTTGGTGGTATTCTGTCGCCTAAGTGATATGCGAAGCCCTCTCAGAGGGGGGGGGAGTACATGTTTCCTTGTTCCTCTGAAATAAATTGGCTTGTTCCTCTGTTCCCTAAAATTTTGTTTTCTTATATTCCCTGTTCCCCAATGTTGTCTCTGTTCCCCTCGAAATTTGGCCTTTCTTCCTCTGTTCCCCTGAAATAAATGCCATTTCCCTTGTTCACCAAAACCCCTGCGAATGCCTCATATTCATCTGACTGATAGACCAGGTCAATGAGCCTAGCAATCAATAATTCATATAGTATGGCTCCAAAACAATTAAATAGGGCAAACACTGAATTTATAGATTCAGGGCCAATTTAAATAAGTTAGGAACCCCAAAATGACTTGGCCATGTAAAGCTATCGGTAGTGAGTTCGATTGCTGATACATGGATCGTGAGTTCGATCCGGGCCCAATAATTTCGTGTAGGTTGATCATGAAATATTTTCTATCGTCATTCTCCTTCTTTCAGTGATTCAAGAAGGGATATTGTCAGTAACAAGCGAAAGCATGTGCACAAAGTACTGACTGCTTAGTCTAAGCCTGCTCCGGAAAAGCGTGGTTAGGTTAACTGACAATCTCGATATAGGTCACCAAAAATCAAAATTTACAGATATTCCCATTCGACATAGACTATAAGGTCAAATGTCGTGTACAATAACAGCTCCATAATTCGGCTCTAGGCCTATTTCATAAAATAAGGACCCCAAAAATAGATTTTTTCCCATTATAGGGATATAAAACCTAATTCACTTCATATTTTGTATAGAATGTCCCCAAATTAACTAAACCAGAACAAAAATCACTTAATTTTAGCACGAACTTTATATAGGATTACAACAAAAGTAATAAGATCTGGGTCACATTTATCAATTTGGGGGCCCCAAATGGACTCTAGGCGTCCGAAAAAATGGAGCACATCTTTTTCGTATTGTTTGACGTCTAATCAGTTAAATAAAGACGAAAAATCATTTCTAGCAATAAATTCTCCCTCAAACATTGCTTTATATACGATGTCATATATGTGTACATAAGTAGCACTATGGCCGCCATTTTGATGACGTCATTACTCGGACCAGACGCGGAACTCAGATGGGCGAACTGGTTCAAATTGTTTCATATGACCCAAAGTTCATTTTGGTATAGGTCGCCAAAAATCGTCACAAAATTTACACGGGATGCCCATTCGACATAGACTATTATAGCATATTGCAAAGAGAGCTTCTCTCTGCGGGAGTATAGTGATTGTTCATTTCCTTCCACAACCAGACTAGCAACAGAAGTCGTTCTAAGAGATTCCAAAGCTAATCTAAGTCCTTCATAATGTATAGGATCAAGCATTTGTTGATATGATTTTCTTGCAGAGCAATACATAATGCAGCCGTAGTCTAATTTTGACCTGACTAGATACTAATAGAGCTTTAGAAGCTGCACCCCAAGAAGTATGGGAAATGACTTTTTAACGGTTAAATGCTTTTAAACATTTAGCATTTGAGATATTTAATATAGGGTTAAACCTTATCTTTAGGAAATAGTCACCAAAATAAGTTAAATATTCAATGTATACATACTAATATATAACCAGCGCGTTCTGTGGCGTCTGGTCTGGGTTAGCATTGTTTGTATATGTCCCACAAAAAGGACGCTAGGCTTATATGGGTTAACAGAACATGTTGATGTGCAATTAACAGCTTCGCTAAAAATTCAAAAATACCTTATAAAATTAAACCACACCGTCTAAATGTGCTTAACTTTATACCATTTGTATATTAGATATGTTTTATTGTGTTAAAAGTCATTGCTTGTTTATTTCTCAATAAATCAGATTACATTTCCAAAAGTATCGGTGCGTACTTGTGCACGGCGAACTTGCAAAAACAAAGGTCGCTTCACCTGCAACTGTGAGGGTTTTTGACACCCGTTTGCATTGTGCGAAACGTAAGTTGGTGTCGCGTTTAATTTATTGCGTCAAACGATACCAATTTCGTTTGTCTATTAGTAGATAGTGATTCTACACACTAAATACAAAATAGAGAAATTTTGCGTGTTTAAAGCATATTTCAGCGCATTATATTTAATTCTGAAATTTATATTGCACTAACACATGCAAACAGGTGATTTACGAGACGAAAAGGCGCCGCATCAAAGTAAAAATAATGTAAACTGTGGACAATTGGTCACATGTAAAGCTAAACATTTGACCAGGATGTGCACATACTTGTTCTGAGCACGATCTACATTGCACAGTTAAAGTATTCCAACCGTTTGTTAAGCAAATTTGGTTGATACAGTGAGGGTGGCGTTTGATTTATGACTATGTGTGATATGCGCTAGATACGAATATCTTGTCTTTTAGCGAAATACGAAACTTTATTTGGCTCATCAGTTTTCAATAAAAAGAAATTATATCGCCCACCACATTAGATAACAGTACCTATCACACATTTGTTTAAGCCATTTTAAAACGTGAATATACAGCTACCCAATGGGGTTATTTTTTTAGTCCTTGGTATGAACCATCATTCACTGCCATGCTATGTGTATGCGAGAAGTGTAGGCTCTTCCGAGACTGTGCGCATGCGCAGATTCGTTTAAGCACTCACTGGTCGCACGTGTGATAAGTTCCAAAATTGCATGACTCGCTCCAAAACTAACCAATGTCGTCAGAAATGTACCTATTTTATTTGAGTACAATTCTTAGACTTCTTGCAAAATTCCAGTGTCGATTTCTTCTTTCTGGTGCAAGGGCATCAGAAAGAAGAACCCAGACCTGGATTTTTTAGAGAATGCATAGTCACAGTGCTGTAAAAAATATGATCTGGGGTCTCCTCAGGTTGCATGCCAATCTAGCGAGCTATTAGAGGTCAAAAGAACAGAGCAGGAAAAGAACGCTATAAGCATTTATGCTTTCGTTCTAGTCCTTTGTATGTTTACAGTGTACGTATGTTGTATATCATTTGTATTTATTGAATAAAAAAAGTTTAAACTAAAAACTAGCGAGCTATTAGATTCTATTTCTCGGCTGCCGGCCTAAAGTGCAGCAGTTCCCAGGTTATTGGGCTCTAAAATGGCCTAGTATTTCTGAACCCAGCCGATGTCGAAAAGTGCAAAAAGGAAAGTGTAGATGGACTTTATTTGATAATTTTCGACCATTTGTGAAATAATTTCAAGACTTGATCCTTTGAAAATGGCAAGCACTCGGCTTCCATTGTTCGCAGTGGCTCAGTGGTAGAGAGTAAGACTTGGGATCGAATGGTTACTAGCTCGAGACTCATCGGAGGCACTGGCTTCAATCCTCGAAAAAGTTTCACACAGGAAGTACATGTATGATACGTCCCGACATGACTGAAAAAGTGTTGATATGAGTGGGACATAAAATATTAACACAAACAGTCACAAAGCCTAGCATCCTTTTTGCGGGGCATGCGCAAAGAGTGCAAACCCAGATCAGACGCCGATCAGGGTCTTCACTGTTTGCTTACAGAATGTTCTTTTAAAATTTTAACAAAAAATGAAAAATACAATCCGACAACCCTTAAAATGGAAATAGACTGGTCCAATTTATAAAAATGGGAAATTCCTTTCGGCTCAAAGGGGTTAATTAAGCTGTTGTTGTATATCGTGTTGTTGGAAATAGTTTCTACATGCATAGACTGCGCATATGCGCAACCTCTTCTGTCTCGTCGCTGTTCGCGATGTAGATGAAGGCTCAGACCGATTCTGAGACCTCTAACCACGCGAGGTACGTCAGTGTGAGCGTTAATTAGAGGCAATTGTGCATATATATGCGATAAGTAATATATTACGCGGCATTTCATCAAGGTCTACAATGTTTGCCAAAGTATTCATTTAGGAGTCACCAGTACCATGAGTACATTATGTGACAATAATCGTTGTATCATATAGATTAGTCCACGTATATCTACTCAGTGTAAGGGAGTAGGCTCGGCTTAAGATTAAGTAAAGGTTTCTTAGTAAATACTTATTTTTTTTATCTTTTTGAAGCCATACTTATCAGGATATGCTAGCTGAATTGTTTGAACCGGGCTCAAGGGTTGTGCTCAACTCAACTGAGCATACATTTATCATGCTCATAAATGTTAAAATGCTAACAATTGTTGACATCATTTATAAGCATGATAAATATAACATCTGTGAGTTTAAAAAAGCAAGTCTTTTTTCAGATCATCATTTTATAATTATGAGCAGTTGAAATACCATGCTCGATTAAGTTAAGCATGGACAAAGTTTTATAACCTCTGAGCCTGGATAACGCTACTCCTACCACACCTTTTTAAGAATTATACTTTAGTCACAAAACGTAAGGCTTGATCTAGATCCATACAATTTGTACTGTTGGCATCCCTGAAATAATTTTTCGAAAAAGTTGATTTAGATTTGAAAAGCATCAGCAGATGACAAAAAACATGCAAGATTACGTAAATAGCCGTCAGCTGTATCGTATCACTGTTCTAAGTTTAGTGATGTTGTCCTCGAGGTCTGACAACGCCTGGAGCTATCACGTTAGAACATTCTAACGTTGACGTCGGTGTAAAGACCTTTTGATTCTATGTGAAGATAAACTTTCAAAATGAGTATAACCAGGGGTCTATTAAATTTTAACTCTTGTCCTGCTGAGCCCGGGTTCATCCTTTTTGTAAACATTGTAGATCCAGATCAGCTGGCTTCTGACGAAGCCATCTGATCAGGATCCACACTGTTTCCACTCTGATTGAAAAAAAACTTGCTTATTAATGGAATGCTGCAGGCCAACGGGATAAAAATTGGGGATAGGTGTAGTTCATGAAAATATTCAGCATGACAAGGGTTAATTGATCTGACCAGATTCAAAGGACAACCGCGACGCTCTCCTCATTAAGACAAGGTCCTATAGTTTTTCAATTTATGAAACACATTTTTTCACATTTTGTTTCCTACTCATATATGACCTCTGAAAAGTTTAGCTACAACACCAGTTAATATAGAAGTAAAAAGCAATGGCGGATCCAGAGTGGGTTCGCTCGAATCCCCCCCCCCCGTCCCCCGTTTTTAAATATCCTTTGAAAATGAAATAATTTCAAATTGGTTATTTCGTTTTCATGGGATATTTAAGAAAAATGTGATAAAATCAGCAAAGCAAACCCCCATACCTTTATATATGAACCCCCTTTCCAGCAATTCTGGGTCCGCCCATGAAAATATTTCACTCTCTTGGCCAGGACATGATCGCATATGAGTCAAGTCACTTTTTAAATGTGTGCGTGCAGCTACCTAGTGAGGCTAGATGCCTAAACTTTGGTCTGAGTCTTAATCTACCTCCATATTTTATGAAGCGAACAGCGAAGGGATTTTTCAAAGTAGCCATACGGGACTTTAACGGACATCCAGGTAGCTGCGGTGCGCTGAAGCGGTAATAGGGAATTATAATGGAAGGTGTTAGTTTTTATACTATATCTTTTGAAATTATTAAAGCAGAATTCCTGTGCAAACAAATGTTTTACCTAAATATCTTGCGATTATTCTGATATATTTTTCATGAATTTCCCTCTGCAAACTCTTCGTCCTTTTTAATGGTTTTTGATAGAACCCTAAGAATGATTAAATTATATAGTAAAACAGGCATATTGAGATCAGCTCATTGGTAGATATTCGGTCATAGTTATTAAAGTATTCAATATATTTTCCCTGTGCAAACGGGATACTATGCTCAGTTCAATTGCGAACAAATTGGTATAATTTTCATACAATTAAAATAAAATTTGATGTAGCCTTTTTAATTTTTCCTGATACAACCCTTTGACATTTTTCACAAGCTTTCCACGATAGTCTATTTTTAGCAACTGTATCCAAGGTAACAACAGGTATTGACCACACATACACTTAAGTAATCGCGTGTCTGTGAATCAGCTTTTTTGAGCATCAAAGACTGTTTATTTATTTATTTATTTATTTATTTATTTATTTATTTATTTATTTATTTATTTATTTATTTATTTATTTATTTATTCTATAAAGTTGCGCTTGATCAGGGTATTCACTGTTTGCATCAAGAATATTCTATTAAATTTTAAATAAAAAATAAAAGTACCACCCGACTTAATACAGTATGACAAGAGTGGGAAATTCTGTTGACCTAAATTGGTTAAGATTTTTCACTTGCTAGTGGCGATAAATTTGGTACAAACAGTGTTGATCCAGATCAGGCCCGAAAAAGCGTCGAACTGA
The DNA here is from genome assembly GCA_964019695.1 of Loripinus fragilis. Classification (NCBI taxonomy): domain Eukaryota; kingdom Metazoa; phylum Mollusca; class Bivalvia; order Lucinida; family Lucinidae; genus Loripinus; species Loripinus fragilis. The sequence goes on from OZ026523.1 coordinate 23,041,320, forward strand.
TCTGGATTCAAACTATTTGAGTGAGAAACGTTGACACTGTGTTGGTATATCTGTAATTAAAGGATAAACATTAAATATTATTTCATAGGCCCATTTAAGAAGGGACGGCAGCCAACTAGATAGCTGGCAAAATTACTCCGCATGCAAAGAGTTAATTGACACATTTTTCTAATTGAATGGCTTCAATTTATTGCCAATTATATAATGTGAGAATTGACGGAGTCTATTCGGTGCAAAAACTGCGAAAAGATTATCTAAAGAAGAGCCGACTTGTCAGAATCTACTACTCATTAGATCATTTATACTTTGTTCTTCGGCGTCTGATCAAGGTCTCCACGGTTTCTTATAAAAGGTTCTATTAAAACCTGAATAAAGAATATAAATACAACCCTTGGTTCAGAAATGGACTTGTCCAACTTATAAGACTGGGAAATTGGACTCACTAGCTAATTTAATTGTTCTTCGGCGTCTGATCATGGTCTCCACGGTTTCTTATAAAAGGTTCTATTAATAACTAAATAAAAAATATAAGTACCACCATACAACCCTTGGTTCAGAAATGGACTGGTCCAACTTGTAAGAGTGGGAAATTCGGGTAATATTTAATATTTCTTAAATTATAAATTATGAAAATACGGCATTAATTTTGTAATATAAATAATTATAATTCGTCTGGCACCATTATTTCCAGTATGTTATATCACAATCAGAATCTTGAAATTATTTTGACTTTTAAGAAACGCCACAGAACTCAGTCACCTCATTCGGGTCTTCACTGATTGCATTGGATAAGCCGTATTTACCAATAAACCAACACGCCGTATTGGACCCCATGCTGTGTGGTTGCGTGAGGTGATTTGTGTCATCTGGTGATTTTTCCCCCAACCAAAATGGACCCAGATCAGGCACGACAACGGGATTTTTATTGGATTCAAACAGATGGTATATCGTATATCTGAAATTTGTTTTTGAAAAAGGTAAAATTAAAAAAAAAAAAAGATTGCAAGAAAAAAAAAACGCTTATAAAATAATGTCAATGCTGCGTGTGCATGCATATGCATGCTAATGCTCTCATATGCTCTCATATGGTATTAACATATTTTCGCATTAGTGATTAATTGATTTGGATCTACACGGTTTTCTGGCTTCTCCAACATCAGCTTTTATCAGGGGCTTTTGCGCATGTGCGATATACAAATGTTTTCTATGTATACCTGTAGACGGATCTTTATTCCCTTTACAACTAAATTCGATATTCCACACTTCTTTTTCTGAAGATCTATATTGTCATAGAAAACAGAGCAGACTCTGTTGTAATGCCACCCGTGTTTTCACTGTCAAAGTATCCCATTGAATATCTCACTTTGGATACGTAAACAAGTGCGTTAATGAGTGGCATTTGCGCATGTGCGATCAGTACCAGATTATAGATCAATTGAATTGTCCGTAAAGTTTGAACGGTTAGGTCAGGACGGCCCTTTTTATATATTGAGGGATTTCATAAAAATATTTCATTTCTTTCTCTGGAGATCGAATCTGTCCTACATTACAGTGTAGACCCCGATGAAAAGTCGTTTGTGCAGGATTTCCTCTAGGTCTTCACTGTTTGTCATAGTCCCCGTTTACTTCAAATTGATCTGAACAAAATCTTAACAATTTTGTTTCGCAACAATATGTGAGACTAAAACGACTTTATCATTTGACACACCAGCGCATGAAAAAAGCTGCCACAACGATCATTCCTCGTCCGTTTGGACGCACTGTAACCCTTTGTACATTTGATCAGTGTCTCCACTGTGATATGGACAGTTTTAAACTGTTTTGATTACCACTCCCATTTGTGGACAGTAGAAATGATCAGTTTTCGCGACTGTACACGTCGCGAGAAAACCTGACTTTGTTACCTCCGAACAGCAAAGGTGCAGGACAGAATACGCATCTGCGCAGTCTGATCATCGCCTTTATTTTTCGCTATTTCTTAACTTGCGAAACAGCACGTCCAAAGAATGCGGCGTTTAGGCAGGGTCTTCACTGTTCGCGCACACTATTGAATAAATTTAATATCCCGAGCGATGATCAGACTGCAAAAGTTGTGTAGACTCATCTACGCGTCAGCATGCAAGAAAGCGATTTTCTTGCGACGGTAATCAAATTCATTATGAAGTGTCGGGCCTGATCTAGGTCCACGCTGTTTGCTATACAAGCAGTAACTCCACATGGTCTGGTTCGAATTGCCTATCGTAGAGTTATTATCATTTTATTTAAATCAGGGTCTTCACTGTTCGCTTTCAGATGGTTCCTCTAAAAGTTCAATAAAAATTAAAAACCGACACCAACAGCTGTAAAATTTGAAATGAACCCGTCCGTTTGATGAAATGGGGAACGCTTAAATCTAACTGATCAGGGAGGGCCAAAATACAGCAGATCTCTCTACATACTTTATCAGCACCTAACATAGTTCAACCGATGATCAGACTGTGTCTGTGTACGTGTTGGGTAGACTTATCAACGCGTTTTTTTCTATTTGTTATGAAATGTATTAAATTATAAATGATACTAAATTTATGCTTGTTTCATTTGATGTAAATCTGATGTACACTCTGATCAATGTTCGATGCACACGCGCAGAAAAATATTCTAATAGTAATGCTACAAATTTTCGATAATCTGTTTCACTATAACAAAAACATTGTAACAGTCCAGTGGATTAAACGCCTTAAGCTATGCATGGTTACTATGGCGACTCTGCCACCTGCTAAGGAATTAAAAATACAGGTAGTGTCCTGGCAGAATGAGATACGAACACTCGATGTCCTCAAAAGTCCGACATGGAACATAAGCAACACTCATTTGAAATACGTTCACATACGTTGTTGTAGAGATATTTGTGCATGCACACACTTTTTCGACGTGTGCTAGCGAACGGGCCATGATACGTAGACGGCTCGTTCACTGAACGCGATCATTTGCAGTAAGACAACGGTTCGTTACGGTGGCATTCGTCCAATCAAAATGTCGACTTTTGAGACTGTCGATTAAATGCATGAGAAATCTCTGCTGGTGATGTCTGGTGCTGACGGAGTCCTCGATCGAGGTCTTGGCGAAACTTGATGAGTATTTGCTTAATGTTTTGGAGATTTGGCATCATGCCTTCAATTGCCACTAGCTGATTTCTTCGGTGCTCGTTTTTTGTTTGTTTGTGGTGGTTCCTTGGCATTAACCAGAACTGAGGTTGATGGTTTTAGCTCATCTGAGCCGTTAGGCTTACAAAGTGAGCTTATAGTATACCCATCGAGCCGGCGTCCATCCGTCGTCCACCATTTTCAAAGATCTTCTCTGAAACCACTTGGTCAATCAAAGCCACATCAAAGCCAAATTTTATGTGCAGCATATTTGGGAAGGGGGAATCAAAGTTTATATAAATGGGCCAGGTCCGAGATGGCCGCCATGCCCATATATGGTAAAACCTCTTCTCCAGAACCAGAAGTCCTATGATCTTAAAACTTAGCATGCAGCATCGGGGACTCCAATTCTACAAAGTTGATATAAATGAAGACCGTGCCTGAGGTGAACTTGACCTATTTTACGGCAATGTCAAATTTGGCCCCTTAGGTGTTAGAATCAAGAAACTTGTTGCATAGTCATATAATCGTATAAATGATGACACTGGTTTGGCCTTCACCTATTTTACAGCAAGGTAACATTTTGCCAAAATTGCTCATTGTGCGTCAAACCAATAGTTAGGTGAGCGTTTTATTTACAAGACCGCTGGTCCTCTTGTTGTTTGTTCCTTTTTTATGTACGGGAGCACCTGAAGGCTCACCGAAATGGTTCTGTGTTTAAAACGACGTCCAAGGAGACAGAACGACGACCAAGAGTCTCATCCGACATACTGGCAATCCCTTGGTCGCAGAGAATACGCACAGTTTTTTTTTTTTTTTTTTTTTTTTCAATTCGTTGCCTGTACATCATCACAATTTGAACTATAGTGTAAAATGGCCACATGAACTTGTCCTTGTGTCATTTCAAATTCGTTTTCAGCTCGTTTTTTGGCACCCAGGACAACTGTTAAAAAAGTGGATTTGAGGGTTTCTCCAATAATACGCACACTGATCGGTGTGATATTTAAAACCTAAGTGCATAAATATTTCTTCAAATGCTATTTTGATGTTTTGTTCTATTTTAGCTCTTATGCCCGCAATGGGCATGGAGTCAATAAAAACTTGTTGTTGAAAACTTGTTGTTGTTACGTTCAGCCCTGATGAACATACTCGTCGGGATTCAAGTTTGTGCGTAGTTTGAGCTTTGTCATAATTTAGGTCGGTAAAGTTAGCACTAATTTTGCTGCAGCAAAAAACGGTAAAGTTGGCAGCAATTTTTCTGCAGCAAAAAACGGTCAAGTTAGCAGCAACAGTAAAAAACGGTAAAGTTGGCAGCAATTTTTCTGCAGCAAAAAACGGTCAAGTTAGCAGCAATTTTGCCGCAGCAAAAAATGGTAAAGTTGGCAGCAATTTTATGGCAGAGAAAAACGGTCAAGTTAGCACAAAATTTCTGCTGGCAGAGAAAAACGGTCAAGTTAGCAGAAAATTTCTGCTAGCACAAAATTTTCTGCCAGCAAAAAATTTTCTGCTAGCGCAAAAATTTCTGCTAGCACAAAATTTTCTGCCAGCAAAAATTTTTCTGCTAGCACAAAAATTTCTGCTAGCACAAAATTTTCTGCCAGCAAAAAATTTTCTGCTAGCACAAAAATTTCTGCTAGCAAAAAATTTTCTGCCAGCAAAAAATTTTCTGCTAGCACAAAATTTTCTGCCAGCAAAAAATTTTCTGCTAGCGCAAAAATTTCTGCTACCACAAAATTTTCTGCCAGCAAAAAATTTTCTGCTAGCACAAAAATTTCTGCTAGCACAAAATTTTCTGCCAGCAAAAAATTTTCTGCTAGCACAAAAATTTCTGCTAGCACAAAATTTGCTGCCAGCAAAAAAAATTCTGCTAGCACAAAATTTGCTGCCAGGAAAAAATTTTCTGCTAGCACAAAAATTTCTGCTAGCACAAAATTTGCTGCCAGCGTTAAAATTGCTGCTGGCACAAAATATGCTGCAGGCACAAATGAGCCGTGAAATGAGATTTCCAACAATGTGATATGTGCGACAAGCAAAGGCTCCCACCAGCCTGCGCATACGCGCAGACTGATCAGAGCCTTTGCTTGTCGCTTAATTATTATATGAGTGTTAAGCTACTGATCGAATTAGATTTAGTGTTTCTAAGCTTAACAGGAGGCTGCACAGGTTCGTCTGAGTCTACACTTGTCATGATGGCACATTGTTGGAAATCACATGTCACGGTTCAAATATTCCTGAATACCGGGCCGCGTAGGTAGTCGGTAACGTGTCTGTCTGACTGCAGATCCTGGTGTCCCGAGTTTGATCGCAGCCCGGTCTCATACTTTCATGGAGATCGATCGTGAAATAATTTCTACCGTTTTTATGAGCAGTCGAAATTTCATGCTCACTCGAGTTGAGCATGAAAAAAGTTTTATAACCTCTGCTTCTGCGTATACGACAACATACATGCAAATGAGCTGCGAGGTTACTAAGCATTTGTTTTCGCTACATAGATCATGATTCCTCTAGTAACTTAATCTGAATTTTCAAGTCTCCGTCTACCGTATGTGGCTGTGCAGTCCAATTTGTGTCTGTTCGGTGTTATTTCTTTGAAGACATAACTGTTATGCGATAGAGACAGAAGAAAACTTACGTTACTCCACGTTTTTATCCTGAATTTATAGTGTAGAGTAACACCGGGACGCAACCGTGGCCCTACCGGCATGTAACCAAGGCGCACGCCGGGGTATACTGGCATGAACCGTGGCTCCACCGTGCTGCACTGTAAGTGCTCCGTGGTGAACCGGGAATCAACCGGCGTCTTGCCGGACCGGGGCTATACTGGGGTAACGTCGGCAAGGTGAGAACGCAATTTATTTTTTATGAAATGTGTCCCGGTGCATCACGGAATACCGGCTGTCCTGCATCGCGATGTACTGTGGCTCCATCTGCACAGTGAGAACGGGGCTTTAGTACCGGTTCAACCAAGGAAGACCCGTCCCTACATAACTGAAAACTTGTTGATGGGACGTAATGAATCAAATCAAACCAGTACTTCGTGCGCATACCTTCGCTTAAAACTGACAGCTACTTCTCTTGAATGATATAGCGGAATGGAGTGATATAACGGTAGATATTATTTCACGATCAATCTCCATGAAAGTATGAGACCAGGCTGCGATCAACTCAGGACACCAGGATCCTCAGTCGGACACGCATCTGTAGCCAGACACGTTACCGACTGCCTACGCGGCCCGATATGAAGATTTGTGCCTGCAGCAACTTTTGTGTCAGCAATATTTTTAGTGCCTGCAGCAAATTTTGTGCTAGCAGGAATTTTTGTGCCAGCAGCATATTTTGTGCTGGCAGCAATTTTTTGTCCTAGCAGAAATTTTTGTGCCAGCAGCAAATTTTGTGCTAGCAGAAATTTTTGTGCTAGCAGAAATTTTTTTGCTGGCAGAAAATTTTGTGCTAGCAGAAATTTTTGTGCTAGCAGAAAATTTTTTGCTGGCAGCAAATTTTGTGCTAGCAGAATTTTTTGCGCTAGCAGAAAAATTTTTGCTGGCAGAAAATTTTGTGCTATCAGAAATTTTTGTGCTAGCCGAAAATTTTTTGCCTGCAGCAAATTTTGTGCTAGCAGCAATTTTTGTGCCAGCAGCAAATTTTGTGCTAGCAGGAAATTTTGTGCCAGCAGCAAATTTTGTGCTAGCAGGAATTTTTGTGCCAGCAGCAAATTTTGTGCTGGCAGTTATTTTGTGCTAGCAGGAATTTTTGTGCCAGCTGCAAATTTTGTGCTGTTAGCAAATTTTGTGCTAGCAGGATTTTTTGTGCCAGCAGTAAATTTTGTGCTGGCAGCAATTTTTGTGCTAGCAGGAATATTTGTTTTTGTTTGTTTTGATGCTTTACGTCCCCAAGTCAACAACTATGGCCAAGGCGAGACGGACAGCTCACCTAATCACATCTTTCCTCGGGAAGCTTGAAGAAGCGGTTAACCAGTACTTTGTCTCGGGAGCGAGAGTGCTTGACTCGAGACCGAGTGGCCGCGGGTTCGAGCCTCACCGGCGGCGTTGCGTTGTGCCCTTAAGCAAGACATATTTATCCTAGCTTAGTACTGGTTCAACCCTGGAAGACCCTTTCCTATATAACTGAATGATTGTTGATGGGACGTAATGAATCAAATCAAACCAGTACTTCGTGCGATCAAATTCGGGACACCAGGATCTGCAGTCAGACACGTATCTGTAGCCAGACACGTTACCGACTACCTACGCGGCCCGGTATTCAGGAATATTTGAACCGTGACAGGTGATTTCCAACAATGTGCCATCTTGACAAGTGTAGACTCAGACGAACCTGTGCAGCCTCCTGTTAAGCTTAGAAACACCAAATTAAGTTCGATCAGTAGCTTAACACTTATATAATAATTAAGCGACAAGCAAAGGCTCTGATCAGTGTGCGCGTATGCGCATGCTCGTCTGAGCCTTTGCTGGTCACATATACGACATTGTTGGAAATCTCATGTCACTGCTCATTTGTGCCTGCAGCAAATTTTGTGCTAGCAGAAATTTTTGTGCTAGCAGAAATTTTTTTGCTGGCAGCAAAGTTTGTGCTAGCAGAAATTTTTTTGCTGGCAGCAAATTTTGTGCTAGCAGAAATTTTTGTGCTAGCAGAAAATTTTTTGCTGGCAGAAAATTTTGTGCTAGCAGAAAATTTTTTGCTGGCAGCAAATTTTGTGCTAGCAGAAATTTTTGTGCTAGCAGAAATTTTTTTCAGCAGGGCCGTCGCCGCGTATTAAAAAGTGGTCCGGCGGAGGAAATCATCGAGTGCCGACGGCACGAGAGGGGGAGAGCACGAGAGGGGGCCCCCTCTCGCTAGGGGGGTTAGGGGGTGTCCCCCGAGAAAATTTTGATTTTTTAGCGCTTCTATGTGCGTTTTTAACGGGGTTTTATGCGTTTGGGACCAGATTTCAGTTACGATTGTTCGCTAGAGATTTTTTGCGCGTGAGAAAACCGAATGCTAAACAAAATCGTTTTCAGATAGTCACGATTTATTTTTACTTTTTTCTTCAGCATATTTCTTAGACATTATGTCACCTATGTTCCCGCAGGTTTTGGCAAAGTACTTTTAGCACTGATCCTTGGTTGTCATGGGCGGATCCAGAGGGGGGACAGGGGGTCCGGACCCCCCCCCCATCCCCTTTAAAAATCACAGAAATAGGGTTTCTAAGCAATACTGGTCCAGATCTCCTGAAAAATCACAAGCTACCAAGCCAGCATTCAATGTTGGGCCATTATCGGCCCGCCAGCGAAACGCGTTTCACTGGCGGGCCGATGATGGCCCGCCTACAGTGGTATTTTGATCCTCCCTCCACTCATCAACTTAAAAAAATCAAAGTTGGACCTCCCCTGACATAACTTTCTGGATCCGCGCATGGTTGTACTTCAAAGAGTTGTATTTTCGAAAAGATATACATAAGCGTCTTTTCAATTAGTACACCCGTTACTTTAAGGATGCAGAAGGCTTCATCTAGATTTTCTGCTCAACTTTCCTTGATGAGTTCCCTTGTCGATAGGCATAACGTGAGATCTTTGGCTTTGAACATCGTAATGAAGCCAGCGCCTACTGTCGAACTACGACGGCTCTTCTCTGTTCATGCTTCTTAAAAGTCGAATGAACGTTGAGGGAAACCGAAAAGTCTTGGGCTGAATTGGAACAGGCAGAACTTGTATATCCGTAACCGAATGAATTGTAACAACACATGCCCACGATGCTCGTCACGTTTAAACATTCTTAGTCGCTCGACATGTTATTTAGAAGAAGAAAAAAATGTCAATTTGAGGGAAATGAAACCGGCGCATAAAAATTGTCTGGGCCTCAATGCGAGAAGACTGTGCTTTGGGGTTTACGACCATGCAAGACTCAAACCAACCTGCTCAGTTACAGAGAGTACATGTAGCTAGAAAGCTGAAATTTTGCGTGTAGCAAGTGTATCAATTATACTTTCAAGAGGGCGAACAACAAAGGCACTGATTAGACTGCGCGGATGTGTAGGTTGGTCTGCGCCTTTAATCTTCGAATGCAACTACGTCAGGTTTTCTCTCGACACGGCCCATAAGTATGAAAACTGTCATTATAATAATTGCATTGTTTTTCAATGTTTTCACACCCTATGGATGACACGCGCAACGAGCGTTATTGATGATTGCATCAATAAATTGAAAATCAGATGTAAGCACAAAGAAAAATGAGCCAAAACGAGAAAAAAGAGACACGGCGGAAAGCATACTCGTCCAAAAAAGTGGTGCGGCGCTCGCCGTCCTGCCGGACCGGCGACGACGGCCTTGTTTTGCTGGCAGCAAATTTTGTGCTAGCAGAAATTTTTGTGCTAGCAGAATTTTTTTTGCTGGCAGCAAATTTTGTGCTAGCAGAAATTTTTTTGCTGGCAGCAAATTTTGTGCTAGCAGAAAATTTTGTGCTAGCAGAAATTTTTGTGCTAGCAGAAAATTTTTTGCTGGCAGAAAATTTTGTGCTAGCAGAAATTTTTGTGCTAGCAGAAAATTTTTTGCTGGCAGAAAATTTTGTGGTAGCAGAAATTTTTGCGCTAGCAGAAAATTTTTTGCTGGCAGAAAATTTTGTGCTAGCAGAAAATTTTTTGCTGGCAGAAAATTTTTTGCTAGCAGAAATTTTTGTGCTAGCAGAAAATTTTTTGCTGGCAGAAAATTTTGTGCTAGCAGAAATTTTTGTGCTAGCAGAAATTTTTTTGCTGGCATGTGGTAGCAGAAATTTTTGCCTTAGCAGAAAAATTTTTGCTGCTAGCAGAAATTTTTGTGCTAGCAGAAAATTTTTTGCTGGCAGAAAATTTTGTGGTAGCAGAAATTTTTGCGCTAGCAGAAAATTTTTTGCTGGCAGAAAATTTTGTGCTAGCAGAAAATTTTTTGCTGGCAGAAAATTTTTTGCTAGCAGAAATTTTTGTGCTAGCAGAAAATTTTTTGCTGGCAGAAAATTTTGTGCTAGCAGAAATTTTTGTGCTAGCAGAAATTTTTTTGCTGGCATGTGGTAGCAGAAATTTTTGCCTTAGCAGAAAAATTTTTGCTGCAAGCAGAAATTTTTGTGCTAGCAGAAAATTTTTTGCTGGCAGAAAATTTTGTGCTAGCAGAAATTTTTGTGCTAGCAGAAAATTTTTTGCTGGCAGAAAATTTTGTGGTAGCAGAAATTTTTGCGCTAGCAGAAAATTTTTTGCTGGCAGAAAATTTTGTGCTAGCAGAAATTTTTTTGCTGGCAGAAAATTTTTTGCTAGCAGAAATTTTTGTGCTAGCAGAAAATTTTGTGCTAGCAGAAATTTTTGTGCTAGCAGAAAATTTTTTGCTGGCAGAAAATTTTGTGCTAGCAGAAATTTTTGCGCTAGCAGAAAATTTTTTGCTGGCAGAAAATTTTGTGCTAGCAGAAATTTTCTGCTAACTTGACCGTTTTTCTCTGCCAGCAGAAATTTTGTGCTAACTTGACCGTTTTTCTCTGCCATAAAATTGCTGCCAACTTTACCATTTTTTGCTGCGGCAAAATTGCTGCTAACTTGACCGTTTTTTTGCTGCAGAAAAATTGCTGCCAACTTTACCGTTTTTTACTGTTGCTGCTAACTTGACCGTTTTTTGCTGCAGAAAAATTGCTGCCAACTTTACCGTTTTTTGCTGCAGCAAAATTAGTGCTAACTTTACCGACCTTCATAATTTTGTAATTCATTCAATGTACTTTCCAGCAAAGTTGGTATAGTGTGAAGGGGCATTTAGTTAGAGGGGTAAATTTCTGTTTTACGCTTTAAATTTCTAACCCGGACCTATGAGTGAAGTGAAAATGAGACTCTTATTCTTCAGATTTTATAAAATAGCCAAAAGAGATCTCTTAGAGATAGAGAGCTTGTATGTCTAGAGTTTCTTATTAATGTCCCATATGTATTTATGAAAGGTCAGGTTATAATATAGAATACATAATTATGTTTAATTTTTATTTACCTTCTAACTCAAGCGCAATAATATAATGCGTTGACTCACCTGGAGCAAAGCCCCAAATACAGCTTAATGGAACCCTCAGATATGGCTGTCCGTCCGTCCGTATGTTAAACATTAATGAGCCGTGGCATGAGATTTCCAACAATTTGACATTTTGACTAGTGTAGACTCGGACGAGCCTCTGCAGCCTCCTTTTAAGCTTAGAAACTCTAAATGGTGTTCAATCAGCAGCTTAACAATCATAGAATACTCAAGCGACTTGCAAAGGCTCTGATCAGACTGCGCGTATGCGCAGGCTGGTCTGAGCCTTTGCTGGTCGCACATACCACATTATTGGAAATCTCATGCACTGGTTCATTTTGTTTCGACTTCTTCTTCCGAATCCCTGGGCCAGTTGACCTTAATCTTTGTGTGGACCTTTGGGGCATTTGTCACTTTCCAATCCTTTAAGGAGTTAGCAGAAGGAGCAAAAGCGATTTGGGATATATATGTCTCATATAGCGATATTTATCAACCTTTATCCTGCCAATATTTGTCATGAAAATGCCATATAAATAGAGAATACTAGGTGAGTGTCTTTTGATATGAAGTTTACCAGGCAAGGCTTTGAGAACGCTTGTTGACATCGCGAGGCTTGCCGAGCGATTCAACATGCATTCTCAAAGCCGAGTCTGGTAAACTTGATATCAAAAGACGCGAACCTGGTATTCTATTTATCAGTTTACTCATTGTTTCACTCTTCAAACTAGCGATTATGACGTAATTTTCGATTTTTTGTGTTGATTCAGCGTCCGATGATTAGCGACGTCATTCAAAAAGTGCAACGTCATCATGACCTGATAAAGGTAACATGCCGTGAGATAGGAAACATTTATTAGGTTATGTTGAAACTCAGTTAATTTTAGGGGTGACTGATAAAAATACTGTGGAAGCAAGTACTATGTGAACTCTGATCAGACTGCTCAGATTAAGGGAGCGGTCTGATCTGTGTCTATAGTGTCATCTCTAATTTTAAGCAGATGTGAAAGTAGACGACAGTTGTCGTGGATGGCGGGAAGAGGCTCAGCTTATAACAGGGGACAGTGTTTCTTTCAATATAAGTATTCCACTACACATCTATCTATAGTTTGATTTAAATACGTTTCGTTCTTTGCATTCAAATGAATAAAAGGTTGCAAAATTTTACAATAAATAGCTTCAAATGAAACTATTTAAAACTAACTTTCAATGGCTTTTTTTTAAAAAAATGTTCTTTTATACCTACTTAGCTGATTTAAAATGCTTATATGACCTTTAACAGTGTTTAGTGTATGTCGACCAAAGAGCTTCGTGCACTAAAGGGCTATTTTGCCCCCCCCCCCCCCCCCTCCCACACACACACACCCATGAAGACAAAAATGAAAAAAAAAATACTTTTCATCAATATCTTTCAACTGCTTAATTAGTACAATAGTCTATGTGTAAATTTCTGGTATTTATTTGGCTTTCGTCGTTGCTATGGTAACAGAAAATATCCGTCGAAATATGCTGAAATTAGAAAATGGTCATTTGGACCAAATTCGAAACGTTTGACAGATAAATAAATATAGAGCACAAGCAAATACCAAAAATATAAACATATAAAAAGCATTACTACGGCACACAACATATTTAAAGCGTGTTTTATATTTAGCTGTGCTGGTATCTAATAATAATAATAATAATAATAATAATAATAATAATAATAATAATAATAATAATAATAATAATGATAGTCTTTATTTTCAGAGGGTGACACATTTTGCGAAAACAAAAAAGCTAATCTTCCATGAGGCCCTCTCTATACTACCACCAAAAAAGAATACAAGTATAAAGTACAAAGATGATTAACATGTGTACAGAATAATACAAGCAGCATGGAGCACTTTCAAACCTGCATACACACAGGCACTCTTTATATAAATATCGTACCTCTAGATAAAAGTGCTTTAATATTTATACAAATTTTCAAACACAAGTTTATGTACTCAAAAGAAGCTGAAGCCTCATGTTTGATCAAAAATGACCATTTCTATATTTTAGACTATTTCCATGGCCATTTTCTGTTACCACAGCAGCGTTAAAAGTCAACTAAATACCAGACTGATACACTTGGGCCAGTGTTCCAATATAGGCCTTGAGTTGGCTATCGACACCCCTCCTGTCTCAACCATGACATGTTCGTACATATTTGCTTGCCGACACGGGTTTATGAGCTTCTTATAACACAGTTACATAATTTTAGTCTTAATTTTATAAATGTCTTGAGTTATTACCGTTGTATACGCTACTTAGTGTTTCCTGCGTTATTTCCGAGTATCAGTATGGTATTTAATGACTATACGTGTATTACATCTGTCACAGAATATAGTAAATCTATAAGGCTGCTACTTAAATGATTTAAAGTTCTTTAATATGGTCGCTCACACTATTTTTCAGGTCCATGTCATGTATGTTACCTTCAAAATAGCATTAAACATTTAAGTTAATGTCTCTAACTAGTCCTGTTTATACTTATTTGCATTCTTGTACAGGTTTATGTACTTCTTTTAACAAGGTTTACCTATTTTAAGTATTCATTTAATAAATGCCTTTAGCTTTAACTGTTATGCGTGTTGCCAAATGATACATACGTTATTCTGAGTATCTGTATAGCAGATAAACAACTCTTCAATGCACTGAAATAAATATTCTATCTGCTCAGATGCAAAGTAGAACGAGTACTAGAGGCAGTTTCAGGTTTCACCAATCCTTTTAGTTCTAGTTTTGAAGACAATGAACTGTACATTTTTTCTTTCGTTGTGCCTGCTAAGCCTGGCATAGCTAAGGATCTTATTGAGGCTGATGACATTAGCAGGAAGGCTGTTGCAGCTTTTATTGACTCACTTTTAATTAAAAAATCTGTCTTTCACAACCTCAAAAAATACTACAAGCTAATAAAGTTTTGATGCTTGCGAGGTCAAGCGAGAAGAAATTGTCCAATTTACAAAACGTAAACAGCCAGATGAGAGCTTAAAGGAGCGTCTTTGGTAAGCATTACCTTCTTTCTATTGGACAAAATGTTGACCTTGAGTTGACACTGCCATTCTTTCTGGGACCTGTACCATTGTCACTGTTACCTCCTGATCAAATTTCCACCCAAAACTGACAAGTTCAAACTTCCGCATGGCTTAATCACACATTGAACCAACATTAGATTGGCCATGTAGTGCTGCACATAACGTTGATGTTAATGCTGTAAATACAGAGCATATAGCTTTTCCTGTCACCTTCATGGATCTAATGGCACCAGTATTCAACCAGTCACTACAGGCAGGGCATGTTGGTTTTGTCCCTAATACATATGTACAATATATAAGCAGCAGTATATAAAGTCTTACAAACATTCTGGCAGAGGATAACCTGGGTGTTTTGTTCAACATTGGTGTATTCAACAAAAGGTGCACCTTCTGAATGTCAACAACATTGGCCAGAATATTGGGGAAGAGATCTAAAGTAATACATTGTTTAACAGATTGTGACACTACCAATGTGCCGATGTGTTAGTACCACGGAAAGGTTATTCCTATCAAACTGATAAAGAACCCCTCTCCAACTAGTTCATCAACATTCTAAGCAGGGTAGGAAAACAAATAAAGAATTGCTCTAGGCACTCATCAGTGATATGAAGCCCTAACATGTGCTATTTATGAAATTGTGAATAAGCTGAAGTACGACATGTTTCTGAAAAAAGTACCAAAGCCATACACATATACTGACCATTTCAAATGGCATGAACATAAGCTCCACCCTGCTTTTCTGTCCTTAAGATGTACATACAAAGATTGAACTATCAAGTCTTTCCCATGAAAACAAGTGACGCTTTCCAGATATGGACAAAATGTGTGGAAAATAAATTGGAATGAACTCGAGTACCTCTGGGTGAAAGAAAACTTGATTGTACCCTAACAAAAGAGCCACAGAATTATATTTCACATGTTGTATGATATGGGGTTACCATGTTCAAAACTCAACAACTCAAACCTTATAAAAGATAGAAACATAATATTTGCAGTTTCCAAAAGGTACATAAACATTCTTTAATACAAAATGAGTTTGTAAGCACATTCACATTAAAAAAAATATCAAACTATATTAGTTTCATAAATCATTTATATAGGAATAATGAAAAAAGTAACATACGTAACACTTTGGGTGCATATTTGTTTTCAAAGGTCCATATCTGCGATGAACAATAGCTTACTCGGATGATATAGAAAATTTGGAAATCTTACCTGATGGTTTGCACTTTTCAGAAGTCATGTCAGTTACTAAAATTATCAAAGATGTTGATGGGTAATATATATAATTTGCTGTTACAAGGTAATGGTACCATTACCAGAGTGCTAGCATATTGCAAAACCCTTACAAGATAAATCTGATAGAGGATTTATTACATGTAGTTGTATAGGAGAATTCTTTAAAAACCCTTGGATAATATATGAAGATTTGCTCTATAACTCCTACCTGGTGGGTTTTCTTTTATCTTTTAAGTTGTTGCTTGCACATTGCACTGAATGTTACAAACTTTCTATGAGTATTATGTCAACTATATTTGATGCCTCTATAAAAGAAAAGAGGGTTTATGGTAGTTTATGTTTTGAGCTACTTCCTCAGCAAATGAGCCAGAGTAAAAAGAAGTACATGGACCTGTGCCAGCATGCAAATACGTACAAGCAGATCCTGTTGGAGACCATGTCTTGAATGTTTAATAGTATTCAGAGAGTAACGTATGTAACCTTGGCTGTAAAATAGTGTAAGACACCATAAAAGGAACTTTAATTCATTTGAATAGCAGCCTTATAGATTAACTATATTCACTGACGGATGTAATACATATATAGTCAATAACTGCCATACTAGTAAGCAAGTAAGTAATATTTTATTAACGTGTCACATGTCTGTACATCAACTAAAATCTCAATAAAAATCAACTTTTCAGTAAAAGACACTCAGCTGGGGTTACCAGCTTATGAGACACGCAACTAAAAACTGCTTTGATAATTAAGATACATATTATACAATAAAAAAGTCAAGGTAGTATCACATGGAACAGAATGAAATAGGTTAATTATCTTTTAAAATAATTATAATGAGGAGAGATGCGTTTCTTTTAAAACATGCATATAAATTGTCTAAATAGTTCTTTTCCTTCTCTGAAACATATCAAATAGTGTTGAAGCCAGAATTGGCTGCATATTGACATAATTCAGTAGAAATATCATTTTTGCAGTGGAATCATATAAAATAAAATCTCTATTGCATAGCTGTGCCTTGTGAAACATTTTACGTCTCATGTCATCATAAAAGGGACAGTCAATCAGAAAATGGAGTTCATCTTCAACAGAGTCTATGCAGTGGAAACAAGTTCTCTGTTCCACGGGGAGTTTAGGTCGTGCAAAACGCCCAGTTTCAACATGTAATGGCAAATTGCCACACCTGAACATAGCTAAAATGCGGCGGTGGTCTCTCTGAATTGCTAGTTTTACATATAGTTCTGTCTCTAAATCTGATTTATATAATCTGTATGTTCTAAGTTTGTTCCCGTTTGGATGCCCTTCATCGTTGAACAAGTTCATTTTCCACATTAATTTATCCTTTTCAATCAATTTTGCTTTACATACCTTAATTGTATTTGCAACACAGACAGTATCTTGCTCAAATAAATGTGATAGCCCGATTCCATGAATAAACTTGAGAAACCTTTTCTCCCAGCATTTACCATTAGATTTAGACCACATAAATATTCGTTTAACAAGTCTATCATTCTGAATGTTTGTAAGTTTGCAAAACAAACGACAAGTTTCCACCCTTTGATTGACTAAGCAGTCCGTCCAGCCCATGTCTCCTCTAGTAGCCAAATTCGCAGCATTTTTTCCTACCCCTAAAAAGTACCTACAGGCTTTGTTTTGCACAGTGTTTACTTTTGTAGACCCTGTCAAACCCCATATGCCTGAGCAATAGTATAATATGGGCTCTACCAGTGAGGTATACAGTTTAGTATATACATCATAAGACATACCTCCTGCACATTTAAATTTAGCATAAAGAACAGACAGGGCTCGACTTGCAGACTTTGCCAATTCATACGTTGCAAACTTTAAGTCTAAGTGTTCCTGAAACCAAAGTCCAAGGTACTTATATTTTTCAGTTTTTTCAATGTTTAGATGACCGCATGAGAAAAACTCGTTACAGCATAATACTGATGCTGGTCTAAACTGAACAATTTTAGTTTTATGACTGTTAATTGATAGTCTCCACTTACTACACCATTCATTCAATTTGTTTAACATCAACTGAAGAGACTGTGCATCAGGAGCAATAAGTGCGATATCATCAGCATACAGTAATAAAGAAAGTTGCTGGTCATCAATGTCAATTCCAAGACGCATTTGCTTAATATCATTAGCCAAATCGTTTATGTAAAGCGAGAACAATGTCGGAGATAGCTTACATCCCTGCTTTACCCCATGAGATACATCAAAAAAGGGAGTGACATAGTCATTTACTTTTACTACACACTGTACCTCAGTATACAAAGACTGAACAGCTTTCAGAATTTTCCCTTTGATACCTAGAGACATTAGTTTATACCACAGACAATCTCTATGTACGGTATCAAATGCTTTCTTAGCATCTACAAAGCAAACAAACGTAGATTGTTTTTGCTGTTTCCGCTTATTGATTACTGTATAGAGTGCGTATATGTGTTCTAAGCATGATCTGTTACGTCGAAATCCGTTTTGCTCATCTACAACGATGTTATTCTCATCTATCCATTGACTGAATCTAACATTCAGAATGTCAGCATACACTTTACATGGGATGGATATCAGGCATATACCGCGGTAGCATAAGGGGTCTCTTGGATCCTTTGCGTCTGATTTAGGGATTGGCCTGATAACTCCCTTATTCCACTCACTTGGCACGGAGCCATTTTCAAAACAAATGTTAATAATCCTATACAATAAATCAATGCAAACCGAATTTCGCAATACCTCAGCTGGAATAGCATCAAACCCAGGAGCGCGATTCAGCTTTGCTCTATAAAGAGAATTTTCAACTTCTTCGCGGGTAATTGGCTCATTTAGTAAGGAAATATTTGTATCTAAACTGGGAACAGTATTATTTTGAACACGTTGTTTTATATCATCTAGATGATTGTCGTCATAATGAGCCTTTGTGGAATTTGAAAACAGGTTCTCAAAATCATTTTTCCACCTATCTATGACATCATCGGTATGTGTCGACACGCGACCATTCGAGTCTTTAACTTCCATGGGAATTCCCGTTTTTCGTTCATTCTGAATTCCAAGTTTCCCAATTTCCCGCCAGAATTCACGAGTGTTATGTCCATTTTTTAAGTTAAGCAAACGTGTTTGCTCACCCAACTGATATTTTTTCTTTGCTTTTTTGTTCATTTTTTCGAATTGCCGTCTTTCAGAAACGTACAATGCACGAAGTCGGCGTTTCTCAGCATTTCTCCCGTTACAGCGTAACCAGCTCCGTTCATGTGTGCAAACGGATACTTGGAATTAACATATGAAACACTAAGTAACATATACAAATGCAAAAACTCAAGAAATTTATAAAATAAATGCTAAAATTATGTAACCGTGCTATAAGAAGTTCTTAAACCTGTACCAGACTTCAAAAAGTGTGAATATGTCATGTTGGAGACATTATCAGGAAAATTTAATGTTATTTTGCGGGTAACGTACGTAACATGATGTAACCCGCTAACGCTGCCACTCAAAGAGGGCTTACATATTTCATTTTGTGGCTTATATAATGTAGTATCTGGAAATTATAATGTACGAAGTTCTCCCTGGGGGGAAGTTGGGTCTATAGCCAGCGCGAGGCCAGGAGAATTACATTTTACATTTTTCTGTGATATGGGGGTACCATGTTCAACATCTAATAACTCAAAAAGTATATAAGATAGAAACGTAAAGCTTGCAGTTTTGAAAAGGTAAATAAAAATTCTTTAATATAATGCCAAATTAATGAACATAAATTGGTTTCAATAAAATTTAAGACATACTATATTAGATGCATTTATCATTTAAAAGGGGGTTCAATGAAAAAAATGTAACATACACTGCATTCGGGGTGACTATATTTGTTTTCAAATGTCATTATCTGTGGCCCAGTAATAGTTTATTTAGAAAATATAACCAATTTGGAAATCTTACATTATCTTTTGCACTTTTCTGAAGTCTTAAAAAGAATTTTAATTATCAAATATTTTGTAAGGTAACGTATGTAACAGGCTGTTACAGCTTAACGCTGCCATTGTCAGAGGGCTAACATGTTGCAAAATCCTTGCAAGACATTGGCCTTTAAGAAAAGTATGGTCTACAAAATTCCCCCAGGGGGGAGGTAAACAATATCCAGCCAATGGCCTAATAAACCAATCGAAAGAAATTGATGAAAAGCAGTTTTCATAATTTTGGCTTCAGAGAGATCCAAAAATGCACGTAGTTCTTTGTCCATCGACAAAAAAATCTATCCGACGAAATGTTATACTCGACTGATTGATCGTGTATTTGTAATATTTATACCATGGGTTGTCCGCCTGTACGTGGAGATAATCCACTCGCTTAAGCTCGTGGATTATCTTACGTAACGGCGAAAAAAAACATGGCATAACAATTTTATACCACGTAAATCAGTGTATACCTTGCACATCACGAGATATTTCGTGCTTAAGTTGGTATGGGTGGTATGATAATATGCTTTGGTGAAAAGTATGGTCTACAAAATTCTTCCTGGGGGAGGTAAACCATATCCAGCCAGTGGCCTAACAAACCAACCGAAAGAAATTGATGAAAAGCAGTTTTCATAATTTTGGCTTCAGAGAGATCCAAAAATGCACGTAATTCTTTGTTCATCAACGAAAAAATCCTATCGACGAAATGCGATACTCGACTGATTGGTAGTGGATATGTAATAGTTATACTATGGGTTGTCCGCCTGTACGTGGAGATAATCCACGAGCTTTAGCGATTATCATACGTACAGGTGAACAAACGTATAACAATTTTACACCACCTACTTCAGTGTAGACCTTGCACATCACGAGATATTTCGTGCTAAAGCTGGTATGGATGGTATAAAATTGGCTTTGGTGTTTGATTTAAGCAAACAGTGTAGATTCTGATGAAATATCGGTTCTGTGACATCTCATCTACACTGTAGAGCTGAGCTGTCACCTCTATAGTATAAAACACTTACTTTCCTTAAAGCTGCATAGTCTGTAACTTTTGATCTTTTAATTTTCGAAATATTGTTTCTATTTTTCAAGAACACAGTAAAAAAACTAAAATTCAGGTATACATTTTACCAATTTCGTAAATCTTTACAAATTATCAGTATCAAGACAACAGCATTTATGTTAAAACTTGACTGTCTATAATTATTGGAGGGACGCAAATAATTACCAACAAGAGAAAAAACACCTGTTTTTATCAGATAATTCACTTTTCCATGCAGTTTTCAGCTATAGTGAACAGATTTATCGTGAAAACTTAACTTACAAATGATTTAAAAAGAAAATAAAATTTTTCGAAAAATGTTCATAGTTGCAGACTTAGTCTCTTTAACTTGACCTTAACATTTCTCTGGTGACCTAGTAAATGGTAAACATTCCTACCGTTATTCATAATAGAACAGAACGTAGCTTTTAAAACGGTTGAAAGTTTGAACCAAATTCAGAGGCAGTTCAGCTGCCCCTTAATCTGGTGTAATGTTACGCTTGTTTTACACTGTATCCTCCAAGGGCACAACACACTGAAGCAACCCTTCGATCCCCAGTATGACGCTCTACCAACTGAGCCAATGCACGCCTACCAATTGACCCAATGCTCAACATCTGGTTGAAAAACAACTGCTCTATGAAGAAAATCCAAAATCGGAGAATGTCATGCAAAAAACCTATGGATTCCTACGTTTGTGGAATAAATACGAGCTCAGAAAGTATTCTCATTAGGTCCTATTTACGTTTTGCGCGATAAACACGTTCTGTCGATTTCTGGTACACCTATTTTACGCGAAACTTAAATCGGACAAAACGAGGGAACTTTCTGCCACAAACGTAGGAATACATAGGCGGTTGCGTGACATTCCCTGATCTTTTATTCTCTTCCTGGAGGAATTGTTTTTAATATTTAACCAGATGTTGAGCATTGGATCGTTTGGTAGGCGTGCAATGAGCTTCGCAAAAATATTACGTAGATTACTGAGATGTTTTCTTTAAGTAGGCTACCCATGACACTAAATTATCAGTTTTATTTAGAATTATATGTCTTCTCATTATGGCACTTGTAATGATGTTTGCATTGTACATATGCACATACTGCATGTCAGACAGTTTGATAATCATTATTATAATAATGAGCCAGTGCATGAGATTGCCAACAATTTGGTATGTGCGACCAGCGAAGCCTCAGATCAGCCTGCGCATACGCGCAGTCTGATCAGAGCCTTTGCCAGTCGCCTGAGTATTCTATGATTGTTAAGCTACTGACTGAACACCATTTCGAGTTTCTAAGCTTAACAGGAGGCTGCGGAGGCTCGTCCGAGTCTACACTTGTAAAAATGTCAAATTGTTGGAAATCTCAATCCACGGCATATTATTTGTAACATTCCATGAATAAGTGGAACTCGATGATCTAGTTTAACAACAAAAATGCAAAATAAAGGTATAGCACTATTTTTGAGGTTCACAGGGCGTTGCTAAAATGTGTATCTGCACGGAGCGCGTTCTTCCAAAACAGTTAATCAAGTTTAAATTGCAGTCTCTCACCAATGTCAAAAAGGTCTTTGAAATTGCAAAGGTATATTGTAAAAGCGCCAATCACAACAAAAGACGTCTGCATTTGTCGTCTGCTAAAGTGTCTCAGGTGCCTATTCAACATACAGTGTATGAGCAGTTTGATCTTACATTTATCAATATTATTAGCAAATCTATGCAGCAGACAACATTTGTATGCATCTTTTTGCTTATTAACCCATTTAAGCCTAGCGTCCTTTTTGTGGGACATAGGCAAACAGTGTAGACCCAGATCAGACGCCACAGAACACGGCGTCTTATCGGGGTCTTCACTGTTTGCTTACAGAATGTTCTATCAAAATTTTAATAAAAATGAAAACTATCACCTAACATCTCTTAAAACGGAAATGGACTGGTCCAATTCATAAGAATTGGACCATTCCATTCGGCTTGAATGGGTTAATAATCTCGTTCTTAACCTGATTACGTGGGCCCCGATGCGAGAAAACCTGTCTTCGCGGTTTCCGACCAGATCATACCCAAACAAGTCTCTTAAGCTACAGCAACTAGCTAGAAAATTGAAATTTCACTTGTCGCAAGTTTAAGATAGATAGCTTAATTTTAAAGCCCAAAAGTCTATGAAGCCCATCAGGATACAGACAACATATAAAGATGTCATCCTAACAAAGACAGTGAAAACAGTAATAGTCGTAATTGGACAGCTGCATTTAGCAGCCTAATGGATGCTTTGGTCTTATATTCTCAGTTTTGTGGAGAAGGTGTTTAAAGTCCTAGCTCTGATTGCAAATTGGATATCTCAAAGAGATAAATCCAACAAGCAACCAAAACAAGCTTCGATTCACAGTTGGCTACACTGGGTTGCCATTATATATATCTATGAGGCTGGGTATGATCGTCTCTTTGATGCAGTTCTATCAGACGCTTAAAGGCCAGTTTATTTATACTACTTTCTATTAAGCGAACAACAAAGGCTGGTCTGCGCCTTCGTTGTTCGCAAAGTTATACTTATTTTACATTGTATGATTACCGTGTCCACAGGTGATTGAATGTATGACTATTTATTACATTGTCTGATGCTTAGCGACATTCTCTTAATTGCCATCCAAAACTTTCGAGAAAATAACAAGCCAGGAAAAAATAAAAAATTTGAACAAATTTTTGAATCATAGAATACCATATTTCTTATACTCGATTTGAACATTTTTCATATCCTTAAATTATCGGTCTTCCTAGGGCTGAAATCACTTTAAGAATCATAACTTCAAGTCCCTGTGACTGTATCTCATCGCGTGGAATCGTGTCTTCTAAATCCAGCTTGCTCAGCTACAGTGACTACCCAGAATAATTTTTTTTTCATGTAGCCAGTGCACATGCTGTTCTGCACATTTGTTGTCAACATGTTTAAGCCCTCCATTAATTTCCTTATTGACCGTTCCAAGGCGGTGCTTCTTTTGTGGATCTTTTTTGTTATTTGTGTTTCGTGTTTGTCTGTCATACTGTCTTGTCTGTTCCTTGCAGACTGGGACAGGGCTGACTTTTAGATGCTTTCTTGTGTTTTTGTCACTTTCCCATATGATGTCTCAGGTCAGGTGTGGTACTTGATTGTATTGATTCCTGAGCTTTGCCTTCTTCTTTACTTTGTACGATGCAAAAAAATCAGGTTTTCTCATGCCGAGGCCCAATTACTTTCTATAAGAGCTGTTTTCACGTGGTTTTGTCTAAAAATATTTTAGGTCACGACGTGTTCATTTACTGCCTTTTAATTTGCGTCGGCATAATACCTAATCCGCTGATCCAATCTTGATCGATACTTATTGCATATTGCTTTTCAACAAAACATCCAAAATCAAACTTCATTCTGCACTACATATTGCGCATAGCTTGTGAAAAACACGAATCTACCAACAAAAAAGCGACCTTAACCTAACATACTGATCATTAGGCGAGGTATTACTTGACTTTTTGCTTACTGTAAAGGCGGCGCCTTATGAATGCGTAATTAGGACTAGTCAACCTTAGGCATAGGTAAAAGCTGAAAAGGAGGCGTGGTTTTATTCAAAAGTAACTGTATCCTCTTATGCCATTACCTCAGTCCTTAAAACGCCAGCAAAATAACTGCATCTGAAAATGTCTATTTGACATAAGCCAGGAGGCAAACATTGTGGACCCAGATCAGACTGCTCCTACAGGAGCAGTCTGATCTGGGTTCACAATGTTTATCTAAGAGGCTTCAAATATTTAGTGAACGACAAAAAACATATATTTTGTGATTATGCGCTTTAAGGGTTAATTAATGTTAGTTCAGTGTGTATACGGTTAGGATTTTCATGAAATGCATGCTTGTTTGCGCCGCTCAAAAAGCTTATTAACTCTTTACCAAATGATAAATAAAACCCGATTTCCCTTCCATAGCAAATGAAATAGCCGAGCCACACCCAGATATGAATATTAAAGTTGCCGCCTTTACAGTAAGCGAAAAGTGAAGTAATATTTTGTTTGCAAGTGCCGTTTGCAAATGCATATGGGCGAAAATTACAATTTAATTTCGACTGGGTATCGAACACGAGTTGGTTTGTCCACAGGCGGACACTTAAAATATTATATTTTAGTAATACCACGACTTTCTACTACAAGCCAGAAGAATTCCACATATGCTTAGACACATACGACACAAAGCTTAGATTTTTGCCAGATAAAATGGGTATGCATATGACCTAGTGCGTTTTTGGGGGTAGACTGTATTTTGGTTATTCAAAGTGGCTTAGCGCATTTTAATTATGTGTCATTTAGCAACTTTAGAACAACTTATATTGGGCTAATGCATCTATCTCTGACAAGCTCAAATCCCAACGAAGAGGCGCTGTACAAAACGGCTCAAAATCCCATTTAGTGAGTCTAAACATCTTGAAGCAACATAGCCGGCCACTGAGCAGCTCAAAACCCAAATTCAGTAGATCTTATCAATTATGTCGAGTATTTAAGACTCAGGCGAGCAATGTTTTTTACGAAAAGTCTCTTCAGAACCTTCGCTGCTCGTATAACTTAAGTCTTTGATAAGCTGAATGATCAGACCAAATATGAGACATTGTATGAGTCCAGCGCACGAGACCATTATCTAATACCATATTTACAACCACGCAACTACCAAGTTAGCAATATACCAATGAAACATCTCAAGATAAGCTGTCAAAAGCATTAAATAGGCAGTCATTTATTATCATCAAGGTGCCTGACAATGTACGTGAAAACTTGTTCTTTTGTACATGCTCATTTCACTGAAACAATGGAAATAGCTGAGAATCTATTTTAAAAAGCTTATGGTGAACAGCCTATTTATTGAAAAGACATATGTTGTAGGCACACATTGAAATGGCCTCTATGAGGCAATTCCAATATTTACCTGCAACATATGTTACTGAAAATAAGAAAAAATATTTTGAAATTTACATTTTTCAAAGTATCATGTCCATTGTCTTTGCCTCTTTAAACATCTCAAACTGCCAATCAGTATTAAAATACCTGTCACTATACTGCAAATTGTTTATATTTACATGACAGCTACAGCTTCAAATTTGAGTTTGTGAACTACTTCTTTGCTAACCTAGTAGGTGAGTGGTTGTACATTATTGCGGTGGTTAAACCTACGTATGCGGCGTGCGCTAGACCCCTACAAAAGCGTAATATTTTAATGGATTATGTCTCCACTGTGGTAAAGAAGACAAGTGTCCCTGCTACAGACTAAGATAAATATCATAATTCTGCACAGAAAACATATTTATTTATTTATGTATTTATTTGTTAGAGGGGCGCGCGCGGTCGCTCGATGGTATAGTGTTAGGTTTGAGACTCGAGCTCGAGACTCCCTTGAGATACTGAGCAAGATACTTTATCCTCTGCTAAGTACTGGTTCACCCCAGGAAAACCGTGGACAAATCGCCCCTAAATGACTAAAAATGTTGACTGGAACACAATCAAAAGCATTATTTATTTATTGCATTTTGTTCTTATTCATTTATTACTTTGTATGGCTTTGAGTCCAAATCATGACTTTTAGCACATTGAACTTTGAGCAACCCTCTCTCCCTTAAATCGTGGATGCGAAACCATGAAAATGAGCTTTCGTTGTCTGTTTATGATTTTTTCATTGTTTGGCAGGTTCGTTCACCCATATATGAATGAGACATATTTCAAGAAGAGGTCCCTCTAAGCATTTGCGAACGAAATTTCAAGCTTCTGTTGAATTGTGTAACTCTATTCTTATAGCAGCTTTATTTCATAGTTTTGCTTTTTGCGAAAATAGTAGGCCCTGATCGGCCTGCGCATTTGCGCAGGCCGATCCGGGCCGCCGATTTTCGTACATGCTGGAAGGGACGTTTTCTGGCGCCAGGGCACTGATATGTCGTAGCAATATTTAATGCAAATGAAAGTAAAGGTACTGACTAAAGCTTTTGAAAAAAAAATGTCTGATTTATTTTGCCTGATTATTTCGTTTTATAAAGTTTGTACAGTTGAAATCATAAGTATGATACTTTATCTAAATTTTATCCTATTTTATTTCTTTACTCTTTTGATAGGTGCCTGCAAAAATGTTGCACAGGATCTAGAAGTAAAAGCTGTCCTAATCCTAATATTTGATGGATACATATCGACGTCTGTCTAATCCACAGTAATGTTTTGGTCAATAAAACAAAACACAACATTGTTCGACATTTTTTACTCAATTTATAATTAGAACACCTTAACGGTGACATACAGTGAAGACCAAGATAAAATGCCGCAGAACACGACACTTCATCCGAGCATTTCCTGTTTGAAAAGATGATTCGGAAAACCTAACCCGTGACCCCTTATTATGTTAAAAAGAAGAATGCATATTGAGTATCCGATGTTATAAAACTGGAAGCCATTTTATCACAGCAACGGTGCATACAATTTCTCATAACTCGAACATAAAGTATCTAGCTAATCTGTGCAGTGTAGGTACGCATACAGCTTAGAACGCATACAGCTCAAATCTGGGCTGATTACGTACCCTCCTCCGTATACCACACAGCTCCCCTAAGCTGTATACGTAGTTAAGCACGAAATATCTCGTGGTGTGCAATGTCTACACTGATGTAGGTGGTATAAAATAGTTTTACCATGTTTGTCCATCTGTACGTAAGATAATCCACTCGTTAAAGCTCGTGGATTATCTCCACGTACAGGCGGACAACGCATGATATAACTATTACGTATGGCGCATATGATGTTTTCAAGGTCGTCGAAGGGTACGCATACAGATCCGATCGGATGGTGAACACTTCAAGTTAGCATACATGTATCCACTTTATGTTCAGTCTCCACTCTCCAAGTTTACGCGCGCACCAGACTTATAGTACTCCGGTATACGAAGAACGTTTCAATCGCGATATTTGTATGCGTTTGTGTATAATTGTTGTTTTAGCTCACTTGATACAACGTCTCATAAGTGAGCTTTAAGGATATAGTGGCGATCGTCGTCCGCCCGTCCTTTCGTCAGTTCGTTCGTCGATCCGTCAACATTTTCAATGGAGGTGTCCGTTTGAAAGGCGTGAAATCTAGGTAGAATCATTTGAGAAAAAGTCAAAAATTCAAACCTTGATTTTTGCAGTAATTTTCGTGACTATGAATGGACAACATACATATAAATTACTAAAAAACATATTAAATGATGTTCAAACCAAGGGTAAAGGGGAATAAATACAGCTAAACAAAACTACTATTAAATTATACTATACTTAAAAAGAAAGCTTTTTCTCATTAATTCCACATCTGTGTTTTACCGTCAATTTGAGAGGTGATAGTGAAGCCGCCGTGGTTTAGGGGAAAACCCTATGTCTTGTAAACCAGGGGTCGCAGGTTCGATTCTCGGCTTCTCCCAGTCTGTCTGATGAGACTTTAAGCCGTTGCCCCGTCTTCTCAGACGCTTTAAAACCAGAATCACTGCCGGTTGAGCCTTCGGGAGTTCCTGGACATAGAACCACAAAAAGCATAAACCCACCCGGCCAGTACTGGTACAGCCAAGGAACACGGCCACAAAACAAGTAAACCTAAGATGCATACCCTCCGCATCAAACTTTTTTTCGTGTACATATCAGTTGCATAATTATATTAGATTCTTATCGCGTCTCATCTGGTTTTTCCACTGTTGGCAGCCACTAAAATAGTTAAAATAAAAATCTTAATGGCAAATAATAGCTTAATGAAGGTCGCAAGTATCGCAGAATGCTCCCCTTGGAGCATTCTGCAATACTTTTGACCTGCATTAAGCGTTGTTTGGTCTTAAACACCAATATTAGTCTTCTTTCTACAACTTTTTTCGTGCAAATGTCAGTTGCATAATTATATTTGGTTCTTATCGCGTCTCATCTGGCTTTCCACTGTTTGCAGTCACTAAATAGTTAAAATAAAACTCTTAATGGCAAATAATAGCTTAATAAAGGTCGCAAGTCTTGGAGCATTCTGCAATACTTTTGACCTGCATTAAGCGATAATTGATCTTGAAAACCAATAATGGTCTTCTTTTTGAGTGGCCGCTTATGACCGGTTTTACTGTACCCTTTTAATTGTATTTGCATATTTTAACATCATTTCTCTAGTTTTAAGATTACAATCTATTGTCCCCTTTGTTGCAGGGCTTTATCAAATGCCTGCAATGAAAACAATGTCTTTATTGAAAGGTGTCAATCTAAATGTTTGCTCTAATTCGCGAATAACTTCATAGGTAAATCTCTTTGGAATCTTACTTATGTACACACCTGTACGATAAAAGGTACCCCGAACGAAGATACCATCTATTTACCATACCCACCTCCCGGCTAACTCTACCATTGAATCTTAATAGACGTTTTCACATGGATGAACATTGAACACTTTCATAATCAAACTTTCAATGGACTTGTAACATATATGAACGAAATAGGACACTCTGGTCAGGCAAACGGGAATTTAAAAATGGAAAAAAGACATTTTAGTGCTGCGAAATATTTAATTTTAGGATTAATTTCTCTTGCAGCTGCTGAAAACAGTAAGTATTTATTTATTTATCTATTTATTGATTTATTTCATAAATTTATTTATTACGTAAATTGTGATTTCCCTGATCTATAAGAGTTTTTTTTCTTGATTTTAACAATTCGCTTTTTTTTATTTGGACATTAATTTTGATATGCGCTTAAACACCAAGGAAGTCTTAATGTAGTTGTTCAAGTTGCATCCGTGGTTCTTATTCACTGTTACAATATTCAGATGTAGTATCTGTTGTAAATGTTGGGTGGTTGGTGGTATTTTTCCTTTCTTCTGAATTTTAATAGAACATTCTGTGTGCAAGCGATGAAAACCCCGATTAGACACTGCATCATGTGTTGAAATATTTTTATATAACTTAGGCCTGTTTTTTTTCATATACGAGCCGCGACATGAGATTCCCAAAAATGTGATATGTGCGACTAGCAAAACCTCAGACCAGGCTGCGCATACGCGCAGTCTGATCAGAGCCTTTGCAAGTCGCTTGAATATTCTATGACTGTTAAACTACCGACCAAACATCATTTTGGGGTTTTAAGCTTAAAGCCAGGCTGTAAGACTTGTCTGAGTCTATTCATATTGTTGGAAATCACATGTCACGGCTCATATGGTAGCGCGATGTACCAAGTGAACAGGTGAGCCAGCATATTAACGCATTCTTGAAACGCCCGTACTAAAGTATCAAGAAGCGTTAGAGGCTAAAGGTTTGGCCCGAACCTTCTGCTACACCAATTTTGTGTGTATGCCAGCAGCAGAGATTCTGGCGAAACTAGACATTTGCACAGGCATGTCCGAGTTCGTTGGCTACGGGGTCAAATAGGTTTGATAAAAGACTTTGGAAAAAAAACTTTACTAATTATGCAACCAAAGCTGTAGAAAGGCAAAATCTTTTGCAGCTCCAACCAAACTTGATGTACGTGTATACTTTTAGTTTCTATACAACCCTTACCAACTTTAGCACGAAATATCTCGTGATTTGCAATGTCTACACTGATGTAGGTGGTATACAACAGTTATACCATGTGTGTCCACCTGTAAGTAAGATAATCCACTCGCTAAAGCTCGTGGCTCGTGGATTATCTCCACGTACAGGCGGACAACCCATGGTATAACTATTACGTAGTATATGTATTTAACTGTTGTTCCTTTGCCTTATGAACTGGAGTACATTTTGTATGTATACATGCATATATGCTGTACCGACAAATGCGCTAAAGAAAGAACTGCAGCATAAAAAAACCTTTGCAGCATTTTCGTTTTCATCCGGGTTTACTGACCTATTGATCACAAGTTTCGCCATTTACCCTCTATCGCTAGCTTTTACATTTAAGTTCCGATCATTGACCATTGAGGCAGTGACCTATATTGTATTCTTTTTAAATAGGTCACTGATTGATTCAAAACTGTTTTTAAATGGGAAAATGCACATTTAAAGGCATTTTACGTTGTAGGTTTCCACTTGTTTAAGACCATGGTCCCGCTCAAAGGTCGATAAGTTAACATGTAATCAATATATCTGGGACCGGGTCAAAAGCCAGTTCACCGTCCCATTTAGGCTTGTAATCAGAGTAGACTTTATATTCACAATTTGCGACTTTCTGTGTCGTCCTAGGATTTGGAGAGGAGACCGTTTGGCTCCGCACTTGTGTCGTAGACTACATGCGCATGCAGAATGTTACAAATTGTACTCTTTCCCAACGCACAAGCGGAATATCATCCAATAGTGTCACTTTGAATATGGTAATATTCAACGCATCCCCACCTGTATACCCTGTAGGAAGTGATATTGTACGCATCCTTGAACGCATATGTGCGCATGTCCATTAATATTCTAGCTGTACATATTGCCTACCAACAATAAGGCCTGTAGTGCACCCGCCCCTCGGGAGCGCAGTGGCTCAGTGGTAGAGTGCTTGACTCGAGACCGAAGGGCGGCGGGTTCGAGCCTCACCGGCGTCACTGCGCTGTGGTCCTTGAGCAAGACACATTTATCCTGGCTTAGTGCTGGTTCAACCCAGGAAGACCCGTCCCTGTTTAACTGAAAGATTGTTGATGGGGCGTAAAGAATCAAATCAAACAAAACAAAGCACCCGCCCCTCATATATATTGTTTTTAGTGCGGATATCGTTACCATTGGCACCATCGCGACTGTTGTACGCAATATCGTTGTGATTGTTCTTTTCATTTGGCGCCGTCGTGACTTTTGTACGCAATATCGCATTATATTGTTTTCAGTGCGGATATCGTTGCCATTGGCACAATCGTGACTGCTGTACGCAATATCGCAATAGTCATTCGAAATTGGGGCATAATAGGAGTAAATTAGGTATGCCTTTGTCATACGGTATTATCTGTTTCTTGTTGCCTTGAGGTCGCCTGCTTGGGGAGGGCTGACCTCTTGGCTCTCTGGTTTGTGGCGTTTTCTTGTGTTCTTGTTGCTTTCCCACAAGATGGATACTTCTACCACGACTTCTAAGTAATGACCGTGCTAAAATTCATTCAATTCATTTACCGTTACAGTCACGCCTCAAAGCATTTTAAGGAAGTATATTACTTGATTGTCTCGCCCTTTTCCGTAATTTATAGCTATGCTTCAAAAAGCATCCGCGACTATTTTTTTCGTTCATTGGATGTGAACATACACTGTGAAAAATAAGTGTAGGTTAACACCAAAAGAGGTGGCAGCCCAGAGCTGCCATCTCTTTTGGTGTTAACTTACACTTACCTCCCCTCTTAATCAACTTGATGCCAACATTTCTCAATGGATAAAGGCTTAAACATTTCTACCAATTATTGGTGTAGTTATTTTTCGGATAAAAGACTTTCGAACAAAACAAAATTTTGAAGCAGATGAACGGCCACCTGAAAGTCAGAATCAGTTCAGCTGCCTCTAAATTTGGTGTAAAGTTACATTTATTTTTGCAGTGATTAGTGGAAGTAATTTACTCGCCTTGACTTCTTTTATGATGGTTAAGGTTATGTTTGGAAGCAACTTTACAAATCTATACTCATTCTAGCTGCTGAAAGTACGGGAGCAAGGTGGTAAACAGATTCCAAAGTTGTTCCGGATTTAGTCTTGGTCCATTTTTCATGATCATTGTCTGATTTAATCTGCTATATTTAAGTCAAAACTTGCTTGTGTGCGACGGAACTTCTGGTCTTCTGGGCGATTGTAAAATTCAATGCTCTTGGTGGTGGTGAAGGTGTATACCTATTAATTCATGCGCGGATCTTGAAAATTCCGTCGCCGTTGGGCAGTGGGGGTCCTGATTATTTTAGTCATCAATATATACAGAGGTCCGTACGGAGCTCCCTCCATTATTTCTAAAGAAACACATAGCAAGTTATGATTTTCCAGGGTGAAGTAGGGTCCGGGCCCTCCCCTCTCCTCTGGATCCGCCCATGCCGTTCGTATTATCTTAACACATTTATTCAAAGTGGAGTTCGAACATGATTCACATTTAACCGTTTTCAAGTTTATATGTTAAAATTTGGTAATTGTCATATCAAGTTTTTTTAAAGTCGTCTCAAAAAGTTCACTAATTGATCATTACGATCTTGGCAAATATTTGGAAACTTTCCCATTTGTACCTATTTCATAATTTGTTATGGAGCTGGGTGGCTACGCAAATACACTATCTCTGGTTGTAGTAATGCTGTTATGCAATATTGTAATATTGTTAACAATAGGGTGGTCTGCCTCTTGCATCTTGCCAGCTATATAGTTGGCAAAATGCACTATCTAAGAGACTATTTCAAAAAGGGTCTGAAAATGTTCTTTTTCTAAAACAATCATCTCTAAAGAGCAAATATGCGTTGTGTGAATAAAGATGATCGTATAAAGCTGTTTTTGTGTTGAAAATTTCAAGTCAAACGCATCGAATGAACTTTAAATTTATGTATGACATTGCATGATAATGGATTATGCACTACGTAATGTTTTAGTGCCCTCTGAACTCGAAGCACACGATTACGCATTGGTCTAGGTAAACAATGGGTTTAAAATTGTGAAAGTTTTCTAACCACCTGTCCAGACATTTGCTTTTGGGGCTAAAGCCCCGTCTCAATGAGACGGTTCTTTTCAGAACCCACAACATATGGTTTGGTTTAGAAACTAGAAAAAATATTAGTTAACGCAAATCTGGAAGATGGAAGATATATATATATATATATATATATATATATATATATATATATATATATATATATATATATATATATATATATATATATATATATATATATATAAAAGCGCATCATTTTCTTTGGATAAACGGATGGACTTTTTATTGCCGTGATTTAACAGACAAAAGTCAACAATTTCAGGCTATAATTTGACCTTCCATATTGAAAGAGAGCTATTTTTTTGCCTTTTCACATCTATACTTATTCGCCAACTTATTCATGCATTCGCCTGAATTCACATTTCCCATTTGAAAAACACAGTTCAATAATCTAGACTCAATAATCTTCCGCTCTGTAGAGCGAAACAAACTTTTTTAAATAAAATTGTGAAGATAAATTCTCAGCTGGTATAGCCTCGAGGTAGAAAGAACATAAGACGAATCGTCGAGCAGCGATGGCCCAGGCGAGCATGCGCGAAGGCGCAAGCTCGCCAGGGCCTTCGCTGATCGCTTAGACACAGTATTGATGTAGATTAAGACTCAGACTAAATTTTAGACCTTCATCTCTATTTTAAGAGCCACTATGGGCGTGTAAATGAGGCTTTTGTGCGTATGCGATGAGTACCAAAATCTCATATAGCGTCCTTTAATGTGATATAGGCAAACCATTGCGTTCTGTGGCTTCTGATCTGGGTCTCCATTGTTTGCTTACAGATTGCTCGATTAAAATGTGAACAAAATTGAAAAATACCATCCAACAACCCTTAAAATGGAAATAGATTGGGACTAATTGATAAAAGTGGGAAATTCCATTAAGCTTAAATCGGATCAACAATGCTGATTCCATGCTTTGACGTAATTAGACAAGCATCAATGGAAATGGAAAACTCCCAAAATGGGTACAGCCAATTTTGAAACTGAACTCGGCCTTTTCTGGCAACCAACTGGCAATATATTTAGCATTGGCTTACATCGTATTTTCTCAATTGTTGATGGGGCGTTAAACGACAACTGTACTAGTATCAAATGTCGGTCCCACTTTCATAAAACCTCGATGTTGTTAATATTCAATAGCATGTACCATGATATCCATTTACACGAAAATCGTTGAATTATAATAAATCAGAAAATAACGCCTACCCAAATAGCGAAACTTATTAGTATATATGCTTTGTAAGTGACTGAGTGGACATAATTAGAAAGTCAGCTACTGTGATTGGCGTTCAGTTAAGCGGCCACTCAAAAAGAAGACCAAAAATTGGGTTTTAAGACCGATTGTCGCCCAAATAGCTGATCAAAAGTACTCTTCAGCTATTTTTATTGTCCCCACTCCAACCCCTAAATTATGTTGACGGCACATATCATGATGGACTACACATACGTACTCAAAACTACGCTTAACAACATCCTTGACTACACATACACGACTTTCAATGTAAACAGGTCTGCTTAATGCAGGTCAAAAGTATTGAAGAATGCTCCAAGGGGAGCATTCTGCATTACTTTCGACCTTCATTAAGATACCGTTTGCCATTAAGACCTTTGTTTTGGCTATTTTTGTGTGACCGCTTAAGACAGGACTTACTGTATTTACATGCCCAATTCTTTCGTTTGTGTGTGTGTGGGGGGGGGGGGGGGCGATAAAATCCACAAACAGTGTTTAGCGTCTCGTACTTCGAAACGCGATTTACGCTGTATCTGTTAAAATCCTGTCGTTGACTTTTCGCTGCCTTCGGGTGTTTTCATTCATGTACGCGAGTGATGTGTGTATATATCCTGTATTTGCGCCTTACAAAAAGAAGAAAGATGAATCTCCCCAACAAAAAAATGCTTTCAAAATACAATTTACATGTATTTGGAACATACAATTTACTGTAAAACGCGTATTTGACCAACCAGTGCTGGTTACCATTTGTTCCACAGGCTTTTTTTAGATCGTGACATCATTTTCTATTTTTAGACAATATTGAAAAAAATCAACACAAATTTAAGTTAAGTTTTGAATACTTTTGAAAATATTATGGAAAATTGAGCATTTGCCCCAAAAGAGCAAATGCTCCATTTTCCATAATAATATCAAATACATAATATTACAAAGGGGCGTCAATCGGCGTTATTATGGAGTATTTAGGGTTAAACCAAATTAATGTGCACATTATTATCTTTGTGTCAGTACCGTGACTATAAGCTTAAGCTATTTGCACCGATGGCATGCATTTCTGCTTCAGTTTCTTGAGTCGCATTTTTTCTGAATGTTTCAATTTTTTCTGAGTTATAGAGTTTCTGTTGTATCTGATTACCTTGTATGATGGGGCGTTTTACACCATTTTATAATGGTTTGGTGGTGCAAGGTAGTGACACACACATGCGATGAACCCATCTTAAAATCTATGTTTTTCTTACAGGTACGACGAATATATGACACACCAACCCGAGATATGTCTGATAAATTTGTAAAATTAGAACGGCATTGATGGCTTTGAATGCATCAGCAATTTTCACAATATACTAAATGCAAAGAACATGACTGACTATGCAAAGTTCACTGTGCTTTATTCGGGAAACGAGTCATAGCGTGTAAAAATTAACTGATTTTGATTCTCTGCCCATGTGTATAACTTGTATCAACTCAAGTTTATCTATGCATCAAGCGAAGACTCAGATCAGACTGGAAATCAGTCTTCTGTATCAGCATGGTGAAACCACGAGTCCTTACTGTCCTGCCAGCCAAGAGTGACAGTGACGTCATGTTTTGCTTACAAAGTTGTTAGGGACTTAGAATCGATATATTACTTGTTTTTTTAAATATATCCGCAGGATAGGATTAATACACAAGTGCTGCGGATAGGATTAATACACAAGTGATCTCTCGATTTCCGTTAGCACAAGTGATGTGTACACGTTAATGTTGTACTTAACAATTGTAAACAAAATATTTCGTCACTGTCACTTTTGGTTGGCACGACAGTAGCTGTCCAATTTATTCACAGCGAAGAGCTAGATCTGACTTGGTTGATGCTATGCTGGTATCACACTGGTAAATGTATACGTCGATTTGGTGGTATTTACGCGTATTGCCGGTACTTCATAGACCGGAAGTGGTAGATATTGGTGTTAATACTATATAGAAAAACATGACATATGCCTAAAGGACTACAGACTCCAATCATTTTTAAGTATTTAGTATGTGCATGGCGATTTATGTAAGCATTTAGGAATAGATTCGAGTACCGATCATCCAGATCGGTGAATCTATTCCAAAATGCTTACATAAATCGCCATGTGCATGCCGAATACTTAAAAATGATCTAATTCTATAGTCCTTTAGGCATATGACATGTTTTTCTATGTAGTATTAACATCAATATCTACCACTTCCGGTCTATGAAGTACCGGCAATATGCGTAAATACCAGCAAATCGACGTATACATTTACCAGTGTGGGTATGAGCTTTTGCCACAACAACACTGTAAAACATAAGGGTACCTTACACCAAATTGGTGGCAGCTGAACTGCCACTAATCTTGGTGTAACCCTTTCACCAGTTCGATTGTATTGATCAGGAGAATGACCACCACAATAATACAACCATGCAAGTACCAGCTTAGCAAAAGCATAGTTGATGAAATCAAGTTTGATGATGTAGCTGTCTTGTAGATATAAACAATTTGCCAGTGGTATTTTAATACTGATTGGCAGTTTGAAATGCTTAAAAGAGGAAATCCAATGGACTTGAATCTTGTTTAGTGTATATTTCAAAATAGGTTTCCTTAATGTCAGTAATATATGTTCTTGGTTCATTTTGGAATTCCAATGTGCACCTACAAAATATGTCCATTTTACACATTTTTTCAACTACTTTTTATGTTTCAGGGTAATGAGCATGTAGAAATGAACACGTTTTTGCGTAGTTTGGCATGCACCTGGATGGCAATAATAGACATCCAATTTTATAATTATCATTGACAGCTTATCTTTAGAGCTTTCATTGGAATGAAATGCTAACTTGGTAGTTGCCTGGTTGTAAGCTGTTTTAGTAGGAAGCTAAATTGTAAGCTAACACCTAAAGGGGTGGCAGCTAAGCTGCCATCTTTAAAGTTTTAGCATACACTTATATTTTTACATTGCATGACGAAGGTCAATGTGCGTATTCATTCATTTTAATCCGCATTATATATACATGTACATGCAAGTAGATATACTGACGGGCAAAAGAAACGCTGCAACAGAATTTTATTAGGTTAGATATATGGTTCACAAAAACGAGCTGCACGAGCTTATCATGACCAGAACATTGAGTAAAGCATCGGGGTCATTTGAATTTATCGAGTTTGGTTTAACAGGCATGTTGGCTTATATACATGAATATTTTAACTGCTGTCACTTATTCTATTTCCTTCTGAGTAATATATCAAAAATTTTGCATGCAGCGTTTCTTTGGCCTGTCAGTATATTATAAACTTTTAGCTTTACTTAAAAGTACACTTTTCGAAGACCAGTCTATGTAGCTTAATTGTTTGGACTGGTTCTCTATCTAGAACAGGATTTCTCATGACGTGACACTCATACCATTTTGCATATTATTTTTTGCCATTGCACACCCATCGTATCGTGAAAAGGCTTCTCAAATTAAGTCTTGATCTAGTTAACACTGGAATACTTTGGTATACATCCCATAATAATTACAGTTATTTCTAGTTTAGTCAAAGTTCCTAGGACTAGCTTTAATTTCAAAAGTAAATTACATTCCCTATTCTCTGATTGCTGTTTTTCGATCGTCTTGGTTTAAACCCATTTTATTAGTACAGCTAATATGCATGATGCGCCATGATGCACCGATAAAGCAGTACAATAATTATATGAATACATTAACATACAAATGGGATTCAGAAATATTTTGACATATCCATTTATCTGTAATTTTGACTCGTATAACAACATGATTTGGTATAACAACATTTACAAGATAAAGATGTACTGTTTACTTTCACATTTAGATAGCATAGTCTAGACTACATAAATGACTTAATTATAGAATAAAAGCTATATTCCTTTTTTTCAGCTATACGTATTTTATTGGGTCCATTAGTCAGTTATCACTGATTGGATGTCGATGGCTCCATGGGGACTCAGTGATCATTGAATGGGTGCTGATAGCTTCATTAGGAATCAGTTATAACTAAATTGGTGCTGGTAGCTCCATGGGGAATCGGTTATCGCTGAATGTGTCAGTTCACGTTTAAGGTAGCAGCTTTAGAGTCTTTTTTGTATCATTACTGTATTTGAAATCGCTTCTATCATTACTGTATTTGGTATCGCTTCTATCCTTACTGTATTTGGTATCGCTTCTATCCTTACTGTATTTGGAATCGTTTCTGTCATTACTGAATTTGGAATCGCTTAAATTCTAAAATATACACATATAGACAAATGCCATCGATGTCTTTATCTGTTTCATCTGACCATTCGTAGTTCCCAGTTAACAGTAATTTGCTGGACACAGACGTGATACATTGAGTACGTTCAGCATGGTTAGTCGCATGGTGTCAAACCTAGTACATTCAAGTAAATAATGCTTAGTAGTTTCAACCACTTTGCACTCGCATGGTGGACTAGTCATACTGTTCTTCAGGAAGACAGGATGGTTTAGGGGAGTGAATTGTGATTTTAGACGTGTATGATATACAACCACGCAACAAGCAGGTTAGCAAAGATGAAATAGTGATATAGCTGTCATGTAAATATTAATAATTTGCCATATAGCAACAGGTATTTTGATACTGATTGGCAGTTTGAGATGTTTAAAAGAGGAGGCAAAGACAATGGACATGATACTTAGAAAATTTAAATTTCCAAATAGTTTTCTTCCTTATTTTCAGTAACATATGTTAGGTACATATTGGAATTTGAGGTATGTCTTTTCAATAAATGAGTTTTTCACCATAAGCTTTTTTAAAATAAATTCTCAACCACTTTCATTTTTTCAAAGAAATGAGCATGTAGAAATCATGCACCTGTATGACAATAAAAGACTGTCTATTTTACATTTCTGGCAGTTTATCTTGAGATTTTTCATGGGAGTATATTGCCAAATTGCTAATTGCGTGGTTGTATTAGACCAAGAGGCTTTCCATGGCCACAGTATGACGGGGACAGTTTGACTAGGCATATAGAAAGTTAAGCTTTAAACATAGCTATACATAACAATCAGAGCAGCTCTTTATATAATTCTTATATACTTTCAAAAACATTTAAAGAAAACCTTCACAAAGTTGATTAAAATATTTCATAGACGAACATTTTTAATAATTTGGGTTTCCTTTTACAAAATTAGGAAATTTAAGAACTTAATGTCGTCTTGCTACAAAGCAACTTAATCAAGAG
Source organism: Loripinus fragilis (assembly GCA_964019695.1). Classification (NCBI taxonomy): domain Eukaryota; kingdom Metazoa; phylum Mollusca; class Bivalvia; order Lucinida; family Lucinidae; genus Loripinus; species Loripinus fragilis. The sequence goes on from OZ026523.1 coordinate 23,080,832, forward strand.
GTCGTCGGATGACTTGATACTCAATTTGTATCACAATAAAGTCTGCTCCCATGTCGGGCGTTGTAATGTTTTAGAAGCCTCTTCGGCAAACAGTATGGACCCATATCAGACTACTCCTCTAGGAACAGTCTGCTCAGAGGAGCAGTCGGATCTGGGTACACACTGTTTGCCTTTCAATTGCTTTAAACAGGTACATGTATATATATTTAACATTTATCTTTAGAGAAGTATAGGTATTCGTGTATATTTTCACAAAAAATGGGTGGCAGCTCAGTTGCCACATCTTATTGTGTTAAGTTACACCTATGTATTGCAGTTTATGTGAAGCTTAACCTTTAATGCCCCAATCGCAATGAAAGTTGTCTGCTTTTCTCATATGCTGAATTGTTTAAGAAGCCTCTATGGCAAACAGTGTGGACCCAGATCAGAGTGCTCCTAAAGGAGCAGTCTGTTCTGGGTCCACGCTGTTTGCTTCTATACTGAATTCGTCAGTAATGTTATGCAATTATTTGCAGCAGACGACTTCAACAGACGACATTTTCAGATGCTTTTTTTTTCTTCGCGCTTTAAGGGTAAAATTAAAGTTAGACATTTGACTCATTTGGAGAATCACTCGATTTCTTTGCAATAAGAGCAATTATTCAATGAGATATTCCATTTAATTGGTCAACCCGTTTGTCTACCCGTACATTGTAAAAACAAGTGTACATTTACTAGACTTGGGGTCAATTACTTTGAAAAGTAATTAATTAATTACAATTACATTGGAAATTATTCAAATAAAGTACAATTATAATTATATGGCTTTTGAGCGAAGTAATTAATTACATACAATTTCCAACACTATTGTCTGAGTAAATTCTATTGTTAAGATTTTCTCACCTTCTTTGTTTCTGAATGGTTTGATAACTTAATTTAAGGTTAATGTCATAAAGACATATCTTTTATAAGCAGATGAACAAATAATATATAATTTGCTTAAAAATGATGCTTTCAAAATAGTAGAGGTAACATACAGCCTGTGTCTGTGGTAAAATGCTATTTTATGTCTATACTATCATGACTAGTTCCAATTCTCATTTGTTCCATGTTGCTTTCAACTTTGAGTTACAACAAATGATATCTGCATTTACAAAGACCAAGATCCATTAGCAGCCTTTTGAATATCTATACTAATCTTAGAGAACGGAAGTTCATAACTGATCTGAAAAGTTATTAAAAAGTTATTGAAAGTAATTGTTAATTACTCCCATTTTGACCATGTAATTAATTACATTCAATTACTGTAATTGAAAAAATGTCTTAATTACAATTAAATTCAATTACTTTAGAAAATGTAATTAAATTACATTTTATTACCATTACAATTACCCCAACTCTGACCTTTATGTGAGATTTGGTGACAGCTGGGCTGCCTCTGGTCTCGGTATAACTTTTCAACTGTTTAAAAAAAGGTATGTTCTATTCGATTGTATTGATCCAGAGGATAACTACGACAATGGCAGGTAGAAATGTTTAGGATTTACCACTAGAAAATGCTGGCCTCAAATGGTTTTAGGAGGAAAAAATGAATGTAGGTTTACACCGAAATGGATGACAGCTTACATGTAGCTTTAGAAGCTTAGCTGTCATCACATTTGGTGTTAGCCATCACTCATTTTTACACCAATAAAATATTGTAGCTTTGTGGTTATATATTTAAATGGCCCAGGATTAAATGCCGATATAATCTGCCAATATTTGTCTGTCATACACATCTTGTCCTGCTATTTTGTTTGTTTGATCTCTAAAGAGTGACATGCCTCTACATAAGAGTGTGTAGCTGAAATTATTTTCTTATTCCTCAATCAAAACATATGTTGTGGGAACTCAGAAGAATTGTCTCGATGAGACGGTTCTTTTGAGCACACAAAACACATGTTTAACTGATGTATAAGAAAATAATCGCAATTTTACGCTCGAAAATTTTGCATATCTGGTCCTCTAAAGAGTATCAGTTGTTTGTGTTGTGGAGTAGAGCTTTGTGTTCCTCCTAGCTTTGCGATAGCCTCTAATGTTGCCTAATTTGGTACAGCATTTTTTTCTTTGTCGGTTAACACGCATGCAAAGAACCTTGTGCTCAAATCTCTTCCTCTGGGCAGCATTAGTAGAATATGCTCTTAACATATATCTACTAGCTGTTTGATAAAAAAGGGCCACCCTTATGGTATAAACTTGCACTTACGCTCCTTATGAATCAACTTAAAGCCAACATTTCTCCAGTGATAATTAAAGAATAAAACATTTCTACCCATTTTTTGTAGTAGTTGCCCGGATCAATATATTTCGAACAGATCATAGCTATAACATGGGTGAGAGCTTTCAAAATTATTCCTGAATTTGACTTTCCATAGAAATTCTACCTCAAAACGTTGAATTAGGGAGACTATATTAGGTTCTCTGATTTATATTGGGTCTGTCCAAAGACATTAGACTATATAAACTTCAAATTGTGAATATTAATGGGCATACTGCAATTTTAGAAATTTTCACCCATGCTTTTACAGCAGTTGAAATCAGAAGCAATTCAGCTGGCACAAAATATGGTGTCATGTTATACATTATTTAGTATTGCTTGATTTCTTTGTGAGAATAAAAATTGTATCCATTAGCCGAAACAATCGTAAGCGATACTGATCTACCCCGAAGACATTACTGATATGTATCATTAGAAAATTGTTTTTTACCACACAGCAACGAATGCATCAATGCGTCGTCACCCCAAAACGCAAGTATAAATTATTTGTTCTGCTTTGTCCCAGTAACCCGGAAGCTTGGTATCATGTACACCCCTGTGAGACAATATATAGCTAAAACATTCGTATATTGGCTCCAAACAGCTTACAATGCCTGACGAGACCGTGCTAGTGGGTATACAGGCTCGTATGAGTCGTCGGTAGTAGCATAAGCAATCAAGTATCACAATTTCTCAAGCTGGCTGACAGTTCATTAACAAATAAGATTGTGATTTCAGCTTTCTAAGTCATTGGACTAATTCATAAAGCGATAGAAGTAAAATGATAGTTCGATGGCCGGAGTCCATAGTTTGGACTGTGTGTATAACCTTTTAATCGTTTCAGTCTATTCTTAACGTTTACATTTCATGTTTGCGTTTGAATTTAAACTGTCCGGTTGTAAACACCTGAAAGAAAGGGTACGGAAGCCCTGGAGGGACATTTAGACTTAATAAATATCACTTATTACTTACTACTTATTACTTATTACTTACTACTTATTACTTATCACTTATTACTTATTACTTACTACTTATCACTTATTACTTATACTTATTACTTATCATATCATTAATCACCCCTATAACGACGGGAAGCTCCATTGTACATTCCCTGTCATAGCCATAGCAGCAGCAGCAGTAGTAGTTGTTGTAGTAGTAGTAGTAGTAGTAGTAGTAGTAGTAGTAGTAGTAGTAGTAGTAGTAGTAGTTGTAGTAGAAGTAGTAGTAGTAGTAGTAGTATATATGTAGTTGTTGTTGCTGTGTTTGCTGTATTAGTAGCAGTGTAGTAGTAGTAGTAGTAGTAGTAGTAGTTGTAGTAGTAATATATGAGAAGTTGGTGTTGCTGTTTTCGCTGTTGTAGTAGCAGTAGAAGTAGTAGTAGTAGTATAAGTAGTAGTAGTGGTGGTAGTAGTAGTAGTAGTAGTAGTAGTAGTAGTAGTAGTAGTAGTAGTAGTAGTAGTAGTAGTAGTAGTAGAAGTAAAAGTAGTAGTAGTAGTAGTAGTAGTAGTAGTAGTAGTAGTAGTAGTAGTAGTAGCAGTAGTAGTATATATGTAGTTGGTGTTGATGATTTTGCTGTAGTTTTAGTTGTTGTTACAGTAGAAGCAGTAGTAGCAGCAGCAGCAACAGTAGTAGTAGTAGTAGTAGTAGTAGTAGTAGTAGTAGTAGCAGTTCTAGTAGTAGTAATAGTAGTAAAGCTAGTAGTAGTAAAAGTGGTGGTTTAAGTAGTAGGAATACTGGTTGTTATTGATGTTGTGGTAGTGTATAAGTAAAATAGTTAAAGTTATAGTTTGTAGATGTTGTTTGATGCTGTTGTAGTGTTGTTGTAATAGTAGTAGTAATAATACCACCACTATTACAGCAACACTACTACAGCATCAAACAACATCAACAAACTATTACTCTATCTATTCTACTGATACACTACTACTACTACTACTACTACTACTACTACTACTACTGCTACTACTACTACTACTACTACTACTACTACTACTACTACTACTACTACTACTACTACTACTGCTGCTGCTGCTGCTTACAATTACGTATTAAGTAATAAGTATTAAGTAATAAGTAATAAGTAATAAGTAATAAGTATTAAGTATTAAGTATTAAGTAATAACTAATAAGTATTAAGTAATTAGTATTAAGTAATAACTAATAAGGTATAGCAAAAAAGTCATTACTATAACCACCACTACTACTGTTACTAACCACCACCGCCACCACCACCACCACCACTATTACAACAACACTACTACAGCACTGAACAACATCTACAAACTATTACTATTCTACTGATACACTTCTACAACATAAATACCAACCAGTTTTCCTACTACTTAAAGCACCACTTTTACTACTACTAGTTTAACTACTTTAACTACTACTATTACAGCAAAAACAGCAACAACAACACATATACCACTACTACCACTACTACTACTACTACTACTACTACTACTACTACTACTACTACTACTACACTAACACTATTAATACAACTGCTACTGCTACTACTACTACTACTTCTACTCTTACTACTACACTACTACTGCTACTACTGCTGCTGCTACTACTGCTACTACTACTACTACTACTACTACTAATAATAATAATACCACAGCTACGACTTTTACTATAGCTATTTTAATTTTACAACTACTACTTTAACATTTAACAACAACCATTTCTACTGCTACAGCCACAGCTTTTACTCTACAACTACTACTTCTACTATTACTTCTACGACTACTACTACCACTACTACTACTACAACAACAACAACAACAACAACAACAACAACAACAAAAACTACTACCACTACTACTACTAATACCACTACTACTACTACTGCTATTACTACTACTACTACTTCTACTACTACTACTACTACTACTACTACTACTACTACTACTACTACTACTACTACCACAACTACTACTACTACTACTACTACTACAACTACTATTACTACAGAAATAACAACTGCTACGACTATTCTACTACTCCTTTTCTACTACTACTACAACCACCACTTTTTCTACTACTACTACTACTACTACTACTACTACTACTACTACTACTACTACTACTACTACTACTACTACTACTGCTGCTGCTACTAAGAAGTAAGTAAGGGCTTCCATACTCTACGGCTTTTACAGGGAATGTACAATGGAGTTTCCCGCCGTTATAGGGGTGAGAAATGATATGATAAGTAATAAGTAGTAAGTAATAAGTAGTAAGTAATTAGTAATAAGTAATAAGTGATAAGTAATAAGTAGTAAGTAATAAGTGATAACTAATAAGTAAAAATGTCCCTCCAGGGCTTCCGTAAAAGGGCATGGGTTGGTTCTAGACATTTTGCAATGATAATAAGTAGAAGTGGCCAAACTTTTAGTTGTATGTGAATAGTTCGGTAAAAAGAAGTTGCTGTGTAAATAGTGGACTAGTTATTTAACTAAAATAGATTACTATATTCTTAATTTTCTATTAAAATACACATAAAACTGTCGATACGGAGACTTTCTATCAAGTAGATCCGATATAACTAAACAAGTTCATGAGAGTTTCGGTACCATTCGCAGATCCAGAGCTGGTGACATGGGGTCCGGACTCCTCCCCCCCCCCTGAAAAACTACAAAGCTACAAGGGGTATTTGCAATACTGGTCTGGATACCCTGAAAAGCCACAAAGCTACCAAGCCAGCAATCAATGTCTGGCCATTATTGGCCTGCTAGCTTTTAGTATTTTTTTGATCCTCTCCCCCACCTCATCAACTAAAAGGACAAAGTCTGGATCTGCGAGTAGTGTGTCAATTTTCGTTTAGCATCAAAACTTTGAAGATATTCTGCATGTGTCAGTTTTTCATCATGCGGGCTAAATACTTATGAATCGGTAATTCTTTAAAGGTTAGGGTGGACTATCAAATGTAAAATTAGCCACATTTTCTCATTAATCCAAAAACAGTCAAAGAGCCAACATCTACATGAAGTCCTGTAGCCAATATCTCTAATTTGATTGGCTTCTGACAATAACAAATATACCTGGGAAATAATTGACAGATCTTATCAGTAACCATAGACAATGTCTTTAATCTGCAAAGTTGCTAAGCTCCGCCCACTTACACTTACTGTCTCATATTGAAGCCACTTCACTACAGAAATTATGACTCTTAGACGTCCTAATATTTGGGGTATATACGGTAAAAACGCAAAAGTACAAGTGCGCAGTTTAAAAATTCGTTCTTGGATTAAACACACTGTCAATATATCAGATTTGAAAATAGTTGTTTGCACTTTTATTTTCGGGAACCTCAAATACTTATTTAAGACAACGTATAATAGAAAAAATCTCCCACTTTTTGACAACCCCGTCATGAACGATTTATGAATAATATAATGACCTGCATTTGTGATTTTGAATAAATCAACAGTGTTGGGTGAAAACAACCCTTATGCATGATTAGAAAAAAGAGACAAATATCCACTTGAATGTTGTCTGAGTTAGGTTACGGTGTTAACATGCCAATATAAAGAAATAATCGGCCAGCACACGAAATTTTGGTGCTTATCGCATCGGCGAGCAGCGAACGCTCAGACGAACCTGCGCATATGCGCAGTCTCGTCAGAGCCTTCGATGCTCGCATATACAAAGAATGGATCATTGAGGCAGGCTCAGGCCAGAAACTAAATCGATAGTCCCTCCGGATACTTCAACATTGACGTTGAAATGAGGGTTTTGCGCATATGCGATAAGTTTCAAAATCTGGTGTGCTGGTCTCTCCGTGAGATGGATTATTCATGTACCCACAACGATATTTTGATAGGAATAAGGAGCAATATTTTTATTTTCATCCAGAGCAGTTCGTTGACTCGCCTGAGCCTTAGATGTTCTACAATGCGATTTACCTAAATACGCATGTGTTCTAAGCTCTGATAAACAATATGCACTCATAAAGGCCGGTCTCACATATGTGCATATGAGGTAAGGGCTCGTATCACAATATCCGTTTTAAACGAACTTTTAATATATCATTACAAAATCTTGAAAGATACAATTTCTGCAATGAAAAGATTTAAGTCAAATATGACAGGCGCATTCAGTGCGAACAAATAAATTGTAGACTGCATTTGTTTGACAGAACAGGAACACATTTAATCACAAAAATGCAAAATGTGTCGAGATTGGGGTCAATCCCGGGTCAGGGAGCCCAAAGAAGCCGAACCGAAATGGCAGAGGCCTTGACTTCGGAAAATGGAATTTGGGCTGGTCCATTATAAATTGACCACCACGTTTTGCGTTACATCATTCATTAGTATTACATATTACAGCTACCTAGTGGCTGTTGGGTTTAACCTTACAAAACTTGTATGCTTAACCCACTGCATAGCGAAGCCTCTGATCAGATTATGCGGATGCATATTTTGTTGTGCCCTGGCTCATATAGGTTTTCATTTAGCGACATGCTACATCCATTCTGCAATTACGCTCCCACAGTTAACACCCATTCTACAATTACACTCCCACAGTTAACACACCTTAAACAATTACACTTCCACAGTTAACACCCATTCTACAATTACACTCCCACAGTTAACACCCATTCTACAATTACACTCCCTCAAATGTTTAAATTCATTCTACATTTATACTTCTTCCACAGTTTACACCCTTTGTACAATTACACTCCCACATTCTAAATACATCATCAATTACACTTCCTCTGCAGATTGCAACCATTCTACAATTACATTCCCTCCATAGTTTACACCCAATCTACAATTACATTGCCACAGTTCTCACACATTCTACAATTGCACCCCTACAGTTTACTTCCACTGTATAAATATAATCCCCCTAAGTTAGCATCCATTCTACAATCACACTTCCCCACAGTTTAGACCAATTCTACAATAACACTCACTCGTCAGTTTATATCAATTCTACAATTACACTCTCATAGTTTACACCCATTCTTAATTACACTCCTGCCACAGTTGACACCTATTGTTCAATTACACGCCCTCCACAGTTTACACCCATTCTACAACTACATTCCTACAGTTTAACTGCATTCTACAATCACTCCCTCAACAGTTTAGAACCATTCTAAAATTACACTCCCTCAACTGTTTAGACACATTCTACAATTAAATTTCACTCCGCAGTTTACATCTGTTCTACAATTACGCTCCTTCCACAGTTTACACCCATTCTACAATTACACTCCCGCTACAGTTTACACCCATTCTACAATTACACTCCCTCCACAGTTAGCACCAATTCCACAATAACACTCCAACAGTTGAAAGTCATTCTACAATTACACTCCTACAATTTAAACATATTCTAAATCTACACTCCTACAATTTAAACATATTCTAAATCTACAATTCTACACTCCTACAGTTTAAGCATATTCTAAATCTACACTCCTACAGTTTACACCCATTCTACAATTACTCTCCCTCCACAGTTCAAACCCATTCCATAATTACTCTGAAACAACAGTTTAGACTCATTCAATAATTAGACATCCTCCACAGTTTACTACCATTCTCCAATTACACCCCTGTACAGTTTACACCCATTCAACAAATACACTCCCATAGTTTACACCCAGTCCACAATTACACTCCTCCAGTTTACACCAATTCTACAATAACACTCTCACAGTTAACACACATTCAACAATTACACTCTTACAGTGTACACCCATTCTGCACTTAAACTCCCACAGTTTACACACATTCTACAATTACACTCCCACAGTTAACACCCATTCTACAATTACACTCCCTCCACTGTTTAAATTCATTCTACATTTATACTTCTTCCACAGTTTACACCCTTTGTACAATTACACTCCCACATTCTAAATACATCATCAATTACACTTCCTCTGCAGATTGCAACCATTCTACAATTACATTCCCTCCATAGTTTACACCCAATCTACAATTACATTGCCACAGTTCTCACACATTCTACAATTGCACCCCTACAGTTTACTTCCACTGTATAAATATAATCCCCCTAAGTTAGCATCCATTCTACAATCACACTTCCCCACAGTTTAGACCAATTCTACAATAACACTCACTCGTCAGTTTATATCAATTCTACAATTACACTCTCATAGTTTACACCCATTCTTAATTACACTCCTGCCACAGTTGACACCTATTGTTCAATTACACGCCCTCCACAGTTTACACCCATTCTACAACTACATTCCTACAGTTTAACTTCATTCTACAATCACTCCCTCAACAGTTTAGAACCATTCTAAAATTACACTCCCTCAACTGTTTAGACACATTCTACAATTAAATTTCACTCCGCAGTTTACATCTGTTCTACAATTACGCTCCCTCCACAGTTTACACCCATTCTACAATTACACTCCCGCTACAGTTTACACCCATTCTACAATTACACTCCCTCCACAGTTAGCACCAATTCCACAATAACACTCCAACAGTTGAAAGTCATTCTACAATTACACTCCTACAGTTTAAACATATTCTAAATCTACACTCCTACAATTTAAACATATTCTAAATCTACAATTCTACACTCCTACAGTTTAAGCATATTCTAAATCTACACTCCTACAGTTTACACCCATTCTACAATTACTCTCCCTCCACAGTTCAAACCCATTCCATAATTACTCTGAAACAACAGTTTAGACTCATTCAATAATTAGACATCCTCCACAGTTTACTACCATTATCCAATTACACCCCTGTACAGTTTACACCCATTCAACAAATACACTCCCATAGTTTACACACAGTCCACAATTACACTCCTCCAGTTTACACCAATTCTACAATAACACTCTCACAGTTAACACACATTCAACAATTACACTCTTATAGTGTACACCCATTTTGCACTTAAACTCCCACAGTTTACACACATTCTACAATTACACTCCCACAGTTTACACACATTCTACAATTACTTTCCCACAGTTTTTACACCCATTATACAATTTCACTCCCCCAGTTTACCATGTAGGAATGGTATATTATTTATTTCAAGGGGTAAGTGATCGAAATGTTCAAATTATCAAAGTAGCTGATTATTGTCTTATATAAATGAAAAACCTGTCCGAAATGGCTAGACGAAATTTCACAGATAATTTAGTAGCTAAACATGTCCTTCATGACAGCAAATAGTTAAGACCCGGTTGAGATGGCGCTTGTTTGCTGATTTTGCGTTTATATGATGCTAGTGGCGAATATCTCACACTAAGGTGCAGAGTCGCAAACGTATTCTTTCCACAATATGAGAAGATAGGTAAAATGATTTATCCCCCTATGTCATGATAGAACTATGTAGTTATATATAATATGACATGCAAAATTAAACGATACATTCATTTTACAATACAATTCCAACAAAGCATCGTGAGTTAAGCACTTTTTAACCTCTTGTTAAACTGTATAAGTAACCGTTATACCATGGGTTGTCCGCCTGTACGTGGAGATAAGCCACGAGCTTTAGCGAGGATTATCTCACGTACGGGTAGACAAACATGATACATGTATAACTATTTAATACCACCTATTTCAATTCACGAGATATTTCGTACTAAAGTTGGAAAGGATGGTATGATATACCATAGATTTATGTGTTACAACTGAGGACCGTCATAAATATCCATTTGGTCACGTGATAACTTTTCTCCCACAAGGTGTGGTTGGTTTGGACGAAACTTTGCTAAGAACATTTTTATCTCAAAACAATGGGGCATAGATTGCCATTTTGTGCCAGCTACGAAAATCTTACACTGGCGTTATTGTTAATCAAACCGGTAACACCAAGAAATATAGAAAACCACTTAAAAAAATGATTGTTTCTGTAAAAGGTTTCGTTATGAGCAATGAGGTATATTGAGACGATTTTCAAATACTTTGATAAGATTATTATCAGCTCTAAATATATGAAGGCAATTGAAAAAAAGCACACTTGCAAGGCATGTTGGAACTTCACAATGAACCGATGTGTTTAATTGTGGGAATGTAATTGTAGAGTGGGTGTAACATGTTTTTAGATGAAAAACTATATGCATTTTGTACCGCAATGCAGGACAGTAATTAAAAATCAGCAAACCTACATAACAAGTACGTGTCCGCTCCGAGAAGAGTCTTCGTTGTTTACTAAATTAGAAGGACATGCAATTAAATCATGCAGACGGAGAAAAACCTCATCATACTTTACCCAACCCCCTCTTCAAGCCAAGTCATAGCAACATATATAAAGCCTCGATCTGAATGCTCTTTCCACTGTGCACAGAATAAGATTTATGTATAACTGTCTTCCAACAAACGGCATAAATCCTGAAGAAAAAAACTTTTTGAGAGTAAAATTATGATTATTTTCTTATCCATCAGTCAAAACATATGTTTAGGGTGCTCAAAAGACCCGTCTCATTGATGTTGAGCACCCAAAACATACGTTTTTGGTAGAGAAATGTGGAAAACCAAATTTTAATAATGCACTTTTAAGGAGGCAATATTAAAGTATCATTTTCAACAAAGATTATCATAATTAATGTGTCCTTGAACGCTTTGCATGCTGGGTATTTTTGCATGTTTTTGTGTTGTATGCTGATTTTTTCAAAACTTAAAAACACCTTCAGGAATACCATTATCTATCCAAACTGCTTGCAAGTTTAACAGTTGTCACTGGCATGCAACGAGAGTGAATAAACGGTATGGATGTCATAAAGGAGGACGGAGGCGACAGGGCATGGGGAGTTGCTGTGTTGTCTGTTTTCCATAGACCCTTCTTACTTTTAGCTCGGCTTACCACCATTCATAATCAGACAGAAATGACTTTTTAGCCAGTACATTAACTCATGAATGGACTCTGTGATTGAAATCAACAACAATAAATTATTTTTGAGGCGATACTTGGGTCAAATGTATCGACTGAATGGTTCCTTTTGGGCGATAATGCAATTGTGACTTTAATGCGGACAGTGACCGCTCTGCATCCATTAAACTATGAAAAGGTTTAATTAAATAAACAACAAAGAGGACATGGGGACATTCAAGTATCTAAATCTTATGTAAGAACTGTTTTGCGAATGTGTGTGTGTGTTTGTGTGTGTGGGGTGGGGGTGGGAACAGAGTGGAGTGGAGGGAACGCACACCCTGTTATCTAGTTTATATGAATAGAATTACGCGAGAAACCCTGTCTTGTAGGATTTTCAGTGTCAATGTACAGCGGGGGACAACTAAGAAAATACATACGTTCCAATGGCCTCGTATAGAGAGAAAAGAATAGCAATGGTTTAGGTGTCTTTTACGCTTAGATTTCATGATAAAAATTAATGCATTCTTACGCATTAATGCGGTATTTGAAAAAGTGCGACATGATTTGTTAAACCTGAGTATGAAGAATAGGACATTTTGCAACCAGCCTGCTCTTTCAAATTTGGCCTAGTGTGGCTGCATTTAAAATTTCGTGTAAGCTGCTTAATGTGTTCCTGACAGAAAGGACGATTGAGCAAAGCAGACTTTGCAATAACCGTTTTTATGCTTTCAAGACCATCGTTGTATGACACTTTCAAGTGATTTTCGGTTTATTAAATAGATCGTTCATTTGCACCTAAATCATTTTCACCTATATTTACAGAAAAAAAAGCTCTCCAAAAATAAAAATAAATTTAAAGCTGCATAGTCTGTAATTTTTGATCTTTTAATTTTAGAAATAAAGTTTATTTTTTTCAAGAATACAGAAAAAATACTCAAATTCAGGTAAACATTTTCGTAAATCTTAACAAATGACCACTATCAAAACAACAGCATTTATGTAAAAATCAACTGTATACATTTATTGGAGGGACGTAAATAATTACCAATAAGAGAAAAACACCTATTTTGATAAGATAATTCACTTTTCCATGCAGTTTCAGCTGTACTGAACATATTTATTGTGAAAACATAACTTTTTTCTACTTTTACAAATGATTTAAAAAGAATTTTTTTTTTCAAAAAATGTTCACAGTTACAGACCTAGTCTCTTTAAAGAATGTCGCCTGGTCAAACTTTCTGTGATTATCTCTTACCTTGTTAGCGGCAACATTTTTCGCAAGCTGATTACCTTTTCAAACAGGTTGGACCCCAAAACGTCGGTCCTGGTCTGAATCCGAACCTTTAAAACTTTGAAAGTGTTACTGGAGGATTTTTTGACAAAAATTAATTTTGAAAGCAAAATTCAGCAGACGACAAAAAGCATGACAAATACTCAGAATGCAAAAAAAAAAAACCAAAAAAAAACTAGCGATATGCTGAGGAAAAAATGTGTTAAAATCCTATATGTGAATCACACCATGTATGCACATGTACATGTACACTAATTTACATGCGTTCAGCGTCTAAACTTTTCTATACAATGCATCTGAGTTTTGCGACTCAAATTTTAAAAATAATATATGTAATTGAAGAAACGTTTTGTCTTTTCAAGATTTGTATTATTAATGTTTTCAGAGGGTAAACTCATTTAGCCTATCGGCTATTCTACCATTTTTAATAAATGAGTATATCTGGGGTGGGACTGTGGGCGTTTTGAATATTTTTTTTGTATCTTACCCTTGTTTAATAGCTATACTTTAATGCTGAGTTCAAAACTGATCTCAGTAACCAGGTACCCTATATATGGGAGCCATACCTGGTCCCAATTTCGAATACGTTTTCAAGTGTCCTTAAAGAAATCAGGTAGGTACAAATGTACTTTAGAATATAAAGAATAAATCTGCATATTTGACACCTAGACTGCTGGTGCCGTCTGCTGATTATCTACAAAACGGCTTGGACCCAGATAAGGCCCGAATATACGTAGGGCCTGATCTTGATCCAAACGGTTTGACACTCTGTTAGTCTTTTGAAACAATTAAATTTGAAAATATCCGCAAACGACAAACTACCATGAAATATAGCCCAGCATACGCCAAGACACAAGTTATGTTCTGATGCGGCATAATTTGAGAATTTGGCAAACTATTAAGTTTCATTACATGCAATCATTTTGCCAGCAGTTTTATATTGCCTTCTCGTAAAACCCTGCTTGATAGAAGAATGGATGTGATTGAAATGACACGAACGCCTTTAAAACTATTTTTCGTTTTAATGGGGTTACTGTGCGAGTTCACGCTTTTACGCAATCACTTTTTTGCGATTTACGGACAACCTACGAACACTCAATACTGACAAATGGCTTAGAACCAGCATACCAATAGTCTACCAACAATTGTCCTGATCAATAGTCTACCAAAAGTCGTCCTGACCAAAAGTCTACCAAAAGTCGTCCTGACCAAAAGTCTACCAAAAGTCGTCCTGATCAATATTCTATCAATAGTCGTCCTGATCAATAGTCTACCAATGGTCGTCCTGATACATTGTCTACCAACAGCCGTCCTGTTCAATAGTCTACCAATAGTCGTCCTGATCAACAGTCTACCAATGGTCGTCCTGATACATTGTCTACCAACAGCCGTCCTGTTCAATAGTCTACCAACAGCCGTCCTGATCAACAGTCTACCAATAGTCGTCCTGATCAATAGTCTACCAATAGTCCCTCTGATCATTAGTCTACCAACAGTCGTTCTGATCAACAGTCTACCAATAGTCGTCCTGATCAATAGTCTACCAATAGTCCCTCTGATCAACAGTCTACCAATAGTCGTCCTGATCAACAGTCTACCAATAGTCGTCCTGATCAATAGTCTACCAATAGTCGTCCTGATCAATAGTCTACCAATAGTCGTCCTGATCAATAGTCTACCAATAGTCCCTCTGATCAACAGTCTACCAATAGTCGTCCTGATCAACAGTCTACCAATAGTCGTTCTGATCAATAGTCTACCAATAGTCGTCCTGATCAATAGTCTACCAATAGTCATTCTGATCAACAGTCTACCAATAGTCGTCCTGATCAACAGTCTACCAATAGTCGTCCTGATCAATAGTCTACCAATAGTCGTCCTGATCAATAGTCTACCAATAGTCGTCCTGATCAATAGTCTACCAATAGTCGTCCTGATCAATAGTCTACCAACAGTCGTTCTGATCAACAGTCTACCAATAGTTGTCCTGATCAATAGTCTACCAATAGTCGTCCTGATCAATAGTCTACCAATAGTCGTCCTGATCAATAGTCTACCAATAGTCGTCCTGATCAATAGTCTACCAATAGTCGTTCTGATCAATAGTCTACCAATAGTCGTCCTGATCAATAGTCTACCAATAGTCGTCCTGATCAATAGTCTACCAATAGTCGTCCTGATCAATAGTCTACCAATAGTCGTCCTGATCAATAGTCTACCAATAGTCGTCCTGATCAATAGTCTACCAACAGTCGTTCTGATCAACAGTCTACCAATAGTCGTCCTGATCAATAGTCTACCAACAGCCGTCCTGATCAATAGTCTACCAACAGTCGTTCTGATCAACAGTCTACCAATAGTCGTCCTGATCAATAGTCTACCAATAGTCCCTCTGATCATTAGTCTACCAACAGCCGTCCTGATCAATAGTCTACCAATAGTCGTCCTGATCAATAGTCTACCAACAGTCGTCCTGATCAATAGTCTACCCACAGTCGTCCTGATCAATAGTCTACCAATAGTCGTTCTGATCAATAGTCTACCAATAGTCGTCCTGATCATTAGTCTACCAATAGTCGTCCTGATCATTAGTCTACCAATAGTCGTCCTGATCATTAGTCTACCAATAGTCGTCCTGATCAATAGTCTACCAATAGTCGTCCTGATCATTAGTCTACCAATAGTCGTCCTGATCATTAGTCTACCAATAGTCGTTCTGATCAATAGTCTACCAATAGTCGTCCTGATCAATAGTCTACCAATAGTCGTTCTGATCAATAGTCTACCAATAGTCGTCCTGATCATTAGTCTACCAATAGTCGTCCTGATCATTAGTCTACCAATAGTCGTTCTGATCAATAGTCTACCAACAGTCGTTCTGATCAATAGTCTACCAATAGTCGTCCTGATCAATAGTCTACCAACAGCCGTCCTGATCAATAGTCTACCAACAGCCGTCCTGATCAACAGTCTACCAATAGTCGTCCTGATCAATAGTCTACCAATAGTCGTCCTGATCAATAGTCTACCAATAGTCGTTCTGATCAATAGTCTACCAATAGTCGTCCTGATCAATAGTCTACCAATAGTCCCTCTGATCAATAGTCTACCAACAGTCGTTCTGATCAACAGTCTACCAACAGTCGTCCTGATCAATAGTCTACCAATAGTCCCTCTGATCAATAGTCTACCAACAGCCGTCCTGATCAACAGTCTACCAATAGTCGTCCTGATCAATAGTCTACCAATAGTCCCTCTGATCAATAGTCTACCAACAGTCGTTCTGATCAACAGTCTACCAATAGTCGTCCTGATCAATAGTCTACCAATAGTCCCTCTGATCATTAGTCTACCAACAGTCGTTCTGATCAATAGTCTACCAATAGTCGTCCTGATCAATAGTCTACCAATAGTCGTCCTGATCAATAGTCTACCAACAGTCGTTCTGATCAACAGTCTACCAATAGTCGTCCTGATCAATAGTCTACCAACAGTCGTTCTGATCAATAGTCTACCAATAGTCGTCCTGATCAATAGTCTACCAATAGTCGTTCTGATCAATAGTCTACCAATAGTCGTCCTGATCAATAGTCTACCAATAGTCGTCCTGATCAATAGTCTACCAATAGTCGTTCTGATCAATAGTCTACCAATAGTCGTCCTGATCAATAGTCTACCAATAGTCGTCCTGATCAATAGTCTACCAACAGTCGTTCTGATCAACAGTCTACCAATAGTCGTCCTGATCAATAGTCTACCAATAGTCGTCCTGATCAATAGTCTACCAATAGTCGTCCTGATCAATAGTCTACCAATAGTCCCTCTGATCATTAGTCTACCAACAGCCGTCCTGATCAACAGTCTACCAATAGTGGTCCTGATCAATAGTCTACCAATAGTCCCTCTGATCATTAGTCTACCAACAGCCGTCCTGATCAACAGTCTACCAATAGTGGTCCTGATCAATAGTCTACCAATAGTCCCTCTGATCATTAGTCTACCAACAGCCGTCCTGATCAACAGTCTACCAATAGTCGTCCTGATCAATAGTCTACCAATAGTCGTTCTGATCAATAGTCTACGAATAGTCGTCCTGATCAATAGTCTACCAATAGTCGTCCTGATCAATAGTCTACCAATAGTCCCTCTGATCATTAGTCTACCAACAGCCGTCCTGATAAACAGTCTACCAATAGTGGTCCTGATCAATAGTCTACCAATAGTCCCTCTGATCATTAGTCTACCAACAGCCGTCCTGATCAACAGTCTACCAATAGTCGTCCTGATCAATAGTCTACCAATAGTCGTCCTGATCAATAGTCTACCAATAGTCGTCCTGATCAATTGTCTACCAATAGTCGTCCTGATCAATTGTCTACCAATAGTCGTCCTGATCAATAGTCTACCAATAGTCGTTCTGATCAACAGTCTACCAATAGTCGTCCTGATCAATAGTCTACCAATAGTCGTCCTGATTAATTGTCTAACAGTAGTCGTCCTGGTCAAGAGTCTACCAATAGTCAATATTCATATCATTGATCAGGACGACTATTGGTAGACTAATGATCAGTTTGATCAGTGATTAATAGTCTACCAATAGTCGTCCTGGTACTAATGCTGAAAGCAATGTAAAACCCCAAAACAACCATATCTCGTTAAGGATTTGTGGTATTTTGTCGTCTGAGTTTTTTAAAACATATTTTGGGAATATCATCATATGAGAGTCAAACATTTCGTCGTGGTTTCGTCGGACCTGATTTGGTCCAAATTGGTTGCAAACGATTTCAGCAGATAGCAAAGCTCGCAAATCGTATAGAAATAGTGAGAAAAAGTTCCAATGCCTCCATGCGCAGATCCAGAAAGATTTGTCAGAGAGGGTCCAACTCTGAGGTTTTTTGATGAGGATGGAGAGGGTCCAAATACCACTAAAAGCGGGCTATCATCGACTCGCTAGCGAAACGTTTCGCAGGCGGACCAGCAGATGATGGCCCAATATTGAATGCTGGCTTGGCAGCTTTGTGATTGTCCAGGAATCCGGAGCAGTATTGACCCCACACATGGCATCAGTTTTCATTGTCGAGGCCTGGCATTTCCAGAACATTTTTTTCTTCTGAAAATTGTTGGAAGTAAGCACAAAGAAATAAATAGCTAGATGAAGTACTTTCCGAAAATGCAACAGCCATACAGGAAGTTCAACGCTACTTGAAAAGGTTCTTCAGTTGCAAAAAATCACGGCCAATCTCACAAAAATATTTACAAAAATATGTTAATATACCTGTGTGTGCTTGAAATTTAAATAGCTAGTGGTCTTTAATGAAGGCACACACTTAACAGGTAATGCATGTTTGTTAATGCCAGGTTGAGACTACTAAAACGCTATATGAGCTTTTCTAAAATACGTGATTGAGTACCAAATATTAACAACGTAATTGCAGAACTAGTGCTAGGAGCTCAAAGACATTTTTCTCGAGGTCAAAGTATCTACTTATCGCTTAATGCAGGTCAGAAGTATTGTAAAATGCTCCAATGGGAGCATTCTGCAATACTTTCGACCTTCATTAAGCTACCATTTGTTATTAAGACCTTTGCTTTGTATAATTTTGAGTGGCCGTTTTACATAAGTTTTACTGTATATATGATTTAGGAAAGGGTGTTGCTGCAACATAGGAACATTGGTTAAAATACGGTTGGTGGCAAGAAAAATCAATTTAATAATTCAAGCTGGTGGAAACGGTAAAAATTGCCAAAACTGTCGCCCCATCACCCGTTTGGGCATATGCAAAGTACGACAACTTTTATACAACGACAAAAACAAATTGACCTGTCCCGGACCCATACTTTCGTGTAGATTTGTCATGAAACATTTTCTACGATCATTCCCTATTTTGAGTCCCAAGCGAACATATGTTCACTAAGTACTGGTTAACTGCTTAGTCTAAGCTTGCCCAGGAAAGCCTGAACGTCTCAACATGGCCATAGCTGTTGACTGGACGCTAAACCACAAACCAAACAAACAAATAAAATAACTTGTCTCCTCGGCTGATTTTGAAACCCCGATTGGTGCTGTTTTTGCGGACTCACAGCTGTCAGACGTTACGAAAAGAGATAGCAGTTTTGTAACACACTGTCTTAATGACACCCCTTCTGGGTGTTTTGATAACCACATCGGGTCAACGACTAATGTGAAAGAGATCCGGAACGGTGATAGAAACCTCAAACACGGGCACTCATGTACGAATAGAACAAAACAGAACATACGCACTAAGATGATCGCAAAAGGTCAGACATTTCATAAGATATTTTCATAAAACTTTAAAATAAAAGTATGCTCTATGAACTGCCCTTAAAAGGAAAAGGACACGTCCTGGCTTCTAGTGCCATTTTTATTTTCCGTAACTCTTTGCCCCCTGGAAAATGTTTCATGCTTTTTGTCGTCTGCTGATTTTCTTTTCAAAATCATCGTTTTCTAAAAAATTGTTTCTGGAATACCGTCTGAGTGTCAAACAGATTGGATCCAGATCAGGTCCGACATTTTATCGGGCCTGCTCTGGGTCCAAAACTGTTTGCAAAAGTTATCAGCAGACGACACTAGGAGATAATATGCCAGATTTTTTGCACTTACCGCATCGTTAAGCAAATAAGGCTCAGACGAGTCTGCGCATGTGCACAGTCTCGCCAGAGGCTTCGCTGCCCATACATAAAGCAGGGACGCCTTAGAAGGTACAGTCCAAAATTTAGGCCTCTTTCACAACTCGAAAGCCGCGCGCGCATACTTTAGTACTATAGTGTCCATTTTGAGAGACGTACATTGTAGGAAAACAGTGCAGACGTAGAACGCGGCGTCTTATCAGGGTATCCGCTGTTTTTACAGAATGACCTATTAAAATTTGGAAAAACGGGGAAAAATACAAACATACCAACCCTTCGAACGAAAATGGACTAAATGATAAGTGTGGGAAATTCTGTTCGACTGACAATGCCTCAGTTACATTTGCCACGGGCACGGTACGATTTATTGGTCTACGATTTTCGGTACGATTTTTAGGCATCGTAGGTGGCTCTAAGCTACGACGTATGTGTTTACACTCTTTACGATCACCCTGCGATTTATTCGACGACAGAACGGTACAGCCATTAAAGAGACATTGCAGAGATCGTACGGAATCGTGCAGTCATCGCCTCCGCAGAAAAATCGCATGATTCCCGTGCGATGTCCTTGCGGGTTCCCTACGATAATCTCAGGTGCTTACGTTCATGTTTCGCCCAAATGACTATCTTAAATCTTGCGGTGTCCTCACGATCACCGTGTGGTTCCCGTACAGGGATCGTGCGATCTACCTGCAATGTGTCTACGGCCTACGGGCTTGCGATTATTCATCATGAGTGCGGAGTTAAACAAAATTGTAGTTGCTACGATGCCCGTGAATCCGTACGATGATCGCACGGTTGTGGCCGCATGAAAATGGGGATTTCGACATCGTACGGGCATCGTAAACGCAACGGAAGGCAACTATAACCTAGGCATTAACCCTTTGTGTATGGAAACCCCTTAAAGGGTACTTTTACAAAATTTAAGACCCAGATGAAAATGCCGCATAATGCGGCATTTCATCATGGTCTACACTGTTTGTTAACGTAAAAAAGATCTTCAGACAAAAGAATACATTGTTTTTTTAATTATAACCTGACACCCCTAGACATGTACAATGAACTCAGTATCCCAAGTTTCTTTTATCAAACCAGAAGGAATAATCCATTAGTATACAAAGGGTTAAATGTATTGGGTTAGACTTTACGCATGCAAAAGTCGTCCGCTGCAAATTATAATGGCGCTTGAAGAGAGTTAAACTTTTGCCCATAAAAGCGAAATTATAATGAGTGACAAAAACCAACTATGTGTGCTAAGCAATGACTTAGATCAGTCTGAACATCAATGCAACCAGTGCGCAACCAATGGATACTGGATAGTTACATTGTACGGTCTCATGGTTCATTCATGATGTATCAGAATACTATCATCGGACTGGGCTGGTGTACAGGCTGATTTAAATCTTTGTTTGGGCGTACATTTGGCCATGGACTGATTGAAATATGATTTTATGATATAGGTATCATATATATCTATTATTCATCCCAAAATATCCCCAATTTTGAACTCTTGACACGTAAAAAAAACAATGTTTACATGTACTTTTCACGGTGGGTCGTTTGAAAACACCCATAGTTTGGCTCAAGGTTAATTCAGACATAAGAGGGGCATTTTTAAGTTCGCAGAGCTGTAGATTTAAAGCTGCATAGTCTGTAACTTTTGATTTTTTAATTTTAGAAAAAAAATGTTTTCATTTTTCAAGAACACAGCAAAAAAGTAAAATTCAGGAATATATTTGAGCAATTTCGTCAATCTTAACAAATTATCAGTATCAAAACAACACCATTATGCTAAATATTAACTGTCTTTAATCATTGGAGGGACGCAAAAAATTACCAACAAGAGAAAAAAAACACCTGTTTTTATTAGATAACTCACTTTTCCATGCAGTTTTCAGCTATGGTGAACAGATGTATTGTTAAAACATAACTTAATTCTACTTTTACAAATGATTTAAAAAGAAAATAGATTTTTTCGAAAAATGTTCATAGTTGCAGACTTAGTCTCTTTAATGAAGGATTTTGAAACCAGCGAAAGTAAATATATACATATTAATATACTTTTATACGCTTACTGTAAATGCGCTAACTTTAATATTCATATCTGGGCGTGGTTCGGCTATTTCATCTGCTAAACAAGGGGAATCTGGTTCTATTAAGAATAAATAAGCTGTTTGGGCCGCGAAACGTGTGTGCATTTCATGAAAACCCTAACCGTCTACACACTAAACTCACATTTATTAACCCTTAAAGCGCGTAATCACAAAATGTATGTGTTTTTTTTTGTCGTCCACTAAAATATTTGAAGCCTCATAGACAAACAGTGTGGACCAAGATCAGACTGCTCCTGTAGGAGCAGTCTGATCTGGGTCCACAATGTTTGCCTCTATTCTTATGTTTAATAGATATTTTCTGATGTAGTTATTTTGCTGGCGTTTTAAGGACTAAATAATGTGTTTGCGTCTATACTGAGGTAATGGCGCAAGATGATAAAGTTACTTTTGAATAAAACTACGCCTCATTTTCAGCTTTTTACCTATGTCTAAGGTTGACCAGTCCTAATTACGCATTCATGAGATGCCGTCTTAACAGAAAGCAAAAAGTCTTATAATACATACATCGTGTATACAATATATACTCAGCGTCAATGAAAAGTTACCAGTAAATCCCATACACTTAATATAGGACAATATTAACGAAGAGGCACTCAATTTTATGGCATAGAGTCCCATGCATCGCCACTATGGAAAACGATATCCATCACATCCGAATGCATTATACTCATTACTTGATGGACCCCTGTAGTTTTCATTTTGAACAATGCAAAGTTTGGGTGCTACCTTAAAGTTTGATTCTCATATTTATGTTTAATGGGATTATTCAAGCCATTTTGGTGGCGTTTTAAATGAAAACGTCTAGGGCATGTACTGGAATGTTGTCTTTTGAAAATGATGATTTCAAATTCTTAAAAAAAACTGCGAAAAACACAAAAAGCGCGTGTATCACGTGCACCATAGTTCCAGGGTTCGTGGAACTATTTTACCTCTCCAAACCAGTCTTTCGTTGACCAGAAACATGAACGTAAAACTAGCCATCTGAATGATTTTCACACCAATGGCAAGTCTTTTCATTCCTTTTCACGAGGGCTGTACCAATGGTGCTTTGAAAAACCTGAAAGGTCACGATTTCTTTACTCATACGGCATAGTTAATAAATTTCATTAAATGACTAAATCCATGTGATAACGTGACACAGTTCCAGCTCCGTGGTTTTGTAAAGGGTGTACACGTGTTGGTTTTCGCGCTTTACACGCGCGGATCCAGAGGCCGTGGGACAGGGGGTCCGGGCCCCCTGAAAATATAGGGTTTCTTAGCAATACTGGTCCGGATTCCCTGAAAATCTCAAAGCTACCAAGCCAGCATTCAATATTGGGCCATCATCGGCCCACCAGCGAAACGCCCATTTATAGTGACCATTTGGATCCTCTATCCCCTCATCACCAAACAAAAACAAAAAACAAAACGTTATCAAATTTGGACCCCCTCTGACAAAACTTTCTGGTTCCGCGCATGACAAATGTTGGTTTTCGCGTTTTAGTCATATTTTTCAATCTTTCAATCGTATCACGACTTTAATACACGGTTAATTTGGGTTGGATTCGCTAAGCATTGAACATTAAAAATCAGTCTTTTAATCAGCAATTGATAAAGCCATGATTTTCAAGTGTGTTCCTTTTCAAAATGGGTTTGTTTGTTTGTTTGTTTGATTTGATTCTTTACGTCCCATCAACAATCACGTAAACAGGGACGGGTCTTCCTGGGTTGAACCAGTACTAAGCTAGGATAAATGTGTCTTGCTCAAGGACCACAGTGACATCGGTGAGGCTCGAACCCGCGGCCTCTCGGTTTCGAGTCAAGCACTCTACCACTTAGACTTATGTCAGTCGTAGATGTTGTTATTCCTCCTATGAATCCATACCAAACAATACCATTCCACATCTTATCTTTTGCCGTATTCCAGTCCAGAATTTTAATTTATGAAGGCTCAAACATCTATGAGATAGCAGAAGAAGAAAAAGTATTTGAGAGGAAGGATGGATTAATTTAAAAAAACACATCAATATTAAAAATAAAAAACATCTATACTCGTATGAATAAAATCATATCTCATCAGACTTTATAAGTCTATCTACCACTGTGCTACTGCACTCCTTTTTTCAAAATGGGGACTGCTTTTAAAGGACAGAAGTCGCTCCCTCTGGGAGCGAATTCTGTCCTTAAAAAGTAGTGACCTTACGGTATGGAAAAGCAATAGATATTCGTTGAATGTGTACAAGTTCCATTACGCACGTACGTACTTGTGTAATATGCACTACGCATATGGCATGACAGACGGTCAACGCATCGTGTTGGTGCGTTTACAATCTTAGAGTTCTTGTTGACAATAACATGTAGCTCGACGGTACCGCTTTTTGTCCTTGTCATTCAATATACCCACTGTTTAACGAATATGAGCCTTGCATGCATTTTATGGGACATCAGCAAACAGTTCAGAACCACATGGGTCAGACACCGCGTTTTGCTGTCTCTTATAATGGTCTCCATTATTTGCTTACAGAATGTTCTATTACACCAATCAAAGCACTGAGAGTACTGATGGGGACGGCTGCATTAAAGCGTTCAAATAGGGAGGTTGTTAGTTAGATACCTTTTCTATAAGCTGCAAATGAAAACTGGAAGTCTCTGATGTAGGGTCAAACATATTGCCACAAAGTGAAATGGAAAGCAATCTTTCTGACAACATTGTCATTTGTTCATTGGACAAAACCAGCCTTTAATAAATGTAATTAATATATGAAGTGCAAGAAATCAGTTGTCATGATTAATAACTAACTTAAGAAACAAAAAATCAAACTTTATCTTCAAATGCTTTTATTATAGAGCTTACAGTGTTAAAAATAATCCCTCAATAAATGTTTGTGAAGCTCTTCAGGCAGGTAAGCGGTAACAATTTTCTCTTAACTTTCTTTGCTGCAACCCCAACTAAACATGTGTAATTTGTTCCCACATACCGTGGCATGTTTTTTTTTTCTCCTTCAGATTTTCTTTTGGTTTCTGTTGGTTAAAGATATGAGGATGAGGGAAAGTGTTTCCTAGTATCTTACCTAAGACAAATCCACCCACATATTCAAAGAAATTAATGATAACCAAGAACTGATTTGATAGAGTTCTGTCCACTTTTGTATATGTTTTTCCTACTTTTACTTAATCGCCACCAACGACATTATGTGCAAGCTTGAATGAAGTCTCTTAATGGCAGAGCCAAACCAATTGTATAATTTTGGTAGAGTGCATCATTAGGGACAATTCTGTGAAATTACCCTAAATTTTGGACCATTGGTTCAGGAGGAGCAGTCATTGAAGACATCTGGAGCTTTGGCAGATCCATTGTTCAGTGGAGTGGAACCGTTTGTGCAAAATTGGTAGAAGACACCATCACACTGGCCAATGTAACGCACCGGTGGTTGCTACAACGAGCTGGTGGTTGCATTTTTCAGCACCGGTGGTGGCGTAAAAGGTAAAAAAAATCTATACCTGTTGACTTCATTATTTATTTATAAACTGGCATTTATTTTATTTGTGATGACACCCGGCGCACAGACCACCGGTAATATTGCAGTTTATGGCACTGCCAAGCAATTGGTGATATAATTCATGGTTTGGACTGCAAATCCAACAAAGTTCTGGAGTTTTCCCGTGACGGTGCTTTTTTCTAGTGTAACTGCCTAAATTGAGTGAAATCTGCATGTCTTAGCGCAGCTGTTGTCATATTCCCATGAAATAACATCCAAAAAACGATTACTACTTTGGGTTTTTTTCTTGGTAAACTAGCAAATGTTTTATTTAGGAATTTTTATTACAACGCACTGGGAGCATTTTTTGACGCATTGATAAAACGCACTGATCGTTGCACAGAATTCCTGTGGTTGCTGGTGCAGACTCACCACATCATTCGCCGTTCACATAAACGTTGCAAAAATCGCCATTTTAACCAGCACATGATATTTCGATACTGTATAGAAGGCTCAGGCGAGCCTGTGCAAACGTGCATACTCCCAAGAGCCTTTGCCTGCACAACAGATCTTGATATTTATTACATTGTCCAGTGACTGCCTGCGCAAATGTGCAGACTCACCAGAGTATTCGCTGCTGGCGTGAATAGCACACAAATCGCCATTTAAGGCAGCACAAGAGATTTTATACAGTGACGAAGGCTAAGGTAAGCCTGTGCAAATGTGCAGACTGCTATATCCTTTTCTGCTCGCAAAAAATTGCATTCAATCGCCATTTGAGTCACCGTCCACATGAGAAATTTAAACTGTGACGAAGGCTCAGACTAGACCAAGCAAATGTGGCCAAAGCCATCGCTGTTCGCATGAATGACACCCAAAAATAGTGAGTATCACAATCACAAACTGCAGACAAACCCATGGCACTGAGAGGAATAGCCACACAACAATCACGAGACACCAGGAAGACAAACTAAGCAAAGCAGCCAGCTCTCTCTCTTCCCCATCAAGATGATTGTAAAACAAGAATGGACATATAGTAACAAAATATAGAACAATTACAAAATCCTGTAATGGGAGTAACAATCAACAACGAATCAACAACAACAGGATCACCGCCTTAGAACAGACAGCAGCCTATACCTCTGGGGTGCTAAAATTGCATTTTACTGGTACCAAATCTTCGCCCTAGAATCTGCTGTTGAAGCACAAAGTTTTAAGCTCGCATGGAGGCTTATTAACTATTGTAATGTATCATAATGGACAAATAATCTCATTAAATTAAAAGTTTGGGGCCAATCTGAAAAAATAGGCGGAAACACTTTCAAAGTGCGAACAGGGCTAGCTCTGGAGCATCTCTGGTGAGGCTACACATTTGCAGAGTCACGCTTGAGCCTTCATCAGGGTACAAAAACACAAATTCTATGCCTATTGACTGTATGATTTCTTTATAAGCTTGCTTTTATTTTACTTTTGATGACCTAAATGCGCACAAACCGTCAGAAACATTGCAGTTTATGGCTCTATCATGCAATTGGCGTTTTAATTCATGGTTTGACCGATAAATCCGACACAGTTGTGGAGTTTGACAGTGACAGGTGCTTTTTCTATTGTGACTGCCTAACTTCAGGAAATTCTGCATGTCTAAGCACAGCTGCAGCTATGTTATCATAGTCCCTTGAAATAACATCCAAAAACGATTACTTCTCTCTATATTTTCGATGCAGAGAAGGCTCTGACGAGTCTGTACATTTGCATAGGCTCACCTGAGTCTTCGTCCTGGTACTGAAATATCATGTGCTGGCTCAAATAACGATTTAAGTAACGTTTATAAGGACAGTGAATGATGTGGTGAGTCTGCACCAGCAACCACAGGAATTCTGTGCAACCATCAGTGCGTTGTATCAATGCGTCAAAAAATGCTCCCAGTGCGTTGTAATAAATTTCCTCAATAAAAAAATTGGTAGTTTACCAAGAAAAAAATACAAAGTAGTAATCGCTTTTTCGATGTTTTTTCATGGGAATATGACAGCAGCTACGCTTAGATATGCAGATTTCCCTCGATTTAGGCAGTAAAACTAGAAAAAAGCACCTGTCACGACAAAACTCCAGAACTTTGTTGGATTTGCAGTCCAAACCATGAATTAAATCACCAATTGCCTGGCAGAGCCATAAACTGCAATGTTACCGGTGGTCTGTGCGCCAGGTGTCATTGCAAATAAAATAAATGCAAGTTTATAAATAAATAATAAAGTCAACAGGTATAGATTTTTTTACCTTTTACGCCACCACCGGTGCTGTAAAATGCAACAACCAGCTCGTTGTAGCAACAACCGGTGCGTTTTCATTGACCAGTGTGACCATGGGGTACAAACCTGTGACATTAACTTGCTTTTTCGCCAGTGATTCAGGACGAAATTCTGTTAAAAGAATTTTCTTAGCTAGAGCTCTGGCAGTCTTTTGCTCAAAGGAGTAGAACCCCTGGTCCTGAACCGAAGACCTGATGTCACACAAAGTAAGAAAATGAAATAGTATATGTTCTTCAAATACAAATGGTTCTTTAAAAGAAAAAAAAGATGTCCTAGATTTTTACCTCTAGCCGCACCCTGAGGTATGGACGCAAGGCTCTGAAGCTGATGACTGGAAGCCTTCCATGAATATGATACCAAATGCCTAAATATGAATGTTTTCTTATAAATGTTTGGAAAGATATCTGCATAAGTTGGAAAAACAGAATAGCTCTTCTGAAAGGTTTCTTATATTAAAGGTTTCCTATATTATGATCTCTAGCCCCACCGTGGGGGAATGAACCCTCAGGTTAAAAGTGACAGAGAGAATGTGACAGAGAGAATGTACCCATGGCGAGTTCAACAATGCGAGCGCTCTTGAGTGCTCGTTGTACTTGATGCCAGACTTTACACATTACTAATAAAGATCATGAAAGTGTGCCCGCAAACGCTCACATTGTTGAACTCGCCACTGTTGATCAAATACTAATGATTCTCAAAAAGAAAACAAGATGTCCTAGATTTTGACCTCTAGCCCCAGAAAGCACAGCAACACCAAAAAACTTTTTAGTATATTGTGTGCCTTGATAATTCTCATCATATGTTAAAATATTTTTTTTGGTATTTGCTTGTGCTCTATATTAATTTCTCTGTTACATGTCTCAACTTTGGTCCAAAACGGCCATTTTCCTATTTTGGCGGCCATATTTGTTACCATAGCTTCCGTAAAAGTCGAATCAATACCAGACCTTTACACTTTGGCTATTGTTCTAATAAACTAATAAGAAGAAACTTGTGAAGAGCAATTATTATTTTTTTTGACCTCCTAGGGGGGGGGGGGGGGCAAAATAGCCTATTAATGCACCTACCCCTTTCAAATATTTTTGGGGTCCTTGAAATTTCGAATATGTTTCGGGGGTGAACGGTAGGTGCTGGGCCAGGCCCTACGTATGAAGATAAAAATAGAATTACCCACTCCTCCCAACCCCCCTGGGACATTCAAATACTTTTATGTAACTAGAAAACGCTTTTACAAAGAGGCTCTGTCTACACCAAGAAATCGAAGTGGTTGGTCGGGCTGGCTGGCTGACTGGTTGATTGACTGAGAAACAAGCAGACAGACAGCTATATTTTGCTGCATACTGCTCTGAAACACTGGCCAGCTTTCTGGGGCGAGGGGTGGGGTGGTACTTTGCTATGATCATATATAAGTAGGTTCAGTCCATTTCTGGAGGTTCAAAATTTTGAATTGCATTTTTGGAGGCGGGGGGGGGTCGGGAAGGTCAGATAAATAAATATGTTTGGGGGTATGATGAAATTAATTTTTTCTTACGTTTTGGGGAGTCATTTCTATCAATTTGGGACGATTGACAAACTTTTATTTTTACTGAAAAACCATAGGCATTTACCCATAGCAAGTGTCAATGATCCTTTGTTAAGTTAGTTTGCTTATACAAACTTATATACAAAAGGGCCCTTTTCCAAATTGTGGTTCGAGACGTGAGACACAAAATTAATCCATTTGCATGCTTGACATACCGTAGCCATCAATGCTGAATTGAGAATGCACCCTTGCGCAGGCTCGTCTGAGTCTTTGTCGCACGTTGTAAGTACCAAAATATCATGAAATTTTGTCCGTCGACAGTTTAATTTTAATCGAGCCGGTTCAAACGCACTGTATGCATACTCGGATCCAGAGCATTTTGTCAGAGAGGGGTAGTGAGAGAGGACCGAAAAGCCACTAAAAATTGACCGTTTTGCTGGCGTGTCAATGGCCCACCATTTAATGCTGGCTTGAATTGGTAGCAGGGGATCCGGATCAATATTGCTAGGAAACCCTATATTTTTGTGATTTTTCAGGGGGTCCGGACCCCCTATCCCCCTCTGGATCCGCCCATGTCATGCATCTGAAAGAAAGTTCTTGTCTAAAATGTTCAGATCATCGGACGCAAAGTCGGACTAGATAATAACTCTCGGTATACTTGTTTGCCCCTGATCAGGCACGTCGGACGATCTTCTGGATTGCAAACTTTGATAGCAGGTCGTAAAAGTAGAGAGAGAGAGAGAGAGAGAGACTGCACGGTGTTTGCACACGTATCTTTTGTTTTGGCTTGTTTTCTTAGATTATCGAAACACAAAGTTTGTGTCAGTCAATCAAATTTGTTACAACTGCTTCCGATGAGGACACAAAACTTATCGTGCGCATCGGCTTTTGTACGGCAAAGTCGGACATTCCACAGTATTAACGCTTTGAGTTCTTTCTATCGCATGCACACATTTTTAAACTGACGAAACATTCAATGCAAATGTAAGGAGAGAGAGAGAGAGAGAGAGAGAGAGAGAGAGAGAGAGAGAGAGAGGGAGACTGGTGCAGGCACGTCAAAGTAAGCATTGCATCGGCGGATCGACAAGTAGAGAGGTGTGTGTGTGTGTGTGTGTGTGTGTGTGTGTGTGTGTGTGTGTGTGTGTGTGTGTGTGTGTGTGTGTGTGTGTGTGTGTGTGTGTGTGTGTGTGTGTGTGTGTGTGTGTGTGTGTGTGTGTGTGTTCTTTTTGAATGTCGTCATTTTGTGTGTGTTTTTTTTAATCTGGAAACTCGTCTACGTATTTCAAAGTTTTGTGTAGATCTTTGCAAAAAAAATCTGATCGTACGAGATGTCTAGAGGTTTCAATTCTTGAGTTCAATATAAACTTGAATTCGAAGTCGGCAGAGCGAGCGAAAGCGTTTTGGTTTTCTGAAGGAAGAACGAGATAGTGTAGTGATTCATCGGTAGTCCGAGACGAGTGAACATAGGAGACCCGGCTAATCGAATAGTTTAAATCAGTGGACTTTTCTGACTTGTAAGTAAATTTAGTGACATAATATGCACGTGCCTGGCTCTCGACTAGGCGAATACCGCACGCGCTGGACATTTTACTGACTCATTCTGCATAAATTTAGCGACGGTTTTAATAAGATTATAGAAATAAGATGTGATTGCACAAAATCATATCGCCGTGTTTTCAACACGTTTCTACCACATTTTGACATGAATATATCCTTTATTATAGTGATCACACATATGTTTCTATCCATTAACATCTGCTGGGCGCATAAGGCATATAAGCCAATTTTTAGATTCATAATCCCTATATACTGTGCTCTGCTAGACCATTAAACGTCCTTGTTGCAAACGTTGCGGACCCAGATCAGACTGCTCTGATCCGAGGACTCCAGTAGACGTCATTCTCAAAACGGAACCGAAAAATATGGTAGGCTACATTATAGCAGGGCGCCGCCGACGTGGCATCTTCGATTTTAGATGCAAGAAAAAAACCAAGACCATTTAAAATTGAAAAAAAAAATCAGCAACAAAAAACAATAACTGCTGCTAAAATCATATTAAACCTTTGATTTGACGATTTTAGGGGGGGGGGCGCCCGCCCCCTCCCCCTTGAATCCGTCAATGAAACCGTCATCCGCGGATTGTGGTTCGTTTGAGGGTTCATCGGCAGGCCGACGGGCCCGGTAATGGGATGCTGGCTCGCAAATGACCTTTTATTTAATACCGCGGATGGACTCAAAATTCCAATACTGCGCCAGAGTGTATGCTATAAATAGACGCAATGCTATTAAAGGGAGACCAGTCTAACAGATAGCGTCCTTTCGCAAATGTATATATCACGTGATCGTTTTGGCGGGATAGGCATAAAGTAAAACTTCAAATGAACTCATGCAAGTAAGATTATTAATCCCCAATATCCAAGCGACCTTCTGGGGACAACTGAGATAATTCTTGATTCATATGAATGTAATATTATTAACATACATAGCAACGTAAAAAACACGCCAACTTGTTTGTTTATTGTCACTTTTAGCAATCTACAATGGCGAGTCCACTATGTCTTTTACAGTATGCCTATCAGTGTTATATTACTGCGCAAGGTAATACTTTTTGAATATATTTGCATTTGGATTAGCAATTGGCAATTAATTATTGCTTCGATACTCAAACTGAAGTTTCTAAACTGCAAAACATAACAAACAATGAAAAAAACATTTTTATAAGAACTACTTTTTACGCGTAATATTTTCCAGAAAGTTGTTCGGTTTGTATTAAGCCTTTATCCTGCGGAATCCGGATATACCCCGTTCTGGAAAACATTGTAGATCCGGATCAGTTGGCTTCTCAGGAACAAACTAATCAGGATCTATACGACTTTTTATCATGAATCTAATTAAATTGTTAAAATTGAAACCATGCAACTTATATGATTGAAAATTTGCAAGGAGTGTAGCATATATTTAATGTATGGCCTGGCAAGGGTGAAAAATTGACGTGACTGAAAAACTGTAAGTGTTAAAATTGAGTCCGGATGCCAGCATCCGTCCCCAAAAACCCTTTAAAGCAAAAATAGGTTAAATGCCCTTCCCTATGGCGCACGTCTCAAGTGAGTTCTTATGATGGGAAAACCTATTGGTGGGTTTAGGGACAAGACAAGACTCCAAGCCACCCTACTCAGCTACAGAGACTATTTTGACTCCAAGAATAGATTATATACAGTTACACTTCCTAGGTTGAAATTCATGTGCCATATGGAGATTTCAGTATTGCATGGTACAGTGAAGCCTAACTAAGCCGGCCACTCAAAAATAGATAAAACAAAGGTTTAAAGCCATGTGGTAGCTTTATGCAGATTAAAAACTATTGCAAAATGCTCCACAGGAGCATTCAGCAATACTTTTGACCTCCATAAAGCGATTATTAGTCTTGATTTTTTTTTTAAATTTTAGTCAGTGCATGAGATTTCCAACAATGTGGTATGTGCGACCAGCAAAGCCTCATATCAGCCTGCGCAAACGCGCAGTCTGATCAGAGCCTTTGCTAGTCGCTTGAGTATTCTATGATTGTTAAGCTACTGACTGAGTATCATTTGGAGTTTCTAAGCTTAAAAGAAAGCTGCAGAGGCTCGTCTGAGTCTACACTTGCCAAAATGTAAAATTGTTGGAAATCTCATGCCGGCTCATTTTTGTGTGTGTGTGTGTGGGGGGGGGGGGGGGGGGGGGGGGGGGAGGGGGGGTTGATCTTCTTTGAGTGGCCACTTAAGACAGGTTTTACTGTAGAAAACGGGCTTGATTGTTATTACTTTGCCTGAAACGGCGGGCAAATGACATTAAAAGCTGTTTTACTAGCATAGGTATTATTTACATAGAAAATAATTTATATAAAACTTGAATAAGTTTATGTGAATATGGTAGTAATGTTAAATATTTTGTGTGCATTCATACATACATTATAAATAATCAATTTAACCCCATTGCAAAAACCACGCCGGTAATGCGGTAATCGAAGCCCGTCCCAAGAAATCATAAGTCAGAACCCTCCAAAATATTAACTTTTTATGGGTCAGCCGGATTGGCCGTTTTAAAATCGAATAAATGACCTCATATACAAAGGGCGTTATTTAAAATTGCTTTTCTTAATTATTAAACATATATTGTCGGCACTCAAAATAACCGTCTCGATGAGACGGTTCTTTTGAGCATCCAAACATATGTTGAAGTTGAAAATATTCATTATTTTATGCTCAACCATTTTGTTTATCTACGCCTACGATCTGAGCCCAATGGCAATGGCGTTACGTGTATAACCCATTAAATGTTCAAATCACTAGACCAAATGCCAAGAAATCGGTTCATCTCTGTTTCGCCTAGAAAACTCATTTACACTGGCTTAACCCTTTTATGCCGAATATGTTTTCCCATCCTTATCTATTGGATGAGTCCATTTCCAATTTTAGGGTTGTTGGGTGGTACTTTTTCATTTTTATAATTTTTTTAAAGAAACTTATGTTTGCAAACAGTGGACAACCAAAGCAGACGCCGCGTTTTGCGGCGTCCGATCTGGTTTTGCACTGTTTGCCGACGTTTCACAAAAAGGACGCTAGGCTTATATGGGTTAATTGGTTTAATCTAAACATTTTTTGCAGTGCGCATTCAAAAACAAACTTATGGCAGTTCATAATAAGTTATTTTTCATGCGAAGATCCGATAGTCAATCTGCCATTATTGAAAACAAGAAA
The DNA here is from genome assembly GCA_964019695.1 of Loripinus fragilis. Lineage (NCBI taxonomy): Eukaryota > Metazoa > Mollusca > Bivalvia > Lucinida > Lucinidae > Loripinus > Loripinus fragilis. The sequence continues at coordinate 23,115,022 of OZ026523.1, forward strand.
TCCATCTCTATAAATATAAAGTTTATTACACAAAATTTGGCATACCTAGGGACCAGCTCAGAGAAGCCTCGAAATATTCGCCAGGAACTGATGCGAATATCCGAAATAGAGCATCAACTTTGTAGAGCAGAAATAGTGTTGATTCTAAATGACAAAGAATCTCCAGTTTTTGGTAATAAACGAAAGTCAAAAGTCCTTCCAAACAGGTCAAGGACCTACATGCAACTGTTGTTGGCCCATCAGGAAGGCTCTTGATGTGGTATAGCCATTTAGCTATTCATATAGAGCACGTTATAATTAAAATGGGGGAACTAATGATGCCAACAGTAAGGAGTTGTTCAGATAGATAGATCAGTAGAGAAAAAAAAACTGAAATAGTACTTTTATTGACTCTTAAGGGTAAAAAACAAAGCATGCGTTTAATTGAATCATTTCTTTTATTCCAGAATATGTCGACGACATGGGCATTGTAGTAACAGCTAAAATAGATCCCGACAAAACAGATGGCCGTCAGATAGTTGCCATACCAACAACGCCAAGAGAGGTCCCAAATTACCCTGGCAGATCCTTTCCGGGCTATACGTTTGATGTGAGTATGTAGGCGGTCTGTACTGACTTTAAGGTAGTACCGGGCCCACTCGGTCCTGAGTGTTTTATAAAACTAAGCGGTATCTTAATTTAGTGTCTTGAAACGTACATGTGTTGCGTTCACAAAAAATACTTATCATTTATCAACACATCTGTATGACCAAATATATTTTTCGGGTCCAGTTTCACCCATCAATACGTTCCGAGTTATGTAATAGTTTACCATGGGTTGTCCGCCTGTACGTGGAGATAATCCACGAGCTTTAGCGAGTGGATTATCTTACGTACATGTGGACAACCCATGGTATAACTATTTTATACCACCTACATTAGTGTAGACTTTGCACATCACGAGATAGTACGTGCTAAAGTCGGTCAGGGTGGTATAAACCTGGTCAGACAATTCTGGTCAGAAATACAACAGAAAATGATGTCTGCTTAATTGGCAGTGTCACTTTGATGAATAGTTAATAATTTCTAAACAGCCATTACACTATCACATTGCAGCGAAACTGTGTTACCTATTTACAACAATGGACTATGTCCACCTATCAAAACATGCTCTGACGTCACTTCAAACTTATCATAAAATCGTTTTCAGTCATACTGGTCTGTTTATCGACTAAACACTATCAGTGTCTCCCTGAGACGTTTCTTTACGCACCCAAAACATATGTTTTTGTAGAGTTATAAAAATAGTTCATAAATTGGCCCTGTTCTCTGAATCCATTGTGTTTGAAATTTAATTCGAATAATCCAGTATTTCAAACAATCGGAGTTCGCATTTTCAAGGTTTTACTGTACACGTATTTTATTTCTTGCAGGACCCAGACGTAAATTTTATTTCATGTGATTTCGACTACGATAGAAATCAAATTTACTTGTACGACAAGAGCTACAGGCGTCTCGTTGTGGGCAGTAACTTCAACACGTCACTTACGAAAGATATAGTCTGGACTGAGGAGCAAAACAGCATGTCACCGGATGATGTAAAAGTAAGTTTGTTTTAGTTCTGTACCGGAAGTACAAAATTAGTCTCACAAGAGAGCTCAGTCTTAGCAGTGATCTATATTACAGTAAATGCACAGTATAAGCAGTGACCTTTATTACAGTGGGAGCTCAGTACTAGCAGTGACCTATATTACAGTGAGTGCTCAGTATTAGCAGTGACCTATATTACAGTGAGTGTTTAGTATCAGCAGTGACCTATATAACAATGTGTGCTCAGTATTAGGAGTGACCGATTTTAAAGTGAGGGCTCAGCATTAGCAGTGACCTATATTACAGTGAGTGCACAGTATTAGTAGTGACCTATATTACAATGAGAGCTCAGTATGAGCAGTGACCTATATTACAGTGAGTGCTCAGTATTTTACAGTGAGTGCTCTGTATTAACAGTGGCCTATATTTTAGTAAGTGCTCAGTATTGGCAGTGACCTATATTATAGTGAAATTACAGTAATAGCAGTGACCTATACTAGAGTGAGTGCTCAATATCAGCAGTAACCTATATTACAGAAAGTGCTCAATATTAGCAGTGACCTATATTACAGTGAGTGCTCAGTATAAGCAGTGACCTATATTACAGTGAGCGCTCAGTATTAGCAGTGACCTATAGTACAGTGAGTGCTCAGTATCAAAAGTGACCCATATTACAATGAGAGCTCAGTATTAGCAGTGACCTATTTTACAGTGAGTGTTCAGTCTTAGCACTGACCTATATTGCAGTATGATATAGGTCACTGGTATGAGTCATATGTGAAAGACTTTGATTTTTGTAATAAAATTCGCGACTATGAATGGACAAACACCTAAATTATTTCTCAACATACTTAATGATGTTCCAGGGGTAATGCGGTGATAACTAAGAAAATTGACTACATCTACTCTGATTGTATTTTGATACTTAATTTGTTTAAAAAAACAATAGGAGCAGTGTATCCCGTATAATAATCAAGCATGACTAGGGTTTATTTAAACCCATATATAAGCCTAGCGTCCTTTTTGTGGGACATAGGCAAACAGTGCATACCGAGATCAGACGCCGTAAAACGCGGTGTCTGATCTGTGTCTCCACTGATTGCTTACAGAATACTCTATTAAGTTTTGAATAAATATGAAAAATACCACCAGCAACCCTTTAAATGGAAAAGGACTTGTCCAATTGTTAAGAGAGGGAAATTTCATTCAGCTAAAATGGGTTAGTATGTTGTATTATCACGTCCGTGAGGGAAAACCCCATAATTTCAATTTTCTACTGTACGCTGTCTTCGTTTCCTGTCATGCATGCACGGATCCAGAAGGGTGGGGGGGGGGGTAGGGGGTCCACCCCCCCCCCCCCCTCTGAAAATAACAAAAGTATAGAGTTTCTTAGCAATACTGGTCGAGATCCCTTAAAAATCACAAAGCTACAAGCCAGCATTCAAAGTTAGGCCATAATCGACACGCCAGCGACACGCCATTTAAGACAAACCATTTAAATGGCGTTTTGCTGGTAGGCCGATGATTGCCCGCTTATGGTGGTATTTGGATGCTCTTACCCCTCAACAACTAAAACAAAACAAAATTGAAATAAAAGAAAATAATAATAAAAAAAATGTATAAAAAACCCTACTCTCAAAAAACTTTCTGGATCCTCGCATGTCGTTATGGATTGTTGACCTGGCCTCGAGGTTGTTTTCCAGACAAATTATCGCTTAGTGAAAGTTTTAAGTATTGCAGAATGCTTTAAGGGTAGCATTCTGCAATACTTTTGACTTTCTATGTGTCTTGATCCACATCTGAATTAAGGGTGAGGTTGGCGCCGTTAAACCGGTTTAAGCCCTCCAGTAAAATATTTTACTGACCGTTCCAAGGCGTTACTTCTTTTGTGGATCTTTTATGTTTTTGTTCTGCCTTGTGTTTGCTATGTTTTGTGCGCGTCTGTTTATATGTGCTTTGTGGTCACCTACTGGGAAAGGGCTGACCTCTTGGCTCTCGTTTGTGGTGTCTACTGTGAGTTTGTCACTTTCCCATTGGTATCCTGGGTAAGGTGTGGTACTTAATTGTATCGATTCCTGATCTTTGCACCCTTACTTACTTTGAGTACAGTCTCAGACTCATAACAAGTGGCAATGATTGGCTGCTTGCGGACACATGTCCGCAAGCAGCCAATTTTTGCGCTTTATTTTGAGTCTGAGACTGTACTCAAGTTTTATAACCTCGAGGCCAGTCTGACTATGGATACGAATACTCAAATTTGGATCCTCTTTAACAGGTAGCGGTTGACTGGATATCGCACAATGTCTACTGGACAGACCCTTCGATGGGAGCTATAATGATTCAACCAGGAGGCCAGAACGTCAGTCAGACGAAATACCGGAGACTGGTCCACCACGATATTGACTATCCTGTAGGAATAGCGGTAGACCCAGTTGCAGGGTGAGTTTACGCTTTTCCCGCCATTCTTGGAAACTGTCGTCTGCTTCCTCATTTCTGATTCGCTTTAGTAGCATTGCAAACATTATGAATCCAGATCAGACTGCTCCCTTAGGAGCAGTCTGATCAGGGTTCATAGTGTTTGTTTCTATGATAAAAATAGACTGAAGTGCACTTGACTACATGTATATGCAGCAGACGTGATAAGCAGACGGCATTTTTAGGACAATTATTATGGCAGGATTTGGGTTCAAATAAAATTATAACATTCTTTTAATAGCATTCATGAAATTTAACTGTTTGGTAAGATGCACTGCTTATGACTACTTATGATATATAGATTTATTTCTTGCATGTGTTTTAATAGAATTCGTTTTATTTTAAACTGGTAAAATGCCCTGAGAGGCACGTATACCACAGGCCGATGCTCTTAATGTTCTCATACAAAACTAGAATTTAACTACTAGCCCCACCCCGAGCCATGCATCCTAAGGTCTGAAGTCACAGAGCGAATGTCAACCCTGCAATAGTATCTGTTCAAATAAAAAATTATTCCATAAAAGAAAAAGAGCAACTCTCTAAAGATGTCCTAGATTTTGATCTATATCTACATCTAGTGGAAGCTAGCTAGCCATGAATGATACCAATTGTCCATATATGACTGCTCTCTGATAAATGGTTGGTAAGATATATGCATAATTCAGAAAATGGAATAACACTTTTTAATGTGCCCTAGATTCTAACCGCTAGTCCCACCCTGAGCCATGAACCCTAAGGTCCGAAGCCACAGAGAGAAATCAGTCCTAAATGGTATTATGTTGTTTAAATACAGATGATTGTAATAAAAAGCGAAAATATTCAAAAAACTAAAATCTAAAGGTGTCCTATATTTTTATCACTAGCCCCACCCTGGGCGCAAGTGCATGAGGCCGTTGAGTGGTCGCCAGCCATGATGGCACCCAAATTGTCCAAATATGAGTGTGTTCTTATTAATGGTCGGTAAGATATCTGCATAAGTCAGAAAAATATAACACCATTTTAAAAGTGTCCAAGATTTTGACCCCTAGCCCAACCCACATATTGCAAGCTTTAAAGTTTGAATTTTCCAAATATCAAAATAAATTTTGGATATTTTGAACTTCCACAAATATACATACACAGCTTAGTAAGAAAAAGAATCACCAGTGGCCATGGTGGCTGGGAGATTGGTCATTGGCCAGATTGGTCAACTCTGATTAACTGATTGTTTCTTTCCTTACCTAACCCAAATAAGAAACGTCTTATCAGCGTCGATGCGACGTGACGTTGTTTTTGCGTTCAGTGTCCACTTGAAAGATTCTGATAGGGTTAAGTCGGGTAACTTCGGACATCGGGTAAATTCGGAGATACATATGCAAACAGTGGAAATCCAGATGGGACGGCTCCTTATGAGCCGGCTCATCAGGATTTCCACTGTTTGCTTTGGTAATCTATTTCTTTATTCCAATAATTAAAATATGAAACAAACAAGGTCGCTGTCCGAATGTACCTGATGTCCGAAGTTAGATGACTTTATCCTTGTTTTCGTTGTTTTCAGGTTTCTCTTCTGGACGGATCTAGCCAGACAAACTAGGGCTAGCAAATCTATGTCAAGTAGGATAGAACGATCTTCTCTTACGGGTGAGGATCGGAGATTAATCATAGCCACGGGTTTGGCGAATTGTGATGCAATTGTAGCTGACCACGCCTCTTTAAGAATCTATTTCACCGACACGATTAGCGTTACCTCTGCAACCTATGATGGACGGGACATTCGTCGGATTGCCATCGATCCCCAGACACGTTTCTTCGACATTGCAGTTTTCCAGGTAAACCTTGTTTTTACTCAAAATGGGGTTTAGAACATGTTGACTAAGCGTTAACCCAGCCAGTCACGATTTGCGTCGTTTTGTCGATTGCTCCTGTCGTTTACTTGTTCTAAGGTATTCAATATTGTCATTAGTGTGTGGACGCAGATCAGACTACTCCCTTTGAAGCAGTCTGTCCATGATTGCCATGATAAAATCTAGTCTGACGTGCACTTGATTATATGATTCAGACGTAAAAAGGCAATATTATTAGCTAAAAGGCTTATATCGACTTCTGAAAATTAACGTTTTTCACAAGAATGGTCATATGAGGGTCATCCAATAAATAGGGGTATTTTCCTTATAGTGTAAGAGTTTTTACTATTTAAACATAATAAATGTAACCATTAGGTGGCGGAATTTGTTGCACATGCAACGGTTTATCCAAAAGTTTGATGGAAAAAGGTTTCGCTTGTTGCTTAGCAATGAAAACATGGTATTAAAGCTAACCTGATCGGATGCCTTGAAAGGGTTGCCATGGTTACTGGCATGTGCAGATCAGTTCCAAATAGAATCTATTTTATAAACTTCAACATAAAATTCATTTAGTACTTTTGAAAAATGTCAAATTGGCAGCTACTTTTCGTGTGAAAAAGAGAAAAATTCAAAATTGTAGCATCAGAAATGGGGGTAGGGGTCATGGATTGGCCCTTTAATTATCGTTGGTTGGTATTAAAGTTATCAATCACCCTTAAATTATTAATCATACGATTTTATATTTTCAAACAATATCTTTAAAGAGGCACGTATCAAATGTGCCATTTGTTGCCTGGCAACAGAATAATATAGAATATACAAATAGTCCAATTGCCACAATTATGTGGTTGCTACGCAACCGTCACTAACTGGTATATGTTATTGACCATGTAATATATGTAACATTGAGAACAATTAAACTAGAAGAAAATAAATGATAAACTATACAGAAACATGATTATAGTTAAATGTCAAACTACTTTTCTTTAGCATGAGCTTTTTGTATGTAGAAAGTCCAGCCAGGTTAGCTTAAATATCATTTTTTCGTTGCTAAGCAACAAGCACCCTCACTTACCATCATCAAATTAATAATTTTAATAAATAATTAGTACAATGTTTGACCGAAAACTCTTACTGTATATCTGTCATTCATTTAATAGAGTTTACGAATTTGGCTTGGTGGTTCAAGTTTGTAGTATGACATATGATGGTGGATTATGGCGAGAACTATATACTATGAAACAAATCGAATTGCAAACTATGTACACCAAACTCCAAGCCAACTTCGTACACTTTACGGATTAATGAGACATCTGTACCGATTGTAAAGCCATCTAGCTGCCAGCAATGAAAAGTGCAGATCGCAAATATTTTCATTTTCTGGAAAAATAAGCCTTGATTTTCTGAATGACATGTCGCTGAACATGAACATACATTGTCTCTGCCTCTTGATGCCATGGGCTTGTCTGTAGTACGTGTATGTAATTGTGGCAGTTCCTGGTCATACTCACTTCCTTTTTGTGTTCAAACAGGATGTTCTGATAGCTACAGATCAAGAAGACCATTACATGCGTTTCTATGACGTTACTGGTATTAACAAAGAGGTCGTAAACAAAGAGCATAGCCTGACAGAACTGTTCCAAGCTGTATGCATGTACAGCAATATCACACAACCTATAGAAGGAGAAGGTGAGTGTATGTTATCAATCAAAACTGCCTCTACCCATTCTGTGGAACCAAACCTGGGATATACATCGAGGGTCTACTTGGATAGTAGTAGTAGTATTTTGTTCTGATAAAATAGCACATAGACACATAAAACGTACAAACTTGTGGTGTCACACAGGGGCCATTCTTGAGCCCATGTTACTCCTAATTTATGTAAATGACATGGCAGGTGCTATAGACGAAAAAAAATACTGTATGCGGACGATACAACCATTTTGGTGTCAAAAAAAAGTGTTGATGTAATTGACTTAAGCTTGTAACTGCCCTTGAAACTATCAGTGATTGAATCATCGAAAACGCCGCTATCACAGAAACCATGCCAACTTAATAACAAGTGTGAATGCAGCTAAACAATAGACTATATACATTACTATAATCGATGTTTATGTGTTTTCAATAAAATATCACTATAGCAATATTTCATTGGAAAAACATAAACTTCATTTATCCTGTTGATAAAACGTTTCGAATAATCAGAATCATGGATTTTAATAGGACTGAACCCACATGCTACAGTTCTAATTTTCCTTACGCTAGGGTCAGCTGATAAAATGTAGCTTTTTCATACTTAGTACTACGCCTTACATACATCGGGGCTTGGTTCTCGAATTGAGCCAAGTTTTCAGATTGTGCATGATATTTGTATTAAGGGAGTTATAAAAATTAGAGTGTACTTTATTTTCTGCTCTCCCCCACAAAAAAGTAGTTATCCTTACAACTACCTTTTTACAATGTTATATGCCCAAGGGCATTTGTATTTTTTTTTGTTTTTTTTTTGCTTTTATATGCTTTCTGGGTATTTTCTGCAATGCGTACGCTATTCTTATGTATCATCTTGTGGAATCTACATTCGTTCTATGGCATTTCATCTTTGTCTGCACCTTTTGTTGAATTAGCCATTTTTAGGCTTTTGGCCAGCCCAACCTTAAAATATGATATTTTGGCTAATAAACTTGAAATGGACTATAACAATAATGTAACGTTCTACGTGTGTCGCATACTATCAAGACTGGATTGCTCCCTATGGGACAAGTGAGAGCTTAGAGGCAAAACATTTATAATTATTTTTCATATTTTCTCGTTCTTACTTATAAAGTTTTTGTTTACAGATCTGTGTGCTACATCTGGATGTCAGGATATTTGTGTGCGGCAACCATACAAAGATACAGAGACAATCAAGTGCCTTTGTAGGGAGGGATTTAGCCTGAATGCTGATAATAAAACATGCGTTGGTAAGGCATCTGAAATACCCAATTATTATACATTGTATTATTATTGCACTACTTTAGAGAAATAGTTTTCCAAGTCAGCTTTTCTTCTTAGATGTGAGAATCTTGATGGGGTACTTTTAGAATTATTTTACCCATAAAAGAAATATTTAAGCATTTTTACATAGGTCCAGATAGGTATTCTATAGTGGAGTATGAGTCGCGACATGAGGTTTCCAACTATGTCGTATGTCCGACTAGCAAAGTCTCAGATCAGCCTGCGCATAAGTGCAGTCTGATCAGAGCCTTTGTTAGTCGCTTGCATATTTTTTGAGTGTTAAGCTACTGACTGTACATCATTTGGAGTTTCTGAGCTTAAAAGGAGGCTGCAAAGGCTCGTCTGAGTCTATCCATTTCAAAATACCACATTGTTGGAAATCACATGTCGGGGCTTAAATTGTAATTATTTTCTTACCCATTAATTGAAACATATGATTAGGTGCTCAATAATTATCTCATTGAGACGGTACTTGTTAGTACCAATACATATGTTATGGTTGAGAAATAAGAAGAAATATTTTCCTGTTACGCATTCTTAACTGGATGCTTGATTTAAAAAATTATAAATACATTTTTTTTATATTCTTAGCCTTTCGTTTTCTCCTATCGTTGAAAGTACTGGCCATTTAACCCTTTTAAATTATTAACCCAGAACCATAGCCTCAGAAATACATTTAAGGACTATAATCAGAAAAGAATCATTGCTCATGTCTATAGTATGCAAAGAGGGAAATTTTACATCGATATCAATATGTTTCATAGTTTTAACGAGCTATAATTAAGCCAGTTAATGAGATATTGGCACTTTTCACATTTGCGTACATCCACTCCTTAAGCATGCATATACAGTTATATGCCAGGTAATACTCCATTACTGAGAAAGCTGCACATGCATACCCATACACAAAAATATTCTCCAAAGCATCTCAAAATCATATCAAAATCACATCAGAATGATAGATTTGTTATCTATATGATTGTTTAAAGTGAGATCTAATAGATGGATTATATCAAGATTACTGACTTCCAGAAAGCAGTGATTCCTGCATAATCCAAATGTGTAATTTAAATGTTATCTGTTCTATCTCTAATTGATTGGCTTGGAACACTATGGCTGCAGTATGATTCTGTTGCACTTAAACAACAGAATCTTAAATTTAAAAAAATCAAGTGGTTTGATATAATCTAGTATTAGCTTATCAAAACTTGGCCACTTTATTTATTGACTGAATGATTTTAGTGTGATGTTTTTATTTTGTTAAGTTATTATTATATGATTTAAAAATGTAGTGATCATGATAGGATTTTTTAAGGTGATTATCATATGATTTATAAGTATTGTTATTGTGGCATTGAGTGTTGATATGCTTGATATATGATTTCCCTAAAATAAAGGAGTGTTTTCATACATCTGGTTTTCTTCTGAATTTTAAACGATTCAGAGCTTCATTTGCATTTGGAATTTAATGATAATCTAATTATACTCCAAACACGATTTTGATATGTTCCATTTATATAATCTAATGGCCTAAAATACTTTTTATCATATGACGCCGCGTCTTGGAGTGGAATAACGGATGCAATAAAATCTGTAAACCACTAGTGATTTATTGATTTTCAGGAAACAAAATGACGTCCATAACAACGTTGCGTACAAAATAACAAAATTATGACGTTTTACGCCAGAAATGAGACTTCAAAGTGATCTTAATGCCATATGATAAATAGAATCTAACATTCGTGCTCTTGTTTTATTAAATTTATCAAACTCGTTTCAAAAAAGAGATAAAATGCTCGGCAAGCCTCGCATTTTATCTCTTTTCCCCAACTCGTTTAATAAATTAAATAAAACATGTGCACTCATGTAAGATCCTCTATGTATGGGTATATAAAATTACATCATGCATATGTGATCAGTACCAAAATCTCATAAAATTTGTGAGTACATTATTTTACAGAGACTGTTGGACTATACCATCGGGCTATTCTTCTGAACAATGGCACTCATCTCTGCCTCCTCCCCGTCACTATAATGTCTGATCACCAAGATCATAAGGTGGACTGCTTTTACAGCATCACCCATACGAATGAAACGATAACCCATGTAGATGTGAATATGCGGCTAAGAGAGGTCTATTTTGCAACTGAGAATGCTATTTATAGAGTACCTATCAGTTTTGACAATGCCAAAGAACAGAAAATAATATCGCTTCAAAGAGGGCAGGATGGTAAAGGACGAGTTACAGGTACAGTAAAATTTCAATAATTTGAACGTTGAAGATTGATTTATTAGTTACAGGAAGGATAAAATCTCAATAATTTGAACTTTAATTAATAAGTTGAATTATACATGGGATATTTTAGTCTCAAATAATAACTAATGCATATTTACTAACTTTTTTATAATTTCCAACAAACATATATATCCTTGGTGCGTAAAAGAAACATCTTAGTGAGACGATATTTTTAATCAACACATATTATGATTTGTTAGGAGTTACTGAAAAAAAAACTCATTTTAGGATTATATTTACTAAAATGGTTGACGCTTTTTAAATCAAACTGCTGAGACACATGGACGTAGAGTTAGCAAGATGTGACTGTACTTGATCCACGTCTATGTTAAGTTTACCTTTCTCTTTGCTAGCGACAACTTTTGTTTTCTGCTGATAAACTTTGCAAGATCTGACTATCAAACATTTTGACACGCTCAAAATGTGCATAACAGACGTTTTTGAAAGAAGTTGATTAAAAAAATACCAACAGAGGGTGACAAATACAGCTTGCAAATAGATAAGATATAGAGGTACACCGCAATGCTAAGAATAATGGCAAATTGTGTAATTTAGGTGCAAAAGGGGTGTTTTTTTTTCTGGAATACCTATATGTATTAACGTTGTCCTAACTTCGACTAGGCTTTGCAGAGCATCATTTTGGCCAGTTGAGGTCTTTGAGTGAAAATGCTTGTAAGTCTAATCAAGTCATCACAAATAAGCCAGCACCTGGGAATTTGGTATGTATCATTTAACCAAGCAACAAAAGCCCTGTGAGTCTGTGCAATGCACAGACTCACCAGACCCTTTGCTGCTTGCAATAAAAATGTAAATTAGGTTAAACTTTAAACAGAACCCTGCTGGATAAGACAGCATGGATGTATCAATGAAGCATTTAAGCATATGCGACAAATATCAAAATCTCATGTGCTATTATTTCTTCTACAGGGTTATCCTATGATTGGCTAAATCATCACATCTACTGGTCAGAGCAGGAGCCTGACGGCCTCTTTCTGGTGAACCCAGACATGCCCGCAACAGAATTTCTTCAGCTGGTGGGTGAAGAAGATCTTGCCACTCCAAGAGGTATTCTGGTCTTGCCACACGAAAGGTAAGTGTTAAGGATTTCTATAAGGAATCAACTGATCAAAATGTGCACTATCCGATGCTAGATGAATGGTGTGGAAAGCAAATTGGTCATTTCCTGCAGAATGATGCATAACTGGACCAATATGTACCATTTTGTTCAAAAAGTTATGAGCATTTTAACTAACTGTCCACCAACGGAAGGACTCGCACATTTTTTTCGGTTTATAAGATGAGTTGGCTTTTCAAACGTCTAATAAAGTGATTAAGGATGTCGGTCTTATTTTTTTAAGATGATTTATTTTCTCTAAATAAAACATACGTTTGAATCGCAAGGATGCTTGCAGCACGGGCAATGATAAAGTTCTGCAAACCTCAGCTTATACATGTATGTACATTCCAAATAATGCTAGTATGTAAAGCTCATAAACCGTTATGAATACCAGTGTCTAAACAATGCTTTTGTATAAATAAGCATCTGTCCATTAGTATAGCTCAAAAATGACTACTACAGGTTCGCCTTCAGCTGCACCAAACAGCATTATTGTATCTTTAAGATCTGTATTTGCGCTTTTAATGCTTAATATTTAAATGCCCTACTTTTTCCTCAAATGTATCATGGAAAACTTTAGAATTCTAGTATTTAGCTTGTTGTTTTGTTTTAGTTCTGTTTTAACCTGAGCGAAAAGAAGGTGTGGAACCACATCAGGTGACCTTACCAAGTTACCAAGACCCAGCTGATCTGATGCAAATGCACCATAATCGCAGAGCCTAGCTTCTTTCTTTTATATGGATAAACTTGGCTAATATTAGTCTGTCAATGGCTGCAACAATAAATCATTAAAGCACACACACATTTTTTATGTATATCACAGTGATTTTTGGCGATGATTTTTTTTTTTAATTTTGGCAAACTAGTTGTGGACAAAAAATAGTACCAACTTCTTTAAACGGTTCTAACATCCAAGATGCTGCAATTAACTCTAAGCATAGATATACTCTTTGAGTATTTTCAGCAAAGAACAAAATCTAAGTCAAATATGACAGTATAAAAGTAACATTGTCCCTCACTTATTCACTGACAAAAGCACTGGGTGTCTTGTTTAAATATAATGGTAAGTTGGGGGTCATCTCAAAACCATTTGTTTTGCAGCACATGCATAGGAGAAAAATGGCATGTCATATGAAATGCTACCTTCTGTACCTACTAATGGTCATGCTTAATGTAGATTCTGCATATTATGTTAGGTAAATTTTGAGAATGCAAATGGCAGGTTAAGTTATGCACAATTTTGAACATTCTTGTGAATTTTTTATATATGTAAATAGATACTTAAAAAGTTGGCTTAATTCAAAATATTGCCAAAACTACAAGATCTTTATTTGCCACACACTTCAAATCTTTTGGAGAATTTGGCGCTATTTTTTTCACAAGTGATGTCTTAAAACTGTCTAAACGATTGTTTCTCTGAATGCCTCTTTTTCAATTTCTATACTGTTATCTTTCAGCATTCCTGTTATAAGATTAAAACATCAATCAGAGTTGAAAACAGTGTGAATCCTGGTAAGATGGCTTTGTCAGAAGCCAGCTGATCTAGAGCTACAATGTTTTCTAAAGAGGATATATCTTGGTTCAGCAGGACGATAATTTAAGTATACTTCTACTAAATACAATAGATACCATAATCTCAAAATTGACCTCATTTGCTGTGAGTGGCTAAAACTTGGCTAGTAATGGTCTGCCATTGGCTGCGATAATAAATTAATTAGTGATGTCTTAAAAACTGTATGAATACTTATATGTACTACACTCTTTTCCAATTTTTATCATGTTATCTTTCAGCATTCTGTTATAAGCCTATATTCTTAAACAGAGTGGAAAACATTGTAAATTTTGATAAGATGGCTTCGTCAGAACTACTCTAGAGCTACACTGTTTTGTCAGTAGGAAAAAGATTAACCTTTGTTTACCAAAGTATTATTCTATTGTTTTGACGACATGAATTTGGAAAGTCCATTGTATATATCTAGGGGTGCCAAGTTATAATATTAAAATATATTCCTTTGTCTGATCTTTTTTACCATTACAAAACATGTAGACCCAGGAAAAATGCAGCATTATGCTGGATTTTATCTCCACTGTTTGAAAAAGAGTTTATTTAATTAGGGATTTCACGAATATAGAGTGTTAACAATTCAAAAACATACAAAAGGGTATATGTCAAACATTTCTTTCATCCATTTCTGTATAGTTTGTAGTTGTTAAAATTGGGTATGCGTCAATCACCTCTTTCTTATATTTCTGTATGGTTTGTAGTTGTTAAAATTGGGTATTCGTCAAACACTACTTTCATCTATTTCTGTATGGTTTGTAGTTGTTAGATTGGGTATGCGTCAATCACTTCTTTATCTATTTCTGTATGGTTTGTAGTTGTTAGATTGGGTATTCGTCAAACACTTCTTTATCTATTTCTGTATGGTTTGTAGTTGTTAAATCAACAGATTTCTGATTTTTTTGTACCATCAATATCGTTATTAATATGAATGATATCAAGGGTTAAATCATCAACCCCTTTTGTTATCTTATGCACAAATAACCCTTTACCTCATAGAGATGATTTTAATACTTTTGCAAACAGATTAGATCAAAGTCAGGCAGCTCTTGTAAGAGCTGCCTGATGAGGGTCTACTCTGTTTGCTCATGGAAATATGATAAGATATGATCCGACACAAGTGGACCTGACAAGTAATCTCTGTGTTCTATATACAAACCTTAAAGTTCATACGTATAGTCATTCATAGTGGGGAGAGCTTAGCATGAATATTCATGAAGGCTTGTTTTTCAGGAAAATTTTCTGGTTGTCCGGAAATGTTACTAGAAGTTGGAATTCATCCATACGTTCAGCAGACCTAGGCGCTAGTACACCCATTGAAAGAATTCCACCTACTGACGTGCCAGTCTCATATTATATTGAGAGTCTTACACACATGTACTATGACACCAAAGAGAATCGGTAGGTAAATCCAGTTACACCTGTCATTTTTTTTTAATTTTAAATGAGAAAGAGTGCATAAAAATCTATTAACTTGCCCTTCAATTTTGAAGGAAATTTTTCTGGGTGAGATACATGTGATCCTGTTCTATAATAAGAGAAAATTCCAAAAATTGGAACTTTAATTTTTCGTAATATACGCTAATTTGGAATCAATTTTGGAAACACTGAATTTAGAGAATATCTAGGACACGTTCATTATCTATTTTAATAGATGTCTATAATAACATATATTTTGGGTTAGTTTACGCTTCCCATAATTTTTGGAATGTAGTATATATTGTTTTGGGTTTGTTTACGCTCCCAAAAATGTTTTGGGATGGGGTAAATATTTTTGTCTACCTCCCTATAATTCGAACAATTGATAATTCAAAATAAACTCATCAGTCCTGAAGACTTCTAATTTATGAAATTCGACTGTAGATAGTGATAACGAAAACTAACTTTTTTACTTTTTTAATTTTCAGGATTTTGGTTTTGGATATGCCTTGGAGTGAAATAATCATGCTTAACCATGAAGGACAGTATAAAAGATCGATCTATATGAGTGGCATCAAAGATTTTGCAGTCTATCAGGTTTGTACGAATTCTGTTTCAGGAATTATTTTTATTGCAAAATGAATAGTATGCTAGCATTGTTATAACATAATACTCCAGCAAAGCTTTACTAAATACAGAAATGCAATACTGACCGGCATATAGATTAGAGTATTATTTAAAGGTCAAATTTTCTTGTAAATGCGTTATTAGTGTGAAAATCTCTAAGGTACATGTTTGGCATATACAAACGTTTTAACTTTAAGAACGTGCTTTCATTTTATGTGTGTGTCATAATGGTTTCAACGTGAGAAAACTTGTCTTCAAGAATTGCCAACAACAAAGGCACTTACCAACCTGCTAATCCATGCCGTTTGATCGGTGCCTTTAATATTCGTGTTTTGGAAAGTATCATATCTAAGCTGTTGACAGCCAAAAAAAATAGGATTTCTTAGCAACACTAGTCCAGATCTCCTGAAAAATCACCTAAGCCAGCATTCAATGTTTGGTCGTCATTGGTCCGCCAGAGAAACGCCATTGCGTTTTGCTTGTGAGCCAATGATGGCTCGTTTTAATGATATTTTTAATGATATTTTGATCTTCTCTCCTCTCATCAACGATGTCTGAGTTGGACGTCCTCTGACAAAATTTTCTGGATTGGCACATGTGAGCGCTCATGGTAGATCGTCTATGTACACTGAGGATTTCTACAATCATGAGAAAACAATAAAAATGGTTATTGTTTTTGTTATTATTCAGGATTATGTACTAGCAATGTCTCATGATGATGAAAACGGCACACATTTGACTGCGTCTAACATCAAAGAAACCCCTCCAAAAATTGTCACCAAGGGTGAGGTAGATTCGATTGGAGTTGTGATCTCAATTAAAGTCATCGACGCTGACGTGCTGCAGCCAACATATTCTAGTAAGTATATACATATATTCTTTGACTTTTCGCTTACTGTAAAGGCGGCGCCTCATGCATGCGTAATTAGGACTGGTCAACCTTAGACATAGGTAAAAGCTGAAAATGAGGCGTGATTTTATTCAAAAGTAACTGTATCATCTTGTGCCACAACCTCAGTCATTATAGAGTCCTTAAAACGCCAACAAAATAACTGCATCTGAAAATGTCTATTTAACAAAAGCAGGGAGGCAAACATTGTGGACCGAGATCAGACTGCTCCTATAGGAGCAGTCTGATCTGGATTCACATTGTTTATCTATGAGGCTTCAAACAGTTTAGTGGACAACAAAAACATACATTTTGTGATTATGCGCTATAAGGGTTAATAGGACTATAATAAATGTGAGTTCAGTATGTATACGGCTAGGATTTTCATGAAATGCACACACGTTTGCGCGGCTCAAAAGCTTATTAACTCTTTACCAAATTATAAATAAAACCTGATTTCCCTTCCTTAGCAGATGAAATAGCCAAACCACACCCAGATATGAATATTAAAGTTGCCGCCTTTACATAAAGCGAAAAGTCAAGTAATATTTTCAGATCATCTTTTTACAAAATGCTCATGTTAAGCTTTTTGCAAGTCACTATACGCTGTACCTAACCCATTTACACCTAGTGGAATAGTCCAGTATATCTAATTGAACCAGTTCATTTCAATTTAAGGGTTGTTAGGTGGCATTTCTCATTCATATTAGAATTTGAATAGAAAATGCTGTAACCAAACCGTAGGGACCTTGATCTTGGGTTTAACTGTTTGCATATGTCAAAAAAGGGCGCTTGGCTCATATTGGTTAAACTATTGTTTAAATCAATTAATTTTCATTAACTACTGTGTGAAGTGTCACAGACATTCAGATTAGAATGCATATTTGAAATTGCTTTTTTATTTCTAAAGCAAAACATATGTTGAAAGTACTACAAAATGTTGAATGAGAAGTTTCTTCTAACCGTTAAGTTTCACTCCACACAAGCACCTTTCGACGACCTTGAAATGTAGAACTTTTTAAAATATTATGAAAAATGGAGCAAATGTTCCATTTTCCATAATATTTTCAAAACTTTTGAAATGTTAAAAATATTTTTGGATAATATTGAAAGTTTTAATTATTTATAGAAATAATGCAGTGTTCTAAATATATGAGGGTCTGGATGGGGGGTCTGGTATTTACTATTCATTATTACATTAGCCCATTATTCATCTCATCAAAATTTTGGGTTTTTCATTATCATAAGACAAAGTATTCATTAAGAGCAAAAAATCTGATTACTCACTATTCATTAATTTTTGCTTCTATTCATTAAAAAATAGGATTATTCATTATTTTAGGCCCTCATTATTCACTATGTATTGTTTTTGGCTCATTATTCACTGATCATTATACCCCATCTAGACCCTCATATATATATGACATATGACTGCATCAAATTATGCAAGAATATTTATCATGTGTTCATCTTAAAATATTTATACCCCCCGCAAACTTTGTTTGTAGGGGGTATACTGTTTTCACGTTGTCCGTGCGTCCGTCCGTCCGTCCGTGCGTCCGTCCGTCCGTCCGTCCGTAACGCTTTGTTTCCTTAATAACTCGAAGAGTCATTGCTGGATTTTCATCAAACCTTGCAAACATGTTCATATATGCAAGACAAATACTTTAGACAAAAAAGTAAGGGCTAGGGGCCAATTCTATTAGAGTTATTTCCCTTTGTAGTTCTAAATGGCTTTTAATTTAGTGCTTTTCGTTAATAACTCGAAGAGTCATTGCTGGATTTTCATCAAACCTTGCAAACATGTTCATATATGCAAGACAAATACTCGAGACAAAAAAGTAAGGGCTAGGGGCCAATTCTATTAGAGTTATTTCCCTTTGTAGTTCTAAATGGCTTTTAATATAGTGCTTTGTGCTTATGCTATTATAGGCAATATACGGGCCAATCAACTCCTACCACAGCTTTCGATGGAACAATTTGATACTTTTCCTATACAATGTAGACACATTGAACATATGCATGAAGGAGTTTAGTTCAGAAAAGATAATTTTTGACAAAATGACAGCTGTGAGAACTTAGACAATTTTTCCCTAATAAGGTGTTTGTATATGCATAGACAGTGCCTTTATGGGCCGATCAACTCCTACCACAGCTTTTTATGGAGCAATTTGATACTTTGCCTATACAATCTAGACACATTTAACATATGCATGAAGAAGTTTGGTTTAGAAAAAATATTTTTTTGACAAAATGACAGCTGTGAGAACTTAGACAATTCTCCCTAATAAGTCTTTTGTATATGCATAGATGGTGCCTTCATGGTCCGATCAACTCCTACCACAGCTTTTGATGGAACAATTTGAGACTTTGCCTATACAATTTAAACACATTGAACATATGTATGAAGGAGTTTTGTTCAGAAAAAATAATTTTTGACGAAATGACAGCTGTGAGAACTTAGACAATTTTTCTCTTATTAGGCTTTTGTATATGCATAGATGGTGCCTTCATGGGCTGATCAACTCCTACTACAGCTTTTGATGGAACAATTTGATACTTTGCCGATACAATGCAGACACATTGAACATATGCATGAAGGAGTTTGGTTCACAAAAAATAATTTTGACAAAATGACAACTGTGAGAACTTAGACAATTATTCCCTTATATGGCTTTTGTATATGCATGGATAGTGCCTTTATGGGCCGATCAACTCCTACTACAGCTTTTGATGGAGCAATTTGATACTTTGCGGATACAATGTAGACACATTGAACATATGCATGAAGGAGTTTATAATTTTTGTTTGCACAGATTCTACTGAAATCTTCTTATCAAAACTAAGGTCTTCTTGTTCGAACTATAACGTGCCAAGTTTTTATACTGACTCTTACTGTGCGGGGGGTATCTAATAAGCATTGCTTATTGACTTTTTTCATTTAATTCTGAGAAAATATATTGTAACTATATGCCATTGGTATAAAAGCATCTATTTGAAAAATTGCTGTATTATTTCAAAACGCATACTCTTAATTTAGCAAACAGTACAGATTATTATTCCCTGTGGAATACTTACATAAATATTACATTGCTTGAGAGGGTTATAGTCGAAAATATCATCTGGAGGAATGTGATTATCAATCGAGGTGCAGCCAAGGTTGATAATCATATTAAGAGGGATGATATGTTTGATTATCACATATTTGGGACACTGTTTGCCGCAATAACCCAAACTCTGCATATGCGATATGCTCTTTCCTGCGAACGGGTTATCAGCCTGCCATGATGATAACCGGAAGTCATGTATTTTGAACCGAGAGAGGTTATCATGCTGGCACGTAAGGTTGATCATTTGATGACGTTAGATGTAAACAAGTGGCGTGACGTAATGCAAAGTGTATGCCATTCCTCTGTTTTACGTACATTTTTGAATGTCAAACACAGTGAAATAGAATATGTGATAAACAGATTATAACATGGGGTTTTGGTTATCACCCTCAGTATCAACCCTTAGCCATTATCAGTCCTTGAGTTAAAGCTCTCGGGCTGATAATGGGGTCTCAGGTTTATACTTCGGGCGATAACCAAAACGCCATGAGATAATTTCTAACTATCACCGTCTCATTGAATTTAAAATTTATTTTATTATACCAAACAGAGCATTAGATTCTTTATTTCCTACCGTTTTGTTTCTTGATAAAGTAAGGGAAGTACATGTAATAAAAATTACTAAAACCTTAAAAAACCAACCAGGACTGCAGGAAATATATTTATTTTGCAATATTTTGTTGCTTCTTCCATATTATATCTAAAGGTCAAAGGTTTTGCTTACTCTTAGACCCTGTAAATAGAGAATACTAGTGAGTCTTTTGATATCAAGTTAACCAGGCAAGGCTTTAAGAACGCTTGTTGGTATGGCGAGGCTTGCCGTTATTTCACTCTTCAAACTAGCCAGTATGACGTAATTTTCGATTTTTGTGTTGATTCAGCTTTCATTAGCGACGTAATTCAAAAAGTGCAACGTCATCACGACCTGATAAAGGCACATGGGAGATAGACCATGTTTATCAGGCAACGTGCAGCAATACAGTTAATATGAGAGTTAACTGATAAATATGTATATATATATATATGTATGTACATAAAGAAATAAAATACCGTTTGAAACAGATGTTAAGGATTCAATATATGTCTGCATGGCCTGCACCTTGTTAGAATATATCCACAGGTCCTTGTAGAGAAATTGAGGATAGCCGTGGAGGATGTGACCAGATATGTACGCCACGTGGTGAAACAGCAATGTGTCACTGTGATGTGGGCTTCACGATGAATGCTGATGGGAAAACCTGTGATACAAGTAAGACTAATACACCCTTTCGATGGCGGTTAAATCCAAGGACACTTATAATATTGCAAAAAATCCAAGGCACACCATTTTAACAGCAATATTTCAGAGCAAAAACCCATAAATTGACAATGCAAATAAAGTGCTGTTGATGCAACGTTTTGGTACCTAAAATACACATTTTCTGTGCTTCTAAGCTTGAAACAAATTGAAATGACAATAAACGAATAAATTTCGCCAAAGATAGAAAAAATATAGAGATAACTCAGTCATCTAGACACAATGAACTATAGATGCAACTGCAGTAACATGGCCTTTCAATACAGATATCATACAATGATGCTACATTTTATGACGCCTGATTTGTTGATCAATCTTTATCATTATTGAGCCTGGATGATAGATAGTGACTGAAAGGTGTTGACTGTGAAATTGTGACAAAATAAGTCCAAAATTTTTCACAAATATGGGTGAATTTTTCGTTAATCTATGCAATAACAGAGATCAAAATATGATTTTCAATTACTTAAACGTTTGCAGGTCCTTAAAAAGGGGTTATCATATACCTGGCGGCGCTGAATACCCATATATGTTTTAGGCTGAATTCGGCATTCTATAGTTTCACACATTTATTGGGTCACAACGCGAGAAAATCTGTCTTCAGGTTTCCAACTAAGTAAGATTCAAACAAGCCTGCTCAGCTACAGAGACTAGCTAAATATTGAAATATCACTTGTAGCAAGTCTATATATATGATATTTTCCAATCAGTAAATAACAAAGCAGCTGATCAGACTGCAGGATTGCGCAGACTGCTCTGGACTTTATTGATCCCAAAGTAAGACAGGGTTTCTTTTGTCAAAGCCCAATTGTTACAATGATTAGAGGATCTTACATCAGTGCAAATGTTTAAATGAATTTATTAAACAAGTTGGGGAAAAGAGATCTAATTTGAACTTTCCAGAACATTTTATCACTTTATCCCAATGAGTTTAATAAATTCAATAACACAGGAGTACGAATGCTAGATTCCATTTATCATATGACGTTCATTTTACTTTGACATTAATTTTACTTTGAAATCACATTATTAGCATGAAAAGTTAAGCTTTGTATATTTAAGCAGTGCTGTTATAGACTTCATAATGTAATGGTAGCAAAATGTTACAGATTTTGAATCATGGCATTATATTGAACTCTTACGTGACTGGTATGAGCAGCGACATGAGATTTCCAACAATATGGTATGTGTGACCAGCAAAGCCTCAGATCAGTCAGCGCATATGCACAGTCTGATCAGAGCCTTTGCTTGCCACTTGAATATTCTATGAGTGGTAAGCAAATGACTGAACATCATTTGGAGTTTCTAAGCCTAAAAGGAGGTTGCACAGGCTCGCCTTAGTTTACACTTGTCAAACTAATTACATGACGTGGCTCATATGATAATGATTTTATCAACAGTTATGGTAGATGACAACTTCTTTGTGTTCACGGACGACTTTCACCAGAAAACATACCAAATTGGATTTGCTCAACCTGAAGTGATGAGTGGAATCTCACTACAAACAACTCAGTTAAGGGGTATCTTATACAACTGGGTAACAGGCAGACTGGTGTATGCTGATGACGATGAGGTTTGGGACGTAAAATTAGATGGCACTAATGCAACACTATTGGCAAAAACTTGTAAGTCGTTTATTTAGATGGCACTAATGCAACACTATTGGCAAAAACTTGTAAGTCATTTATTTAGATGGCACTAATGCAACACTATTGGCAAAAACTTGTAAGTCATTTATTTAGATGGCACTAATGCAACACTATTGGCAAAAACTTGTTAGTCGTTTATTTAGATGGCACTAATGCAACACTATTGGCAAAAACTTGTTAGTCGTTTATTTAGATGGCACTAATGCAACATTATTGGCAAAAACTTGTAAGACATTTATTTAGATGGCACTAATGCAACACTACTGGCAAAAACTTGTTAGTCGTTTATTTAGATGGCACTAATGCAACATTATTGGCAAAAACTTGTAAGTCATTTATTTAGATGGCACTAATGCAACACTATTGGCAAAAACTTGTAAGTCATTTATTTAGATGGCACTAATGCAACACTATTGGCAAAAACTTGTTAGTCATTTATTTAGATGGCACTAATGCAACACTATTGGCAAAAACTTGTAAGTCATTTATTTAGATGGCACTAATGCAACACTTTTGGCAAAAACTTGTAAGTCATTTATTTAAAACTACATATCCTAAAGAAAGCTTAACCCTTAAAGCTTCAATCACAACTGCAGCAGACGACAATTTTCCCAATTTTCGAAAAAAATAAGGAATGATGTTTTAATGAGAATTGTCTGCCAGCAGACGATTCTCAGAAATATCAATCCTTATTTCTTTTTTTTTTTTGAAAAGCGGAAATTTTGAAATTGTCGTCTGCTGCAAATTAATTAAAAATTAAATTTTTTATCTTTTTACAAAAACTTATCTTTGGGTACTCAAAAAGAACTGTCTAAATAAAACGGTTCTTTTGAGCATCAACAACATCAAAACTGTTGTATCTTATTGTTTATCAGTACTATTTTAACCTAACCTTGATGACGCTAATGACCCAAAAGGGTTGATGCGTCGTTAAACTCTGACTCATCATCATCAAAATTGATGGAGAAGAAAAGATGTAATTAATTTTTCGCTAGACATTTTTAACTTAGACCCATGCGGTCGTACTTAGTTTATCTAAATAATCTAAGGATACTCTACTAAATAAGCATGTAGGAATATACCATGAGTTTGAGGATGGGATACAAAAATCCATCCCGAGGATCACCACTTGGCATCATGAGGTTTGCCAAGTGATGACAAATGTTTATTCCAAAGGACTGATTTTCCTGTTCTATCCTCACACAAATAATTACCGGGCAGCTTGGGTAAGATAGCATGGGTAAGATAAGATTTTCTATCACAAGCTAAAACCTCACATATTCTTTAATAATCAAGTGTGCAAGAATTACTATTTCTTCGTGAATAGTTTTGTTTAATTCACTAATAATCATGATATTGCTTGTCTGTTATACTTATCATAATCAGCCCATAAGGTTTTGACATTTATCATATACATATTTTGAGCAAATACATATTCTTGTAAAAATAGTTAAAGATGATTAATATAATATGTGAATCACTATCAGAAATGGCTTAAAGTTAAATCTTACTGAGAAGAATACACAGGCAAGTGATTAAATGACAAAGGTAATATGGTTTCTTTTTCAGTTAGTCTTTTGGGCACTCCTATTCGGCTGGCAATGGATCCTACCAATGGCTATATATATTATACTGGTCTTTCCTGGATCCCATCCTGGTTCCCAAGTTACATAGGTGTAATCACACCAGACGGGGACACAACTGATATCCCCATGGATGATGCAGCTGATATGGTTGATCTTGTTCTCCACCCAGAAATGGGGTTAGTATTAACCCATTTATGACAAATGGAATGTACAATCCTTAACAATTTTTTGGGCGAGTCCATTTCCAATTTCAGGATTGTAGGGTGACATTTTCATTTTTTTAAAATACAAATTGTTAAAGAACACTCTGTAAGCCAAAACTGGAGACCCTGACCTTATACAGCATTCTGTGGCGTCTGATTTGGGTGTGCACTGTTTTCATAGGTATCCATAAAGATATGCTAGGCTATTATGGATTAAATATATTGTAACATTAATGTACTGACTCAAATTTCCTAGAAATTATACCTAGAGATTATCAAATAGATGTTCAATATTCTATATGTTTGCTTATTGTAAATATAAACTAATGGTGAGGATAAAAACAGTGTGGTCCTAATCAGCTGGTTTTATTAGAAGCCAGCTGTTATGATTCTGCACTATCTTCAAAAGAGTGTATAGAAATTTTAGAAAAAGTATCATTTTTGTGAGTCAGCATATTTTAAAAACAAGTGAATATAATTAAGTTTATCCCTCTGGCACACATGGATCCAGAAAATCCTTTTGAAGGTCATTAACATATTTCACAGAGGGTCATATGAACCTCTCTGTAGAAGCAAATGGACCCAAAGTGTCCAATTGCTACTTGAGGGGACTCCCTACTAGCATTTAGAAGGTAACCTCTAGCCACTTTTGATTTTCTGGGGGGGGGTCCAGATCCTCACCTGCCTCTGGATCCGCCTATGCTCATAGCTGTTTGTGTGAAATAAAGCATAAACAGACTTTACACAGAATAGAGTATTGATTGTATATTATGTTGTAGTTATATGTAATATATCAAACATGTAGAAACTGTAGGGATAACACAATGTATTTTGAAGTGAGCTGGGTTTGTCCAATTAAATGAGGGTTAAATGAACACCATTGTGATACGAGCAACATCTCAGAGTTTGAAAACTAGAAAGTCTTTAGTTTTCAGTATTTTAGTTTATATGAACAGTTGAAATTTAATGCTTATCTAAGTGGAGCATGAAAATAATTTCATAACTTCTGAAACAGATAGAGAGGATTAAGTACAGGTATTAATTATTTTATGCAATATGATATAATATAGATGATGCGTATTAGATCAATAATTGGAACTGTTGTGTTCTTGAGCAAGATACTTTACTGTTTAGTACTGGTTCAATCTAGGAAGACAGGATAAATCATAAAACATTGATTTTAAGCATGGTATTTTGCAGTTATGTGTATTGGACAGACCAAGGCAACACTCAAGGGACAATGGTTGGTGTATATCGTGCTAGCATGGATGGATCCAACAAAATGGTCATAGCTGATGGAGATGATGCAGATGTTTCCCACCCAACTGGATTAGCTATTGACTATTCAGGTAACAAATAGGGAAAGTTTTCTATTCAGTCAATAATGCCTAATAAAAAGATTAAGTGTGTTTTGGGAATTATGTCTAAAATTTTAGGTAGGGTAGATACACACTTTTTAGAAAAACAAACAACTGTCATAAATGAATAAAATTATTTTTTTTTTCCAGAAAAACCTGAAAAAAGTCTAAAGTTTCACCAGTAGATTAAGATAGGGTCGGGTTACCCTAAACATATGTGTGTTTTTATCAGTTACCACTCATTTTAACTGCATTATTGTACGTTGCGTCGTTGCCTGATAAACGTTATCGATCTCACGGCATGTGCCTTTATCAGGTCATGATGATGTGGTACTTTTTGAATTACGTCGCTAATGGCGCTTAATCAACACAAAAAAATCGAAAATTACGTCATAATCGCTAGTTTGAAGAGTGGAACAATTGGTAAACTTATAAATAGAATACCAGGCTCGCATCTTTTGATTTCAAGTTTACCAGGCTCGGCTTTGAGAATGCTTGTTGAATCGCTCCGCAAGCCTCATGATGTCAACAAGTGTACTCAAAGCCTTGCCTGGTAATCTTAATATCGTAGAAACTCACCTAGTATTCTCTATTTATTGGGCCTAAAGCATTACTTTTAACCAGTTTATGAGATTTTGTTACGTATTGAATCTGCATAAAGTTTTCTTCAAACGTTAATGTACAGCTATCTAGTGGGCTAGAGACCTAGCTTTTGCTGTGAGTTTCTCATCTTCTTCCACAAATGTGTATGCAAATATAGCAAAAGCATTCAGATGGGCAGCCTTTGAACGGAAATTAACTACCTTCAAATTGGTTTAAACAATTTTTGTTCAGATAATTTACATGTAGAAAAATATATACAATGTTAATATATTCAGGATCTGACTACATTCAAAATTCAGCAGTAGACGTAATTATAGAATACAGATCAAATAAACGTCATGCATTATGTTGTTATTAATGATTTATAAACTGGAAACCTTAAAATTGATTCTTTGAAAAACAGCGAAGACCTAGATGTAATGCTGCAATATTCAGCATTTCATCAGGATCTACAATTTTTTTTTCTAATAATCAATCTCAAGGTTAAGAATTGATTCATACTGCTGAAACAGCATGCATTCTATTGTTATTAACCAGTCATATAATCGGAACTTAAAATGGGTTCTTTGGCAAACAGTAAAAGACCTAGAAAAAATGCTGTAAATAGTATCATTTCATAAAGGACAACCTTTTTTGCAAAAAAGCAGTCTCCAGTAATAGAATTGTATCATAATTTGGAAACTTTAACATGTGACCCCTTGCAATGGATAATGGACTACCATATCCTTATTGCAAGGAGTCTTTATTTGGAAAATACACCATCATTTCAGAAAGTGTTGAAATTCTTAATTCGCATTCAAGATCATTCAAGATACAAGATTATAGAAATCCATAGTGAGCGTGAGGCTGGGATAGGCCACACTGAGGATTATAATTTGGCATCACAAGGCTTGCTGAGTAATAACTAACAGTTATCATAAGGGATGGATTTATCTATCCCATCTTCACATGAATAGTGGATTTGTTTTCTTTAAATACCATTAAATAACACATTTTAATCATTTAAAAAAGCTTCTAGAAATTCCTGATTATGCTGAGATGCAACATAACACGATGACGTCATCGTGTAATGTTGCATCTGAGCATAATAAGATGTTTCTGGAACACTTTTTTTTGAATAACTAAAATGTCGTATTTAATGGTGAGAAAGAAAAAGAATCCATTATTCATGTGGGGATGGGATAGAAAAAAGATTCTGTTATTGCCTATATGTGGCCAAAAATTGACGTTTTCACGCAATTACAAAATGATCTAAATGACATGTGATAAATAAAAATCTAACATTCTAGCTCTTGTTTTATTGAATTAAATTAAAATCTTGCGACAAAGAAATAAAATTCTTGGCAATACTTATCGTTTTTTCCAACTTGTTTATAGTTTAATAAATTAAATAAAACGAGCACTGGTGTTATATCCTCTATGTATTGACTATGCTTGCAGCGCAAAAGATATACTGGGGAGATGACGTATTAAAAAAGATTATGAGATGTGATATGGATGGGCAGAACAGAGTTGTCTTTCTTGAAAATGCCGGCAAAGTCGTTGACGTTAGAGTGGTTGGAGAATATTTATACTACATTTCATCAGATAATTCGTAAGTTTGTAGATACAGGACAGGTCTTTGATAATTAATTTACAAATGTCTCAGCCTCAACATATGTTGCGGACTCAAAAGAATTATTTCAATACATGTCCTTAGACCATATTTTGAAATTGATGGATAAGACAAAATAGATGTTTTAAGCTCCATTTTATGTTTACCTAAACCTTGGCAAAATAAGGGTTTCTCTGAATTTTATACTCATCAGTATTATGTTTATTTAAGAAATTAATTGGCTTGGAATAGTGTCCTAGCGTATAAATCTTGACAAGAAACAAAATATCTGACTGTGTAATGTGAATGGCATTCAATGTTTATAGTTGACTTCAATTAACAAATGTAAGTGTTAGTGTAATGCCATCAAATAGACTACTTCTATCAAGGATACAAACATTATGAGCCTTCATCAGACTGCTTTCTAGGAAGCAATCTGATCTGGCACCTTATTGTATTTAATATGTTCACACTCACTGACTTTTTGGCTGTCAAAATAAGTACCATCAACATTATTTTTTACACCCTAGTAAACCAGGAGTCAACTACAGGTAAACAAGGTGTTAAATGATAGTCAACTGCCTAGTTAACTATTGTTTATTAAAAGTGGTTTTGTACAGTTAACTCCATGTTAACCTGTATTTAACGTGGATATCTAGGCATAGTCTGCTCCTAGTCGACTCTTAGTTAACTAGGTGTAAAGAATAGCTTGAACGGTACTGTAGATATGCAGAAGTTGAAACAGATGACGTTTGTCCTGAATGGTTGGAAAATAGTTAAAATGTTGCCATTGATTTCTTATTGCAGAAAAATATTCAGAGTCAAAATAGGAGACACAACAGACGTCACTTTATTTGGGCCGAGTGTTGGCATTGCTGTGCCCGGGTCATTGGATGTACATATTTCTACTGAGACTTCAATTGTCCCAAGTATGTATAGTTTCTTGGATAAACAAGTCAAAGTTCATTATTATTTGTGCCTTAGTTAGATTAGTCACGAGGGCCTGGGTGCATTTGAGGTCTGTAAATTGCTAATCATTTAAATTTTGGCCACTTAATCATTTACAATAAAAGTTTTGCCTAATCGATAAAATTCACCTGATAATCAGTAAAACCTATGACCGCTTTAGCCTGATGCACAGTATTTGGGCCAAACTGGTTAGCATGAAAATAAAATTGAAAATTAGATTTATAAATAACTACACTTATTTGACTTTTTTGAGTAAGGGACATAGTTATGCATTAAAATCTGAAGAAAAAATCATTCTTCGCTACGAATTTTTTGTATCACTAGTTTAGATATGGATAATTATGGGGGACAGATATTACTTAATAAATACACTATTCTATCATTTTGAGCCTATTTATTAGTTACTTTTTTATAAAACTTCATATATATCAAAAAAGTGCAAACACTTGAAAATAAATGCATATAATAAAGATATAATGGCTTTTTTGGTTAGAGTATCATTTTTTCATTTTTGAAGGGGACGGACATTACACTTATATGTAATATCCATCCCCTGTACCCTTGTATGTCTTGGTTTAATTGCAGAAGACAATCTAACAGCAGTTATATGATGTTATATACATCATTTTAAAGCCACACTTGGCGGCAGTTGATCTAGCCAACCAAAGTTACAGATACTACCTATCAGTACAAGTTTTAAGTCAAGATTATCATTGAGTTGAGTTCTGACCACTTCCATGGAATAATGTAAAGTTCCCATGTTGTACTTTTAATAACTGATGTGTGTGCTTTTTCAGAAAATGTAGCTTGTGGCAACAACAATGGTGGCTGCAGTCATATTTGTTTACCAAACGGTGAAGGTGGAAGGACATGTAGATGTCATCTATTCTACCTGCTGTTATCAGACGACATGACATGTGAAAATGGTATGAGAATCTTATTTGTACGAGGGCTGTTCAAATATGAATGCAAGTAGCTGCATAACTTTCTTCACATATATGCTGCGACAGAATGGTAACGTTTCTATAAAGGACTATATTTCACCTTTAAACTGGCACCAGACCTAAAGAAAAAATACAGTATACTCATCGAGTTATATCCCTTTGAATGAGGGTCACGTTAGTATACTAACAAATTCAATGCTTCTAACACATACCAGTGATATAGACGAGCATATAATGCTTCGACAAACAGCTGAAATTTCTTGAAACTTTTAAAGAAGTATTCCCATACTATTATATAATGATTCTGTGAAAGTTGCGAAAATCAGACATGCTTTTGTTAAATTACAACGAATCTTTTTCACTAAAGTCTCCTTAAGTTTGCAAGTAAATGGTATACAAAACACCACCTCTCAGTTTTCAGTTAAACATATGTCTAACAAAATGCACGAAGCAAAATTTAAACTAGCGTTGACTCTAATACAATATGTTGATTGCTCATACTGAATTGTTGCTACAAATTATTGATGGATGATGGGTAATTTTTAAACTCTGAAAAACAATTTTATTAAGTCAAAAATGCATTAAGTGAACGGGTTAAAGAATTTATACTTATGCTTTTGTCATAACATTGTGGCTTTATTCTAAATTTGAATGTAAACTTTAAGTTTGACCACTATAGGCATTATTTACAATTAAATTATTTACTTGGTCTTGAGGACTAGATAGATTGAACATATTTTAATTAATGTAAACACGTCATTAAGAAATAGAAAACTGCTCGAAAAATGATACAAAATGAGATAATTTTGTAAATAGAGGACAGCGCTTTTTGAAAACTCCCTTATGACATATTTAGCATGTTTTCAGCAAAACGCAAAGAAAACGACACAGCGATGTTCATTATAACATCACCAGTAGATAACTCAAAACGACGTTTATCATAAAATTAATGACGTCACTAACGTGCCTGTTTACTTGAGATTGAACCAGGATTTTATATTTTTTTCCTGCAAGCAACTTTTGGATTGTTACTTTAACTTGCATTTAAAATTTGGTGTCATTTTGTCTAAAACTTACAAAGATTTGACACTATATCGAAATATGTAACAAAAAGTGTATTGTTATTTGCTTCAGAAAATCTTCAGTATACAGGAATAGCCTTTATATAAGGGTCTGTACCTCGAGAAATATAGTAAGTGTTTCTTTATGTTTGGTGCCATTTTAAAGGCGACAAATAGTTCTTTCTAGAAAGGTATGAATTTTTGTCGTAGCATATATGTGCAGAAAGTAATGAAGCTACTTGCATTCATATTTAAACAGCCCTCTTAATTCTAAATCTGCTGCCAAATCATGAAGTAAACGAGATCTTCAAATTGCCTTGCTATTTTAGCACTACAATAAGTTGTGAAATTTCATGTTAATCATCTGCCAGCAACAGCTAATGGATTTAATTAGAAATATATTATATGGGAAACAGATTAAAACAAAAATCTCTTACAGATGGAATGTATTGTGTCTGATTCCTTTGTATCTTAACAAATATAAGCCTAGGGTCCTTTTTATGGGACATTGGCAAACAGCCCAGAACCAGACCAGACACCACAGATTGCGGCGTATGATCAAGTTCTTCACTGTTTTATTACATATTGTTAATTTAGAATTTGAAATTATATGAAAAATTCAACCCAACTACCCTTAAAACAGAAATGAACTCTTACAATTGATAAGAGCTGAAAAATACATTTGGCTTATATGGGTTAATGTACTTACTCATATTTGAAACAAATATTGTCTACACTACAGTAACATTATAAAACAAACTTAGAATCATTAGATAAATGTGCGGATCCAGAGGAGGGAACAAGGGGCCCAGACCCCCCCCCACCCCCCCCCCCCCCCCCCCCCCCCCCCCCCCCCCCCGGAAAATTACAAAAATATAGGGTTGCTTAGCAATACTGGTCGGCATCCCCTGAAAAATCACGAAGCTACCAAGCCAACATTCCATGTTGGGTCTTCATCAGCCAGCCAGCAAAAAGCCATTTAAATGGCGTTTCACTGGCGGATCATCGATGGCCCACTCAAAGTGGTACTTTTTAATCCTTCCTCCCTTCATCAAATTAAAACAAAAAAAACGGTGTCAAAGTTGGACCCCTCTGACAAAAGTTTCTAGATCCGCACATGTGATATATGGATATACGGGGTTATGCATTAACTTAAGTCGACCCAGATGAAAGTGTTTGACTAATAGGTTGTTAGACTGAGTTTCTAAACATTTTCAGATATAGTAAAAAGAAAAATAAGTGAGTATGACCAGGAAATAATTTAATAAAACTGAAATAAATGATAAAAGTATTAACCCTTAAAGCGCTAATCACGACTGCAGCAGACGACAAATTTTGAGACATCTTTCCTAATTTTCTACAAAAATAAGGTATGATATTACATGAGAATCGTCTGCCAGCAGACGATTCTCATGAAATATCATGCCTTAGTTGTTATTTTTGAAAAAGCTGCAAAATTTTAGTTGTCGTATGCTGCATATTATAGGTGGCATTTCAGGGTTAAGACATGTCTTGTTTTGATTGTAGTTCCTCGTTGTCCAAGTAGTGTGGTTAATGGTCTAGTGGATGATAAATGTCTACGCCGTGTTGGAGACAGTTGTGCTGTCACCTGTGATCCAAGATACAGACTAAAAGAAGAGAATAAGACGGTGATGTGTACCACTAACACTACTTGGGATGATGAGATTCCTTGTGAAGGTAGGAAATTACATAAACCCTTTTACAACCAAAAAAACACCAAGTTAGCATTTCATTCCAATGAAACCTCTAAAGATACGCTGTCAATGATTTAAGATTGGCTATCTATTATTGTCATCCAGGTGCATGCTAAACTACACAAAAACTTGTTCATTTCTACATGCTCATTACACTGTAACATAAAAAGTAGTTGAGAAGTTTGTGAAAACCTGTTTTACGGTGAATAACACTCATATTTTGAATGGACATATGTTGTAGGTACACATTGGAATTGCCTCTATGAGGCAATTCAAATGTGTACCAACAGCATATGTTACTAAAATTAAGGAAACCTATTATGAAATATATACTAAACGAGTATCATGTCTTTGGCTTTCCTCTTTTAGACATCTCAATCTGCCGATCAGTATCAAAACACCTGTCGCTATTTGGCAAATTGTTAATATTTACATGACAGCTACATCACCAAATGTGATTTCATGATCTATGATTTTGCTAAGCTGGTACTTGCATGGTAGTATGCCTAATGAAATTTCCCATTGTTATCAAATGGATGAATCGATTTTGAATTCACAGGTTGTTAAATTGGGTAGTAAAATTCACTTTCATTAAAAATCATAAACACATCATTAAGCAAACAATACAGAGTCTGATTAGATAACATATTATGTGGCATCTGATCTGGTTCTGCATTGTTTACCAATGACCTATAATAAGGATGTTAGGCTTAAATGAGTTCATGGACCTGCCATGTAAAAGTAACACCTACCACATGCTGTCCATGTATTTCTGTGGACAACGCATTGTCATAAAAATAATAATTGAGCCGCGACATGTGACTTCCAACAATGTGGCATTTTAAGATGTGTAGACTCAGGCAAGCCTGTGCAGCTTCTGTTTAAGTTGAATAACTCCAAATGATGTTCCTTCAGTAGCTCAACACTCATAGAATATTTAAGTGACTAGCAAAGGCTCTGATCAGACTGCGCATATGCGCAGGCTGGTCTGAGCCTTTGCTGGTTGCACATACCATATTGTTGGAAACTTCATGTCACAGCTTGTATGATAACATTTTAATAACAATTGATCACCCCTTACACTATTACGTTTTAGATATTGACTTCCTAAATTGTCTTAATTCCTGGTAAAAAATTGCTGATGGACAAAAAGACTCTTACAGTTGTAATTATTTCACAATTAAATTGTAGATACGCAGCTTCATAAAAACACAAGACTTTGATTTTTACAAATTAATTATGTTGAAATTACCTGTAGTACTTGTATGACTGGCATATTGCATTTATTTTTCAATTAAAGGCTGGCCAAAAATACCTATGAGATTGTATTTCTAATATTTCATATTCCTAAATGCTGTATTGAAGTGAATCTGTTGAATTTCAAGTTATTTCTTTTTTATGATGCAGTTTGAAAGGGGCTAGTTCATCACTAGATCAGCCACGCCTAATACGTTTGTGGTGTGTTTCAAACTAGTATACCAAGTGTAAACAAATTAAGTATTGTATTGGCTGTAAACGACAACTAATGTTTTTGTTTTATTTTTCAGAGGATAGATACACCAACAGTAAGTATTTTCTTAGTTTGTATATACAGTCTACTTAAAGGGACCAGACAATGCGTTTTGTTTATATAAACGGTCTACTTAAAGGGACCAGACTATGCTCTTTGTTTATATAAACTGTCTACTTAAAGGGACCAGACCATGCTCTTTGTTGAACTGTCTTCTTGAAGGGACCAGACCATGCTCTTTGTTTATATAAACTGTCTACTTAAAGGGATCAGACCATGCTCTTTGTTTATATAAACTGTCTACTTAAAGGGACCAGAACATGCTCTTTGTTTATATAAACAGTCTACTTAAAGGGATCAGACCATGCTCTTTGTTTAAATAAACTGTCTACTTAAAGCGACCAGACCATGCTCTTTGTTTATATAAACTGTCTACTTAAAGTGACCAGACCATGCTCTTTGTTTATATAAACTGTCTACTTAAAGCGACCAGACCATGTTCTTTGTTTATATATAATAAATTGTACAGTCCACTTAAAGGGACTAGAAAACATTCTTCGTTTATATATACAGGGACCAGATCATGTTCTTTGTTTATATATTCAACCGACTAAAAGGGATCGAATAATGCGTTACATGTATCAATTAACTGTCTATATCATTAACCATTGTTAGACCGGTGTCTGTTCTGTGCTACATCAGCAAACAGTAAATACCCAGATCAGATGCCACGCTCATGCTCTCTACTGTTGGCTTACAAAAAATAATGGGTAAAGATGAAGAGGCACAAGAACATTAATAAGCTAACAAGTCTTGGCTACACCCTATGGCAAAACAAGTTAATTAGTAAGAGTACCATATGTTTCAAAAACTAGAAAAAAACGCAACACACAACATTGCTTACAAAGACCAGACATGAAAACCCACATGCTATAGGTAACAAAACATTCAACTGCACATGCTTTTGTAACACGATGTCTGATTGGATAATGTCAAAAAAATGTGACAGTATATCTTTTTGGAAATAGTTTGACCTCATTCACTACGTCACATTTCATTGGATGACGTGAATCTTTATGTGGTTTGAAAGACTTTAATTTCAGATGAGACTGTAAAACCATTTTAAAATAACATAACGATATTTGAAATTTGATTTGGGGAGGTATGTTGTCTGAGATACGGTAGGAACTCACGTTTAACAGCTCCTCTTTGGCGTTGCCATAAAACTAAATCTAAAGATGATAAAAAACCAACTAAATATAAATAGATTTAAAGAATTAATACAATAACTAAGTCACACAAGTAAGAACACACACCCAATGAAGGCATCACATTATGCTCAGGCTTTTCAAATTGAATGTGATTATAAGCTTTGGATATAGGGTAAAAATCTAAACTTTAACTAATATATTGTCTGTTTTACAAGAATATGGTGATTTTGGAGTTGTGATGACAGCAAGACCATTTGACATTACGGACTTTCAACAGATAGTCAGCATACCTACGAAGCCAAGAGATATAAAAAACTTTCCAGGGAGAAGATTCAATGGTGGAAGATTTTCAGTAAGTCAATCAGCCTTAACTTAACCCAACTGAGTCAGCTCATGAGATTTTGTATTCATCACAAATGCGCAAAATCCTCAAATAGACACCCATGCTGGCATATCCAGTGGTGCGACATGTTATGTAGACTTCAATTTGAGCTTGCTATAGACAATTGTATACAATTTCGTATTCTGTTTAATGCCATGAAGGGTTAATTATTTATATATTTTTATAGGATTCAAGAATGAATTTCCATGCATATGATGCAGACTACATTTTGAACCGGATATATATGTTTAATATTTTGGAGACTCAAAACCCCTAAAGAGGTATTTTGGTAAAAAATGTGACCCAGATGAAATGCAGCATAATAATGCTGCATTCATCATGGCCTGCACTGTTTGCTTGGACAAAATCAATCTTCAGCAAATGAAAAATAATCTTTTTTTTAGAAATATTCACCTGCGACCCCTCAATATAAACAATGGACTATCCTGACTTAACTGTATCAAACTTAAAAAATCCCATTGGTCTTAAAAGGGTTAACACTTAATGCCCCAATTGCAAATTATGTTGTCTGCTTTTCTTGTCTGCTGAAATGGCTAAGAAGCCTCTATGGCTAACAGTTTGGACCCAGATCAGACTTCTCCTATAGGAGCAGTCTGTTCTTTGGTCCAAGCTATTTGCTTCTATGCTTAATTCCTCAGTAATGTTAGGCAATTATTTGCAGCAGACGACTTCAGCAGACGACATTTTTTTTTCGTGGCGCTTTAAGGGTTAAGAGAAAAGTCATATAGTCCCATTCATCAAAAATTTTTGGCACTTACTGCACATGAGCATAAGTCTCCATTCAACACCTCATGCCGGCGTATCCAGAGGGGCTTCAGGTCTAAATGTTAGGAGGAATCTTTATCTATGTCCATTCTTTATGTGTGTGAGCAGTAAAGATACTGGTGAGACTGCCCAAATGCACAGACTTGCCTGAACCTTCGCTATTTGTAATGTAATACATCCAGGCAACCATCAAGTTAGCATTTCATTCCAAAGAAATCTCTAAAGATAAGCTGTCAATGATATAAAATTGGCTGTCTATTGTCATCCAGGTGCATGCCAAATTACACAAAAACTTGTTCATTTCTACATGCTCATTACACTGAAACATAAAAAGTAGTTGAGAAGTTTGTGAAAAACACCCATTTATTGAATGGACATATGTTGTAGATGCACATTGAAATTGCCTCTATGAGGCAATTTCAATGTGAACCAACAGCATATGTTACTGAAATTAAGGAAACCTATTTTGAAATATACACTAAACAAATATTGTGTACATTGGCTTTCCTCTTTTAATCAT
The DNA here is from genome assembly GCA_964019695.1 of Loripinus fragilis. Lineage (NCBI taxonomy): Eukaryota > Metazoa > Mollusca > Bivalvia > Lucinida > Lucinidae > Loripinus > Loripinus fragilis. Next base: position 23,152,290 of record OZ026523.1, read on the forward strand.
TTTGAACTGCCAATCAGTATTTAAATACCTGTCACTATATGGCAGATTGTTTATATTTACATGACAGCTACATCCCCAAATTGGATTTCATGAACTATGCTTTTGTTAAGCTGGTACTTGCATTGTAGTACGTATCAAAAGAGTATGATCTGACGTGTCGGTTCTTTTCTTTATAGGATGCTAGAAGGAAGTTCCATGCATGTGATGTAGACTACAATTTGAACATGCTGTATCTGTATGACTACCAATACAGGACTCTGGTGGTTGCAAACAACTTCAACACGTCTGTAATGATAGACGCTATGAATGCCACAAACGAAATGTATGGGCTTGCAGGAGAAAATGTAAAGGTGAGCCAAATTATCAACGCTTATCATTTTTAATATTCTGAACGAAACTTCTAAACCACCACTTAACACAACACATTTTTTCAATATAGCTCATTTATTATTAAACTGTTTGAAATGATATTTAACACAGTATATTTGGGCACATGTATCCGTCAATTAAACATAACGAAGTTTGATTCAATAAGGATGTTCATTTATGCATAACGATAGAGTACTAATACCTGTTTTGCACGTGGCACACGATGCTAAATGTTTTTTCGCCTTGTGTATACTCGTATTTTCATCAACAACTATCGGACAACTTTATTTTATCACAAAAATAACAACGTTTGGGTTGTATGAGTATAAAGTAGAATGGTCAGGCTGTGGGTTCAATCGAAATAGGGGCCTCGCTGAGACTGATTCATAAATTATCATAAGGTTTGGCATGTTTTGATAGAGTCAAAAGTTTTCACCACAATTTGTCGGTCATTTTTCATTTCTGCACTCGATTGACGAGAAAAATCGACAAAAACTGAATATTACGTATGTTATAAAATGTCCTGTATAGTCCACCATACTTTGGTGCGGTGATGCACAAATGCTGCATTGGAACGTCGAAAGTGTCGAGATTTATATGCAGTACACGCTTAATGGGTGGCGGATGTTTCAATAATATTGTAGACAAAAACATTTCGTCACCAAAAACACATTTTTGTGTTCTTTCAGGCCATATAGGCCTCCATATGAGCACTGAATTGCATGAAAATTGCTACTTTATTACTAAATAAACACGTTAGTGTTCAATAATGTCCATTTACAGCACGAGAAAGTTCTAATAATATTGTGGACAAAAACATATCATCTCCATAAAGCATTCTTGTGTTGTTTTATGTCATATGGGCTTCCATAGGAACATTTTGGATTACCTGAAAATTCCTACTTAATAAAAATGAAAACCAAAAATGCTCAATAATGTCCATTTATAACACCATAAAGTTAGTGTTTTTTTCACTTTAGGTCCCTGGAATACTTGATTTTAGCGTTTATTTCAAATTTTAGCGTTTGTGTGATAATGAAATGTGATGGTGCCTTTATACAGTCTATCAATTGAGCATGTTAATTTCAATTTATGAAAATGAAATTATGACAGGTTCAGTTTAATTGATTTGTCCATATTGAGTGTAAATTGTAGCCATGTATGTATCATATACGTTAAGATATATGAGAAAATATTGAGTGGCGGTTTAGAAGTTCATTCAGTATATTTTATGTACTACATATACACTCCTTCCCAATTCGTATGATGATAAAATACTAGCTCATTAATAGAAGCAGATTTGAAAAGAAGTGTAGATGGTGACCAGCTGGTTTCTCAAAATCAAGCTTGTTTGGATCTACACTCTTTTTATATAAAATTTATCCAGAATATGTATAATAAGTGTCAACACTTTTCTTGCTAAATTAATACTTCTTACATTTTAGTGCATTTGTGATTTCTATCCAATACAGTTGCATTATTCTTTTCAACTCCGCCTAAAGTCAAGTCAGCCCCTGATTCAAGTCGGTCCTGGGTCAACTTGGCCTGAGTTAACTCAACCTGGTGTATTTTTAGAGCGTTCAGTGACATATATGATATATGGTTTGTTTTGCATAATCTATCAGACTAAATCAAAGATAAATATTAAACAAACATATATTTAATATATAAACTTATATTGACAAAATAGTAAGTGAGTATGATCAGGAAATACCACAACCACAAACTGCAGACAAACACATATTCTGATTGGCATCGTAAGAAGAGCCACACAACAATCGCAAAACACCAGGAAGACAAACAAAGCAAAGCAACCCGCTCTCTCTTCCCCGGTGAAGCATTGCAATTAAGCTATTAATTGATCAAATTGATGGCGAACTTGCCATTTGATTTAAGGTAATGGCTGTCCTGAACTTTATGAAAGTTTTCACACTTTGTCAAGCACTGACGTCCCATACCTTGCAAACAAGGCAATTATCGATTTCTCAACAGTGAATGAGTAATAGAGGCGATCGCAATTAAATGTCTGATCAAAGCAATTAGCCTAACATGAAAGGTACCACTGATTTTTCTCTCTTGTTTAAAAAGAATAAGAAAAAGCGACGCCTAAATATATATTTCTTGTCAGCCTCTCTTATCATTCTTTATCATATGACGTCGCGCCTGGGAGTGAAATAACGCCATGCAATAAAATCTGTAAACCACTAGTGGTTTATCGATTTTCGGGAAACGTTATGACGTCCATAACAACGTTGCGTACATAATGACAAAATTATAACGTTTTTACAGCAGAAATGAGATTTCAAAGTAATCTTAATGTCATATGATAAATAGAATCTAACATTCGTGCTCTTGTATTATTGAATTTATTAAACTCGTTGCGAAAAAGAGATAAAATGCTTGGCAAGCCTCGCATTTTATCTCTTTTTCCCAACTCGTTTAATAAATTCAATAAAACATGAGCACTTATGTAAGATCCTCTATATATTGAATTATGTCAATATTCTTACTTCTTGGAGACTACAATGCTCTTTGTTTTTTCATCTTCCTTATGCTACCATAATGAAGCCCCACCCTTTTGAGTAATATAAACAAGATTGAAAGATAGGAGCAATCATTATTCCCTGAAACTTTTGTTGAACATTTTTAATAAAACACACCATCCTTAATTGAAAATAGTTTGCTATGACGGACCAGGTTGAGATGACCGGGCTCAGCTGACCTAGGTGGACTTGATCCAGGACTGAGAAGCCCCCGTGGTGTAGTGGATAAGCGCTATGCCTTGTAAACCAGTGGTCGTAGATTCGATTCCCGGCTTTCCATAAAACCACTTTCGATTGAGCCTTTATAGGTTCCCGTCATATAATAAACACACAAATCATAAACCCTCCCAGCCCAGTACTGGTTACTACCCATGGAAAAGCCACAAACAAAAAAAGGTCGAGTTGACTGGCATTTATTCTATTCATCTCAATCGACCAAAGGCTGAATGGAATACAGTATGAATTCAAACACACAACTAGCAGGTTAGCAAAGAGGTAGTTCATTAACTCGAATTTGGAGGTAAAGCCATCATGCAAATATAACAATTTGCAGTAGAGTGATATGAATTTTAATACTGATTGGTAGTTTTGGATGTTTAAAAGAGGTAAAGACAATGGGCATGATACTTGGAAAATGTACATTTCCAAATAGTTTTCTTCCTTATTTTCAGATAATATGTTGTAGGTCACATTGTAATTTTCTCTATGAGGAAATTCTAATGTGTATCTACAATTTATGTTTTTCAATAAATGAGATTTTCACCATAAGCTTTCGTAGAACAAATTCTAAACCATTTTCATTTATTAAAAAGAAATGAGCATGTAGAAATGAGTAACTTTTTATGTAGTTTGTCATGCACCTGGATGACAATAATAGACTGTCTATTTAATGCTTCTGACAGCCTATTTTGAGATGTTCCATGGGAGTATATTGCTACATTGCTTGTTGCATGTTTGTAAGCAAGTTTGTTATATTTTGCACCTACTGCAAACGCTTTACTAAAGATACTTTTATTGCAGATTGCAGTAGACTGGGTATCTCATAATGTCTACTATTCTGATCCAATGATGGGTGCCATCATGATGCAGCCAGGGAGGCAGTATCTAAACCAAACATTATACTTACGTATTATTTATGGAGGCCTTAACATTCCAAGGGGAATAGCCCTTGACCCTCTTAGTGGGTAAGTTTTCTGAGATTTGAGCCCATGTCTGCTTTTGTCGTCTTCTTAAAAGTTTTCAAAGCCCCCCCTGTTAAAATAGTATAGACCACACTGTTTGCTTCTATACTTACATTCGTAAATAATGTCTGCAAGTATATGCAGCAGATGACTTAAGCAGACATTATTTCAGATGCAGTTTTGTTGATGGCGCTTTGATGGTTAATAAAGTATCATAAGCTTTACTTCTTTGTCCATAAAATGGGCAACTGGTCAGCCAAGAAAGACAGGAAATCCTCCTGACATACCTGAAAAATGTTTACTGGGATGTAAATCATCAACACAAGCAAATAATCAGACTTTTAGGGATTGCAATAGAGGTGGTGGTTTGAGGTCTATATAGAGAATACTAGGCGAGTGTCTTTTGATATCAAGTTTACCAGGCAAGGCTTTGAGAACGCTTGTTGAAATCGCGAGGCTTGCCGAGCGATTCAACAGGCGTTCTCAAAGCTGAGCCTGGTAAACTTGATATCAAAAGACGCGAACCTGGTATTCTATTTATCAGTTTACCCATTGTTGAATGCTCTTCAAATTAACGATTATGGCGTAATTTTTGATGTTTGTGTTGATTGAGCGTCATTAGCGACGGCATTCAAAAAGTGCAACGTCATCATGACCTGATAAAGGTAACATGCCGTGAGATAGAAAACGTTTATTAGGTCATGTTGAAACAATGCAGCTAATATTAGGCGTGACTGATAATGACCATTACATTTCAAACAGTGATTTTTCTCCTAGCCCTATTTTAGAAGGGCAGTTGTCATTTAGTGACAGAATTATGACTACATCAAGTATGATAAATACTGTCGTGCCAACCAAGAGTGACAGTGATGTAATACTTTGTTTACAATTGCTAAGTAAAACACTAACGTGTACACTTTACTTGAGCATAAGCGAGTCGATAGATCACTTGTGTATTAATCCTATCCAGTGGATAGGATTAATACACAAGTGATCTATCGATTCTAAGTCCCTAATAACTTTGTAAACAAAACATGATGTCACTGTCACTCTTGGCTGGCAGGACAGTAGCAATGGTGTCTGTCTACAATCCAGTGGCATAATTACTGGTCTTAGTGTTATGAATAAATTGCTATTAGTGAATTTTAACCAATTAGAAAAACATCATTTTTGTCGGAAACATTTGAGCTTTGACATGTGATTTCCAACAATATGTATTTTGACAAGTGTAGACTCAGACTCCTAGAATTGTCAAGTGGCTAGCAAAGGCTCTGATCAGACTGCCCATATGCACAGGCTGATCTGAGGCTTTGATGGTCGCCAATACCACATTGTTGGAAATCTCATGTCGCTGCTCATTTCACATTAATTTGAATTACTCTCCAATAAAGCCTTTGAAACAAAAATTTAAAAAATGCAGACAGCTGTCATTGCTTTTATTGGTTCTGTGATTATTTTTTAAAAAAATATTTTAAGTGCTACAGTAAAGATAGGACAAAATGTCATAAACATTTTTTGGGGTTTTCCATTTTAGTTGCAATAACGAAATTCCTTATATTTTTAATTCAGAGGTTAATATAATGATGACTGGCAAATTGGCCTTAAGATTAGATTTCTTTTAGACTCACCTCAACTGAGCAATTTATCTTGCTTATAATTGCTGGTATTTTAACATTAGCAAAACAGATATACCAATTAATAATTATATTTTCAATATTTCAGTTTTAATCAGCAGTTAATATATATACTCATGTCATTCTCCTTACAGCTATCTTTTTTGGACTGACTGGTCATCAAGCTCGAAAATCGAAAGATCCTCACTGATTGGTGAGAATCGGATACCCATTGTAAAGGACACTTTGTATATACCTGAAGCAATCACGGCAGACCACAAATCCGAGAGGATCTATTTCTCTAATTACCACAATATTGAGACAACCAGGTATGATGGAAGAAACAGGATAGTATTGACCAAAAAGAGTCAGGCATGGTTCTTCGACGTGGCAATATATCAGGTATTAATAGACTTTTCACTTACTGTAAAGGAGGCAACTTTTATATTCATATATGGGCGTGGTTCGGCTATTTCATCTGCTAAACAAGGGATATCAAATTCTATTTATAATTTGGTAAAAGATAAATAAGTTGTTTGGGCCGCGCAAACGTGCGTGCATTTCATGAAAATCCTAACCGTATACACACTGAACTCACATTCTTTAAACCTTAAAGCGCATAATCACAAAATGTATATTTTGTCGTCCACTAAAATATCTGAAGCCTCATAGACAAACATTGTGGACCCAGATCAGACTGCTCCTGTAGGAGCAGTCTGATCTGGGTCCACAATGTTTGTCTCTATGCTTACGTTAAATAGCCATTTTCAGCTGTAGTTATTTTGCTGGCGTTTTAAGGACTTAAATAGTGTGTTTTGCGTCTATACTGAGGTAATGGCACAAGATGGTACAGTTACTTTTGAATAAAACCACGCCTCATTTTCAGCTTCACCTATGTCTAAGGTTGACCAGTATTAATTACGCATTCATGAGGTGCCGCCTTTACAGTAAGCAAAAAGTCACAGAATAGGATGTTGTAGTATATTATTATACATTATCTGACTACAATATATAGAAGTATTTTGACCCAAATATATGTATTTCTGGTATTATTTACAATTTTTCATTTTGATCCTGAAAAGTTCATAAGCAAAAATTGTAAATATATATATTTTTCTACCAGAATTTTTTGTATTTGGGCGAAAATACTTCTATATATTAGTCAGACAATTGCAGTTTATGTTCATGCATCTGTTTTTTCTAAAGTTCACCCAGCGTGTCACAATATTGCAAACGGTATCAAACCAGAAAGTATTTTAAAATAGATGGATAAGCATGCTGTGGATTGCTCAAAAGCTGTATGTTGGTGTGTAAAGTAATCTATGTGAGATTTATAAATTGTTCATACAACAATGTGGCCAAAGGTATCCATCTCCTTGATAAAAAAGCATTTTTGTTTATACAGGAATAATTTCATGCAAGTAAGAGCTTTTGAAAAATACATCCCCTTAAATCATTAACAAGGATTGCTTATTTCCTTAAAAGATGTTTTACTTACCATAATGTAGAAATTTATACATTTTATGGTTATATTTTTCACAGGACATTGTCTTGGCAACAGACACTTCCTCTTCTGGGTATGTCCTGCATTCCTATGATGCTAACACAGGCGAAATGGTTAACCCTAAGGAGGGCAGCCCAAAAGAGGCTTTCTTTGGTGTCTGTGTGTATGATGAAGAGATGCAACCACCTTCACCACAACCAGGTAAACAAGTTGTATGAAGACAACTACTGTCGTGTCAACCTAGAGTGACAGTAACGTAACACTTTGTTTACAATTGCTAAGTAAAACACAAACGTGTACACTTCACTTGAGCTAACGTTAATCGATAGATCACTTGTGTTTTAATCCTATCCTGTGGATAGGATTAATAAACAAGTAATTTATCGTTTATAAATCCCTGATAACTTTGTAAACAAAACATGAAGTCACTGTCATTCTTGGCTGGCAGGACAGTACACATATTGGCCTGAATGGATTAAAGCTGATTCTTAGAATCATAGACAAGCTAGCAAATTGACACAGACTGATTATCACTTTTGTATTTCAATTTCTGAAGAAAACATTTGCTCACTTTGTTTCATACAACATTTCAAAATTCTAGCTAGTCTGTGTAATTAAATACTTGTACATTGGTCTGGGTCTTACTTTATCAGAAACCGCAAAAAGTGAGTTTCTTGCAACAACGCTCATATTTGGAAGGGTCCTGATGCAAGTTTTACAAAATTAAATTTGCACAAATGATAAGAATATCTCAGATTTCAACCTGAGAGAGAAAGTTTTTTTCGTTATAGAAGTGTGGCAGTAAATGCAAACCCCACAAAAACCTTAGCTCAAATACCATACAACATATGTTATGGTATTTTATGTTATAATTTAATGCTCGGTATTTTATTGGTTGTTTATGGGTTATGTATATAGAGGATTTTACATGAGTGCCTATGTTTTATTAAATTTATTAAATTAGTTGAGGAAAGGTGATCAAATTTGAGGTTTGTTGAGCATTTGATCACTTTTTTGCAACGATTTTAATAAATACAATAATACAAGAGCATGAATGTTAGGTTCTATTATCATATAGCCCTAAAACTTTTTTGATCTAGGGGTTTGAGCGAAAACGCAAAGATTTTGCCATATACAGGCATTGTTATTACGGATGTCATTATATAGCGTTACCAAAATCTGTAAACCAGTAGTGGTTAATCCATTTTAATGCATGGCGTTACATCACTCCCAGATGCGATGTCATATGATGAAGTACATTTACATGTCTTCCATTTTTTTTAAAAAAGCTTCATTATGTAGATGACAAAGTGTGACACAGGATATACTGGCTTCTTAAGCCTGTTCTTTAGGCAGTGGTTCTACGGTTGGTGATTCATTGTTTATAGTTGCTCTCACTGGTTTTGTGTAAGGTCTTTGTTTTTTGTTATGCAGTAATTTGTGTCATTTATCGTGCTGTACTTTTATTGTCTTCTTAATGACATGTGGCTGTTAGGTTCTGTGTTCCTGCCTAACAATGCTGGGGTTGGTCTGCAGTGTGTGATTTTGCATTTTCTGGTCAAACTCTTTTACTTTTTTTATCTGGATCTACACTGTTACCAAAAAATTGGTGAAGAAATGTATAAGGTTATACACATAATATGCTTTTAAGAACTAATATAACATATTGCAATAAGAGTTATACTACATTGATCCAAGTTTAAAATAACAAAATTGTGAGCATAAAATTGTAATATTTTCTTACCCATCAATTTTCACATATGTTTTGTGTGCTCATAAGAACCGTCTCTTTGAGACGGTTGGTTTTAGGAACCCACAACATATGTTTTGGTTGAGAAATAATAAAATTATTTTTTCGATACACACTCTAAACTAAAGTCCTGAATTTAACATTGTATTGGAAATTATAAGAGGACTATGTGTTTTTCTTTGAACTATCTAAATAGAAGCATTGCTGACTACCAGCCCTCTTTATTTTTTCTAGATCTATGTGTAGATGCTGGTTGTGAAGACATATGTGTCAGTGAGCCAAACAAGATTACATAATTGGATGGGTCTTGATGCGAAGTTTACAAAATTAATTTTGTTTAAAAACATTATGCGATTTCTTTGCACAAATGATAAGAATATCTAGAATTTTAGCCTGAGAGAGAATTTATTTCTTCTAGAAAAAACCTTTTTCAAGCTGCAATACAATATTTGTTATGGCGTTTTATGTTCTATTCTGATGCTTGTTATTTTATTGGTTGTTTATGATACATTCACATTGTCTTTCTATATTTTTAAAAAGATTCATCATTTAGATGATAAAGTGTTGAGAAAGTGACTCCACTGTTGGTGATTCATTGTTTATAGTTGCTCTCACTGCTTTTTGTTAGGCCTTAGCTTTACTTAATTGTCTACTTAATGCCATGTGGCTGCTAGTGTTCTGTGTCTATTCCTCATAGTGTTTTGGGTTGGTCTACAGTGTGTAATTGTGGCATTTCCTGGTCATACCTGGTCATGTTCACTTACTTTTGTGGATCTATACTGATCCCAAACATTTGCTGATAAGAATAGATATATCATATTGCAATAATATAATAATGCATATGCATTGTAATAGAGATTATAATGGCTAGTTGTTTTTCTTTAAACTATCCAAATGGAAGTATTGCTGACCACCAGCCCTCTTTATTTTTTCTAGATCTATGTGTAGATGCTGGGTGTGAAGACATATGTGTCAGTGAGCCTAACAAGATTAAGCCCACGTGCTTATGCAGACTGGGATATAGCCTTAATGATGATGGACGAACTTGTACAGGTAATGACCAGAAACCATAATTATTATGATGATAAATGGGCCTCATCGCGACAAAATCTGTCTTCAGGGTTTCTGACAAAGTGAGATTCAAACCAGTCTCCTCAGCTACAGAGACTAGCTAGAAAATTGAAATTTCAAATGTAGCAAGTTTATATATTATACTTTTCTAAAAGCGAATAACAAAGGCGCTGATCAGACTGCGCGGATGCGCAGACTGGTCTGCACCTGTGTTGTTCGCAAACCCCCGAAGACAGGTTTTCTTGCGTCGCGGCCCAAATGCAACTAAAGAAGAGCCCCATTGTGAACTAAAACATCAAGAGAACAAAATGCATAATCAAGACACTACTAAGACACCCCTATCTTTTTACGTACTATCAGTGCTGAAATTGGTATGCAAATGAGATAACAAAGTAATTGTTTTTTGATAATAAATTATTACCGTTGTGTTTGTGCATTGCTTCAATTTTCTGTTGTTTTGGTCTAAAACATCAGTTTAGTAAGAAAGTAAGTTAGTAAGTAGGTTAGTTAGTAAAAAAGTAAGTGATGTCTTTTTTCAATGTCACTTTTTTCGTTGAATTTACAGTGTTGCTTAATGACCTTAGTAGGTTAATTGTAGTAAAGTATAAAACATGTATATTAGGCAGGTAGTTTATTGACACCAGAAAATGCATGGTTCAAGTGATTTTGAAAAACATTGGCATGTGCCTTCATATTATAGCCTAATCTTTTGCAAGAAATTCTCACTTATATGATATTTTTGTATACATGTATATTTTGTTTTATATTTACAGAGAAAGCAGGACAATACCACCGTGCAGAGTTGCTCACAGATGGCATCCGACTTTGTCTACTAGACTTAAGAATTCTTTCTGACCATCACAACCATAAGGTGTATTGTTTCTATGAACACACAGTTGCCAATGAGAACATAAATTTTATTGACGTCAACATGAAAGCTAATGAAGCATACTTCTCAACAAATACAAGCATTTACCGTGTAGCCATAAACAATACAAAAAATTCACCAGCAGTGAAGTTGGTTACTGCCCCTGGAGACAAGGCACAAGGCCATATAACAGGTAGGTTGATGATGACGAGTTTGGGTTTAACGGTGCATTAACGTGTTTGGGTCATTAGCGTCAACAAAGCAACTAGGAACAAAGCTTAACCCACTAGGTACCAAAGGGGACTGCAGTAGATAACACTACTGTAAATTCGGAATTTTTCGCGAGGATTTTATTTTCGGAAAACTTCGCATCTGCGAAGTTTTGAGAAAATAAAACCCTCGCAAAATGGTGAAATCACTCTGTCATTTACTGATATTGGTGAATTATGCACAAGTCGCGAATTTTTAGCATCACATATATGTCTTTTAACGTTATTTGCCAAATAAGATTCTCGCGAAAATATCCGAATTTACAGTATTTTAGTGGTGACATGAAATTTCCAACAATGTGGCATTTTGACAAGTGTAGACTCAGACGAGCATAGGCAGCCTCTTTTTAAGCTTAGAAACTCTAAATGATGTTCGCTCAGTAGCCTAAGAGTCAAAGAACATTAATGTGATTAGCGAAGGCTCTGATCAGTCTATGCATATTTCCAGTTTTATAAGTGTTGATGGTAATTTTCATGTTTTTTTATTATTTTAAGTTAAATAAACATCATTTTAGCAAATATTGTAGACTCTGATTAGTTGTTACATCCGATAGTTTATTAGGCATACATTTCCTAACATGCATTGCATGTTAAGGCTTATTTATAATTTAGTGGTAGGATTGATAATTTAATCATATTTCTGTTTATTTGTAAGTGAGTTTTTTGCCATCTAAAATATATTACAGACATCCGTAATTTTATGTATGTTGATATCGATTTGACTTTGTATACAGGTAACAAGTCCCCCCCCCCCCAATTTCATAATGTTTATTTATATTAAAATTTAAGTATTGTCTATATATTTTCTTCAGGTTTATCCTTTGATTGGATTAACAATCATCTGTACTGGTCTGAAAATGACCCAGATGGTATTTTCTACATAAACCCAGACAGCCCTCAAGATTTTCTTCAAGTCACAGATGACACACTTCTTCCTAGAGCCGTTCTGGTTCTACCACATAATCAGTATGTATATATATATGATATACCTGTATACGGCCCTCAACCCTAGAAAACCTGTCTTTAAGGTTTGCAAATAAGGAAGGCACAGACTACCCTGCTCATCCACACAAACTGTTAAATATAGAATACTAGGTGAGTGTATTTTGATATCAAGTTTACCAGGCAAGGCTTTGAGAACGCTTGTTGACATCGCGAGGCTTGCCAAGCGATTCAACATGCGTTCTCAAAACCAAGCCTGGTAAACTTGATATCAAAAGACGCGAACCTGGTATTCTATTTATCAGTTACCTATTGTTGAACACTCTTCAAACTAGCGATTATGACGTAATTTTTGATTTTTGTGTTGATTCAGCGTCATTAGCGACGTCATTCAAAAAGTGCAACGTCATCATGACCTGATAAAGGTAACATGCCGTGAGATAGGAAACGTTTATTAGGTTATGTTGAAACAATTCAGTTAATATTAGGGGTGACTGATAAACACCTTTGTTATTCGCTTTATAGAAAGTATCATATCTACACTTGCTACAAACCAAATTTCAATTGTCTAGCAAGTCGAAAAAACGTGTCTTGGCATTTTGCAAACAGCAAAGGTGCAGACCAACCTGCGCATCTGTGGAGACTTATCAGCGCCTTTATTATCTAATCTTTAAAAAGTATCATATCTTAACTTGCTACAAGCAAAATCTAAATGTTCTAGTTAGTCTCTGTAGCTAAGAAGATTGGTTAGAGCCTCACTTTGTAGGAAATCTCAAAGACAGGTTTTGTTGCACATACTACATTGTTGGAAATATCATGTCACGGCTCATTTGTGAATTCAAATGTGACAAAAGAAAAAACTAGGCTTAGCATTTTATATGAACATGTGTTTAAGTTAATGGGCGAGAAAATAAATGTAACTTTATACTCAAAAGTTTTCATATCTTGACCTATGTTAGAGGTTTCTTGATCAAATATATGTTACCACGTCTGAAACAGGACAATGCTTATGCGATTAATTAAGTGTAACTTTATAATGACTGGATCAGCAGAGGGTGACAGGGGGTTCATACCCTCAGCCCTGGAAAATCACTTGTGGCTATAGGCTACCTTAGAAATTCTGGTACAGACCGTCCTCAAGAAACAATTGGACCCCTTGAGGTCAGTATTGCCCTCTGTGAAATACGTTGTTGATGACTCAGAAAAACAATGTTAGAACGCCCACGCCACCACCCCCACACCCGATGGAATTTTCAGTTCTACTTTATCTTATGTATTCTTGGATTGCAGGACAGTATTTTGGATTTCACAGAATGAGACTGGAACTCAGTATCATATTGAGTATGGTGACTTGGCGGTGCGCCGACCAATCAAGACAATAGTACCTACAAAGCAGACTCTTTTAAACCCAACCCGTATGCACCATGATAATAAATACGAAGTGTAAGTATATAACCAAATTAACTCCTTGCATGCATAGTATTAGTTCATGCTTTTATTGTTGTCTGCTGACTTTGCTGTTAAAATGAACTTTATTTTTTTTAGTTCTTTCAGAAGCACTGTCAGCGTGTCAAATGATTTGGATCTAGTTCTGACAATCCTGATATGGGTCCAAACTATTTGCAAAGGATATCAGAACACAACAAAAGTTGCCACTAGCCAAAAAAGTGTTGACCATTATCTTATTTAGCCATTTATTTGTCATACTCTATCTTTGTTATATTCTGCTCTTTTGCATTATTTATGAATCTTTGTAACATTAAATTCAAAAAAATAAGCGTTGATTCCTTTGATTTTAAAATCAAACCACTCTACAATAGAAGTTAGTTTTGTTTTAACAGATGACGTTTTGACTAACAAAATTTTAATAATCAATTCAAAATAAAATATTTAACACAATCACTGATATCAGGAATGAGAAACCTCAAGAAAAAAAAAGATCATAATAACTTCTCTTATTATTTTTGATTCACCTTTGAAATCTGGAAATTATTTGTATATTGTAAACATATTGCTAGCTTTAATATATGAATTTCCTATATTCAGGATTTAAAAAAAACACGCTATTTTCACTGATGTGTTTTAAGTTTGTATCCTTTATTTCAGATTGACACTTCTAGATGTTAGCGCCATATTAGAGTTTTCGTACAATGGCACGTTCAGAGATATTTACTATACAGGGGAAGCTGTAAAAGACTTTGCCTTATATGGAGTGAGTTTTAATTCTTGAGCTTGTTTGTGAGATTTTGATTTAAATTTGTTAGAGACTTCTTTGCTTATGTATAAGCAAAATTCGGAAGAAGATGAAAGATCACACCAAAAACTAGACTCCAGCCTAAATGAAAAAAATTTGGCCAGCTCATGCTGTTGACCCTTTTCATTTTGAATGATCTCCCAATGCATCCTGCACAGATCCAGAAGGGATGGGAAATAACAAAGCTATAGGGTTCCTAAGCAATTCTGATTTAAATCCCCTGGAAAATCACAAAGCTACCAAGCCAGCATTCAATGTTGGACCAACATCATTCTGTCGGCAAAGCCCTGTTTAAATGGTATTTTGCTGGTGGGCTGATGATGGCATACTTTTAGTGGTGAGTGGGTCCTCTCTCCCCCCATCAAGAAAAATGTTATCAGAGTTGCGTTGAACCCCTCTTACAAAACTTTTGAGATATGCGCATGTTTATTATCATAGAATAAGTATACATCTGTCCATTTTTTTTCATTTAAAGGGGTCACAAATCTATATTTCTAAATTATGATGTATTTCTGTTCATGAAGATTGTTTTAATCTTAGAAAGTATTGCTGATTCTAATTAAATGCCAACTTTAGGTCTTCACTGTTTGCCAACATACCTGTTTTCTGGTATCAAAGATGAAAAGGGGTTACTATGTGTCCGTTTGACATTTAGAGAAAGCTAAGGGGGTGATCTCCCATTCTTGATGTAGCCTCCATTGATTGTAAACGCAGAATTGATAATAGACAAAGGCTCAAATCAATAACTAGATTCATTTTCTAGTGAATACCTGAGCTAAGCCATTTTGTTTTATAATGTATGAAACTATACAGAAAATAGGAAAAAGAGACTTGAGCCCTACGAACGCTTGAGAAGCATGTATTATTAAAGAATGACTTCAATAAACAGTTTTTTAACCTCCTGGGCTTTTTCCAGAAAAATCAATTTTTACTACCCAAGAAGTGTTGATTTCTATATTTAAGGTCATTTTTTTATAACTTTAAGTCCTCAGGATGGGAGTTTTTCTTCAAATAATCCAAATTTGTATATATCCCAAATTATTACAATAATTTCTAATTAAACGTATGTTTTTTTTTTGTTTTTAAATGAACCATCTCACTACCAACACTCATGTTTAGATAGGAAATCATTAAACATTTCATCCTGATCCCTAATACAATGTATCTTAGAAGTCTCAGAGTTTAATTTATTTAAATTTTTACTGCTATAAAATGATTAACATATTAGAAAAAATATATAATTTTATTTCTGTCTTTTTTTTCTTTTTAAGGATTACATGCTTGTAGTTGAACATGACAGTGAAGGCAATACAGTGCTGTACTCAGCAGACATGGGGTATGGATCCCCTCTAGTCCCTATAGAACAAGGAATTATTGAAGGCATAGACAAGGTTGTGGCCATGGTTGTCATTGATCCAGATGTACTACAACCGATGTACAAGAGTAAGTAGAATAACAACCCATTATACCAAATTGAATTTTCACTTCAATAAGAATTTACTATAAGCACATCGCATGCTACAACTGGAGCTAAGTTGGTTTCTCTTCTTGCTGCCGCTGAAATTTTCTAAATTCACATTTTAAAAAAAAATCAGAAATACAATCAGAGTACCCAGCAGTTTTAATAAATATATTTCTACACAGACTGATCTTAACAAATTCAGAAATTGTCTGTGCAAATTAAACAATATATCTCCTAGCCAGAGGTTAAGTCCAGCTGATTAGGAGCCACACTATTATGTCCAGATGATGAATCAATATTGATAATGACATTTCTGAGTTGAAATTGTTGGGAACAAAAAGTTGATATTGCACACAAACTGAAATCAAAGCGCTTATTAGAGCCTGCGCACTTATGATATAGAACACAGTATCGCATTTTGATAGGTTGACGTGTTTTTTACTAGGTCCTTGTTCAAAGGTGGACGGAAAGGAAGGTGGCTGCGATCAAATCTGTATTCCTCTTGGTGAGCTAGCTGAATGTTTGTGTGATACTGGTTTCACACTCAATGATGACAACAAAACCTGCAACTCGTCTTATAGTGAGTAATTACTCCATATTATATGGAAATATTCATCCCCAACCAGCATCCCATTCAACCTAGTTTCACACTTAATGATGACTACAAAACCTGTATCTCCTCTTATCGTGAGTAATTGCTTCATATTATATGAACATATTCACTCCAATTCACAATCCCATTCATACTGGTTTTTCATTTAATCATTACAACAAACCTGTAACTCTACTTATAGTGAGTACTTGCGTCATATTATATAAACATATTCACTCCCATTTACACTCCCTTCTCATTCTGGTTTCACACTTATTGATGACAACAGAACCTGCAATTCCTCTTATAGTGAGTAATTACTTATATTATATGAACATATTCACTCCCATTCACACTCCCATTCATACTGGTCTCACACTTAACGATGATAACAAAACCTGCAATTTCACTTATTGTGAGTAATTACATCATATTATATGAACATATTCACTCCCATTCACACTCTCATTCATACTACGGTCATACTTAATGATGATAACAAAACTTGAAACCACCCGAGGTTTCATCAGCCAACGAAATTGCAGCCAGCAACTACTTTTAATATTACATTTTTATTTTTAGGAAAAACATTACATTTCTGGTTGAAACTAGGTTATAAAATTTAATAGTAAAATCGTTATTTCGCAACTTTCAAAAAACATGTATTAACATTGTCATTAACTCTTGATTTGTGTTCCTACTCCCTGTTATAATATAAATTTATTTGATTTTATGTGAAATGTGTTATATTGACATTTTGTATCTTTGAATTGAATAAACAAGAACAAAATTTATAAAATTCGAAATATATGTGTAGTATCATCAACCAAATACATAGGATTTGTTTCTTTTATACAGCCCTGGTGTACGACAACTTCTTTCTGGCGGCAGATATCCTGCACAACAATATTTACCAGTCACCTCAGAATAACCTCAATATTCTCAATGGAATTAAAATTCCAAACAGAGCAAGTCCATCTGGGCTACTGTATAATTATATGACTGAGAAGGTGATCTGGGGGAGTAAAGATTCGTCACAGATCTGGGGAGTTTCTCTTGATGGCAGTAATGCTACCATGGTTGGAGATATGTGTGAGTATACATTATGGTGAACATTGACATACTTTTAACCCTTTGTATTCTGGAAACCCCTTATCACTTTAAGACAAACAGTGAAGACCTAGATTAAATGCCACTGTATGTGGCATTTCACCAGGGTCTACACTGTTTGCCAGACCAAAACGATCTACAATGGAATCAATATTCCAAAAAGAGCAATTCCATCTGGGCTACAGGGAGCGCAGTGGCTCAGTGTTAGAGTGCTTGACTCAAAACCGAGAGGCCATGGGTTTGAGCCTCACCGGCATCACTGCGTTGAGCCTTGAGCAAGACACATTAATCCTAGCTTAGTACTTGTTCAACCCAGGAATACCTGTCCCTACATAACTGAAAGATTTTTGATAGTCCGTAAAGAATCAAACAAACAAACAAAACAATCTGGGCTACTGTATAAATATATGACTGAGAAGGTGATCTTAGGGACTAAAGATTGGTCATCAGCCTGGGAAGTTTCTCTTGATGGCAGTAATGCTACCATGATTAGAGATATTTGTGAGTATATACTTCATCACATGACGTCACGTCTGTGAGTGAAATAACGCCATGCATTAAAATTGATGAACCACTAGTTTTTTTACAGATTTTGGGACATCCTTAGCAACGTACATATGACGAAATCTTACGTTTTGTCGCTTAAAAAAGTGATTTCAAAGTAATGTTAGCGTCATAAGATAAATATAATCTAATAATTGTGCTCACGTATTATTTAATTTATTAATCTCGCTGCAAAAAGTGGTAAAATGCTTGGTAAGCCAAGCATGAATCTCTTTTTCCACAACTCATTAATTAAATTTAATAAAACATGAGGACTTGTATAATCCTCTATTGAACATAGACAGGCTTTTAAAAAGACCAATCATACCCAAATTTTCCTAACTTTTCTGTTACTAAAGCTACAATTTTGTCTACTTGTTTCACTTATACATATAGGTCAAAAATGAAAATGTTGTGTATAAAATTGGAAATATTTCTTAGCCACCATTTTTAACATTCAATTTGGAAGCTTTGGAGTGGACCCAAAACATGTTAAATAGATGAGTAAGAAAATATTACATTTTTTACGCTCAAAAGTTTTTTTTTTAACCTGTGATATTTATTTTTCAGCCCTATACTTCGCAACCCCATCCGCTTTTGCCCTGGACAGAACAACTGGCAATATGTACGTAACAGCAGTAAGCTACTGGGCCAGTGATTATAAAGACAGTATCATTGCTGTGATCAACCCAACAGGAGGGATAAACGTTTTGTATAACAACGCTGAATATCCAAGTGATATTGCTCTTCATCCAGAAAAGGGGTAAGTAAATACTTTAGAATTCGAAAGTTTAGCTAGAATTTTAATATTGAGGATCTAAAATGAGTGCTCATTTTTTATTGAATTTATTAAACAAGTTGAGGAAAATAGATAAAATGCGAGGCTTGCCGAGCATTTTATCTATTTTTCACAACACGTTTAATAAATTCAATAATACAAGAGCATAAATGTTAGATTCTATTTATTGCGACATTAAGATTACTTTGAAATCTCATTTCTTTGGTAAAAACGTTATAATTTTGTCATAATGTATACAACATTGATTTGGACGTCATAATGTTTCCCTAAAGTCTATAAACCACAAGTGGTTTATCGATTTTATTGCATGGCTTTATTTCACTCCCAGATGCAATGTCATATGAAAATTAAAATTTAAAAAGTTTCACAGAAATTTTTATCGTTTAATAAATTTCATATGAAATGATCACTCATGTTAGATTCTTTAGTAATTCTAGTGAACTAGCTCATGTACACTCACACTGATATTCTAATTTTTGATACATATAATTCTAATTCATTTCCTTATTATTTTCAAGATACCTAAATACGGGAGTGGACTATAAGAGGCATAATAAGCTTCTGTTTTGTCACTTTCTCAATTGTTACTAAACTGATAACATCTACAGTAGCTCCGTGGGCTTATCTCTTAATTTGATTAGCTTCTGGCAGTTGACAGGTCTTATCAGCTCAGTGACTATGCTGCACTGCCCACTAACTGCCAATTTGAAGCAACTCCCCTGCCGGTGCAGGGTGGGGGTCTAAGATTCCTGCCTTTTAAAGCCTCTTTACCACCCACGCTATTTTTTAAATGTCAATAACTGGTTGACAAAGACATACCGCAAAATAGCAGATAAAATATAAGCACAAACGTTCATACATGGAATAGAATGTTTTATCCTCTTAATGATACAGTACAGGCCTGCTAGCTGTCATTATAGCTTTTAAATGGAATATATTCTTGTATTAACATATCTTAATACGTATGTAAGACCAGCTTCGTTCAAATGAGTATCTTAATGGTATGACATGCCGCCTAATTTCCTCTTTTCTAGATACATGTATTGGACAGACTATGGTCATGAAAGCTCAAAGGTAGCCAGAATGGGTATGGATGGGTCGAATATGAAGATATTGGCTGAAGGAACAGATGCACTATTCCCAACAGGCATTGCCATAGATTTTGAAGGTAACACTACTTTTACTAGGTCCCCAGCTATGTGAATTATTAATGCTGAAATCACGTGAGCATGTAATTTGATAACTTCATAAATATAAAAATACATGCAAACAAATTAGACAGTTTTCATGCTCAGAATTTATTTGAAGGCCTTGTTCTCATTACATGAGATGGATTTTACTTTTCCTCAAATATGCTTTATTTTAAATATTAAGTTTTATATTTCATTACAGAGGGACATGTCTACTGGTGTGATGCACTCTTGCATCAAATAGTCAGAACCAATTTCGATGGTAATGATCTAGAGATATTTCACTCAGAAACAGGCTTTTTCAGCGCAATGAGATTGTCAGGCGATTATGTATACTTCACAGGAATGGATAATATGTAAGTAGAGTTTTGTGCCATAGTAATTGGATAATTGTAACATTTATGGAATTTCGTTTAGTATCCTTCATATGCATCCATTTTTTTCATAAAAATATAAAAGTTACCACAGTTTGGTTTTAGACTAACTAATCTCAACTCATACTATTGAAAAATCAGAGTAAATATTCTGGTTTTGCACACTTCATTAGAAGAGAGTCGAGTGTTTATATTATTTAAATTTGTTTCCAGGCATATAACAAGAATAAACAAACGAGACACAACTGACAAGGTGGATGTTGGGCCAAAGGTTGGAATAGGATCTTTTGATGATTTAGATGTTTACAGTTCAAGTCAAGTTCAAAACATTCCAGGTATGGATTCAATTTATTTTCGTTATAATGCAGTTTTGAATATAATACAGTAAATTTTGTCTTAAGGGGCCACCCGAAAACAGACAAAACAAAGATTTTAACAACATATAATAGCTAAATGAAGTCAAAAGTATTGCATAATGCATTCTACAATACTTTTGACATGCATTTAGCAAAAATCAGTCTTGAAAACCATTTTAGGGGTCTTTTTTAGAGTAGTCGTTTTTTACACAGGTTTTACTGTAATATGTTTCCTATTGCTTTGCTTAGCCTCTCAGTGTTTTGATTTGAGACCAAACAACGGTGGGGCCAGGTTAGATGTGGTAATTAATTGTAATAATTCCTGATCTATGCCTCCTTACTTACTTTGTAAGAGGAATATAAGCAAGAAAGCGCAGTAGAATTTCAATATATATATATCACAGTTTTTGATAAGGGTTCATAGTGTTTGCTTCCAAAATCAAAATTAGTCTTAAGTGCATTTAAATATATGCAACAAACATTGTAGGCAGATGACATTTGCATGCAAAAATATTGACATGTTAAGGACAAAAATAGTAAATGAGTATGATCAGGAAATACCACAATCACAAACTGCAGACAACCCCGTGGCACCGTGAGGAAGAGCCGCTCAACCATCACGAGACACCAGGAAGACAAATTAAGCAAAGCAATCAGCTCTCTCTTCCCCATCAAGATGATTGCAATACTAAAATGGACATAAAGTAACGTACAACAAAACATAGAACAATTACAGACTCCCACAATGGGAGTAACAATAAACAGAAAGTCAACAACAACAGAACCACCGCCTTAGAACGGACAGCAGCCTAAGCCACCGGGGGGGCTTAAATGCATTTTACTGGTACCAAATCTTTGCCCTAGATTCTGCTGTTGTTGAAAACCATATTTTTCAATGAGAAACTTCCTTTTCAATTTATGAGTTATATTTGATGCTTCGGACATCACATAAATATAACAGTTTCCCAAATCGATAATTTACTTTAATATATTTTGAACCCTTTCTGACCGAGCCATGTAGCACAGTCGGTAACGTGTCTGGCTACAGATGCATGTCTGACTGCAGATCCAGGGGTAGCGAATTCGATCCCGGTCCAGTCCCATACTTTCGTGGAGATTGATAATGAAATAGTTTCTAGGTTCATTCTCCTCCCTTCTGCTGATTCATTCAAGAAGGGTTGTTGTCAGTTACAAGCGAAAGTATGTGCACGAATTACTGGTTAACCACTTGTTCAAGCCTGCCCAGGAAAAAGTGTGGTTAGGTGAATTGACAGTCTTGCCATGACCATAGCTGTTAACTTGGGACGTAAATCAACAAAACAAACAAATAACCCCTTCTGACTTGAAACAAAACAATATGGACACAGAATGCTGCTTCTCATTTGGGCTTAAACTGTTTGTAATGAAAAAACATAATCTTCAATCAAAATACAATGTCATTTTTATGTTTTAAACTGTAATGCCTTAAATCATATTATCATGTGACGTCGCGTCTGGGAGTGAAATAACACCATGCAATAAAATCTGTAAACAACTAGTGGTTTATCGATTTTCGGGAAACGTTATGACGTCCATAACAACGTTGCGTATATAATGACAAAATTATAACGTTTTTACGGCAGAAATCAGATTTTATCATATGATAAATAGAATCTAACATTCATGCTCTTGTATTATTGAATTTATCAAACTCGTTGCGAAAAAGAGATAAAATGCTCGGCAAGCCTCGCATTTTATCTCTTTTTCCCATCTCGTTTAATAAATTCAATAAAACATGAGCACTCATGTAAGATCCTCTATTTAAAACATGCAAGCTTTATTTATATAAAATCAGTTTAAAAATTTGCCAGTCTAAAGGATGTCAATAGAGTTTTAATTTATATTTCAGTAAATGCTATCTGTTCCCAGCAAAATGGCAATTGTAGCCACTTCTGTTTACCAAATGGTGAAGGTGGTCGAACCTGTGCATGTGAGGGTATATACGCATTGTTGATTGATGATCAAACATGTGAAAATGGTATGTATTATACAGATGGATTTTATGGATTGTTAACTCCAGTGAATCACAAATGAGCCACGACATGTGATTTCCAACAATGTGGCATTTTGACAAGTTTAGACTCAGACGAGCCTACACAGCCTCCTGTTAAGCATAGAAACTCTGAAAGATGTTTGGTCAGTAGCTCAATATTTATAGAGTATTCAAGAGACTAGCAAAGGCTCTGATTAGACTAATGGTATGCGCAGGCTGATCTGAGGCTTTAATGGTTGCACATACCACATTGTTAGAAATCTCATGTCGAGGCTCAAATGCAGTGAATCCAGCTATGTGTCAAGTAAACCTGTTTTTATGGTCGGTGACATGATATATGTTAAGCCTTTGTATTTTGGAAACCCTGTTTGAGCTCTATTGCAAATGGTGAAGACCCAGATAAAATGCAGCATAATGTTGCATTTCATCAAGGTATATACTTTTTATAAGGGTTATAAAGATCTTCAGACAAAATAACACAATATTTCTGAAAATTATAACATGATACCCATAGATATGTACAATTGACTCTCCTAAGTTTATTGTATCAATTCAGAAGGAAGAATCCATTAGTTTATAAAGGGTAAAATTACCTGCTTGATTGCAAAGATTTGAATGCAGCATTTTCTCTTTCCTAGAAAGTAAAGAGCAAACGTGTTAATCAAACTTTGCAGAAGCGCATGTTGATTAGCCCCTGTCTCATGAGATGGCTGTATGACTAATATTCATTCAAAAGTTTGGTTTATATACAATTTAAGATTTGTTTAAATACATGTACAAGATGGGTTGATATACAGGCAAAACATTGGTTAATTTACATTTAAGGATTGGTATATATACATGCAAAAATGGTTTATATACATTCTTAAGAATCTGGAAAAACGGATCCTTCAGAATTTGAGAGAACCTACAATATAAGTAAACAACAGACTCGGTTTTATTGAGTCTGTTCATGAGAACTGATTGAAAGTGCAACAATTCTCACGCCCCCTAGCACTGGCTTAAGCGGTATTGTGCTTTCCATCAGAACTCAATATGAATGAAGGACAGGAATATGAAAAAATATAAACTCTATTTAAGACTGGTTGTTATACATACAAAATATTTGATTATATAAACCTAAAGGATGGTTAAGATACATGCAAGGACTGGTTAATATTTATTGAAAGAATGAATGTATAAAGAGTTTTATATAAAGATTACAATATATACTTGTAAAGACTGGTTGATATATATATATATATATATATATATATATATATATATATATATATATATATATATATATATATATATATATATATATATATATATATATATATATATATATATATATATATATATATATATATATATATATAAACTGGCTTATATACATGAAAAGATTGCTTTAAAAACATGGAATAATTGTTTATATACTTACAAGGATAAGTTTAAATACATAAATATACCAGTCAAAATACACTGAAATTAAGTTCTAAGTGGCCACTTTTCAATTTCATTTTTCTTACTAAGCGCTAATGATATTGAAATTAATTTTTGTCCAAATATGTGCATTCCAATGGACTACAGTTAAGCGGTGCTTTAGATGAGTTTTCTATGACTTCACTTTGGGGTTCAAAAATGCAAAAATCAACTTTTTGAAGAAATCAAGCGTTTTGAGAGAAGTTTTTATTGAATTGAAGTTCAGGTGATTACAAACCCATCAAGCCGACTTGAAAAACACCAAACATTTGAATTTTTACTTATGAACGATTTTTTATGATTTTTTTAAAAAGAATCTCAATTTCTGCATTTTCTGATATTTTCGAAAAACATCAGCTGCACATACTAAAATCTTTGCATGAGCTTTATTTAATGCGACCATGTTATACCAAACACAATACAGCTTGATCAACCCATTTCTAACGATATATTTTTCAAGACTGGAGTCCACTTCTGGTTTTAACATAAAACTTTAAAGGTCATTAAAGTAGCATATGTAAAAAGATGTTTTAATACCTTAAATTTCTTAAACAGTGACGCCTCTTCATAATACATAATCGCTGAAAATTTCAATGCAGTAAAGCAGATAATAAAGCATACAGAGCAATGCAAAGTTTGTACGCAAAATGCATGGTTAAAGCTAAAACTCTTTGACTAAGCTGTGATAATGGCTCTCTTTACGTTAACGTAGAAGAGAACTGGAAAGGCTAATTGTCACAAAACGTTTGACTGTGTTTCATCTTATATCAGAGCTGTTATTAACAATTTCAAACTAATTACAATATAAATAGATAACGTATCTGAACAATATTTTATATCACACTAAAAGTGTGACTTTTTGAAATGAGGGTGCCTTTTCTTAGATTTTGTCTGTGCAAGATCTACCTGCAATTTTTGAAATTAGATCATTTGCAGAGTTTCAACAAAGCCTTGGATTTGTTCACAAAATTAAATTTTGTAAGAGCGATTTGTATTTTCTCAGCAGGCGCAAAAATGTAAGGTGGCCACTTATAACAGCGTTTCAGTGTATATGTAAATACCGTGTAATATTCATGTTTATACTGTTATTATACATGTTAAAACTTCTCTCTTACCAGCACCTCGCCGCTGTGGAGAAGAAATACTTGGTGGAACGTTGAATGCTGATTGTCCTCGTATCGCTGACCATGGATGTGGCTTTACCTGTAATTATGGTTACAGAAAGAAACAGGGCGTGACTGAGATGATGTGCCAAAAAGGAGCTGATGATGAGCTAAAATGGAACAATGCAGCACCTTGTGAAGGTACTAAAACATGTTTGATAACACAAATATTACATGTGTACAAACGGTTTAAAATGTACAAATCATAAAACTTGTGCAATTGTCCAAATGTAGATGGAGTGGTGTGATTGGGCACATTTGTCCACCTTTGGAGTAAAAATCGTATTTCACTTGATAGATACTTTCCATTTGTTTACTATACTGGCCCCAATAAGCATATTGGAACGTTCAGTTACCATTACAGTAATACCAGTCTAAAGCAGCCACTCAAAAAAGACAAAATGAAGACAAATAGTAGCTAAATGAAGGGTGAAAGTATTGCAGAATGCTCTCTTGGAGGATTCTGCAATACGTTTGACCTGCATTAAGCAATAATCAGTCTTAAAAACAATTTTGGTCTTCTTTTTGAGTTGCCGCTTAAGACAGGTTTTACTGTAACATTTTGCTAAAATGTGTATTTAATATTTGTATAGAATAAAAAAAAATCTACCCATTTTATAAATATCCACATTTAGGCAATTTCATCATTGCAATTTCATCATTCATAGATTATTCATAGAGAGCAACTTGAAAAAAAAACACAGTTCAATTTTTAAATTGTTTCAACAGTATTCGACCCCCCAACCAAGTAGGGTCTCATTATTAACATCAACTGCTAATGAGTTTAACATCTTCATAAGAACTAAGAAGGCATATGCTCACAGTGTATATATTTCAGTGTTATTTTAACCCCTTGCATTCTAATGTAATCTTCATTCCAGTTTGATACAAATAAACTTGGGATAGTCTATTGTACATATCTAGGGGTGCCAGGTTTTTTGTGGGGTTTTTTCTTTAAAATTTTGTATTTTTTGTCCGAATTTTTTTTTTGACTTTTACAAACTGTGTAGACCCTGATGAAATGCAGCATCATTTCACCTGGTCTTCACTGGTTGCAAAAGTACTCATTTGGGGGTTTCCCGAATAAAAGGGGTTAAAACTGATAAATATGATTAAGATATTTAAAACCATACATCACAGCATATACTGAAAGTATTTTGAACCACTGCTTATGCAAAAGCATTCAAATTTGCAAAATTGCGCACTTGAAATCAAAAATTAACCTTTTCTCTGTTAGCTGCGACTTTTGTCATCTGCTGATACATGTTACCTTGGAAACAGTATGCTCCAAACGTTATGACATTCTGATAGTATTCTTGAAATAAATGTTTAAAGGGTATTTTGAAAGGATTCAGTGGTTAACAACAAAACCATGAAATTATCTCCAGCATGCAAAGAGTAAAAGTATAAATAAACCACTCGAAAACCTAGATTACTAAGAATTCACAAGAAAATTGGTTACCTGTTTTGCTTTTGCTATTTTTCAGAGGTATTCTGTCCCAATATTATGTCCAATATACAGTTACCTGTGAGCTGTTCTGCCAAGGTAGGAGCAGACTGCAGCGAATATACTTGTGGCCCAGGCTATGAAAAGAACAAAGATGTGAAATACTTGAACTGTACTGAAGATGGGACATGGAGTTCAACACCTACATCATTATGCCTAGGTATGTCTTATTATTCACAAGCATGTACTGTCTACAGGAGGAGCATGGTAGCTCAGTGGTAGAGCATTAGACTCAAGGTCGAGGGGTCACTGGTTCGTGACATCCCGAAGGCACTGCGTTGTGTCCTTGTGCAAGACACTTTGTCCTCTGCTAGGATCTGGTTCGACACACGAAGACAGAAAAACGTCCCGACATGACTAATAAAATTGTTGACTGCAACGTAAAGAGTCATCTCAAACACCCTACAGGGTCTGTATTGTTTGCTGAGTTCAGAGACAATTACCATACAAGTTTTGAAACCTAAAGTTACACACCCCTAAATTTACAGTTCGTTTAACCATGCAAACATGAAACCACTACATACACATTATTATAATAGTAACTTGATCGTGCATACTGTATCATATCAAGTGGATTAACCCATATTATCAGATCACACGAGACACCAAGCGTCTAGGTTAATTCGATGATATAGGCTCATCGATGAGATGTGATACTGTGCGCCAGACCAAGTTAGTATCGTTATATGTTTATTATATCCCCTTTTCTAACAGTTTTCTGATTTTATAAATTGTTTTGTTCTTTATCTGTGGCAACGTTTGCCTTTATTTTTTTGTTTCTTGACGCTACATCATCACGTTTTCCATCTCTGATTCTATGATTGATATTTACTTAAACATCACATCATCACAAAAACTGATAACTGAGGTTAGCCTGGTTTTAAAGGATAGTGATTCCCAATCAGAAAATCTCGATTTGTTGATCCATATTTCTGTAACAGATAGCCAGAAAACAGACAGTTCAGAATATGTATCATTTAAAGGTATATAATAAAAGCCCAGATCAGTCACTGTCTGATCATGGTCTCCACTACTTTTTCACTTGAAATGTTCTATTAAAATTTGAATAAAAATGAAAAATACCAGCCAACAATCTTTAAATAATTTGGAAAAACTGATCCTTTAAAACGGAAATGGACTTGTCCAATTGTTAAGAGTGGGAAATTCCATTCAGCTCTAAGGGTTAAATTGTGTTATACAGTTAATTTCCATGAATTTAATGATTGAATGGAATTAAGTGTAGATCATCATCAGTTGAACAGGACCTACAACCTTTTAAGAACAACCAGATGATCATAATTTGATATTCACACTCATTTGAGGTGCAAGACATTGTCTGTTTTAAATGTATTAAAATAATCACAATCAGTTTAGGCTACATGGGGCTGTTGCCACTTTTTACTGTTTCCTGATTTGACCTGAATCAAAGGCATCTTTGGTATCCTGGGTCAGGTGTGGTACTTGATTGTATCGATTCCTGATCTTTGTTTCCTTACTTAATTTTAAAAAAAAATTGAATTAAACAAAAACTATACCTTGAGGTATCAGTTTTATTTTAGTCAATGTCCATATAAACAAACTTTTGAGTGTAAAATTGAGACATTTTTTCACCCATCAGTTTAAATATCTATTTAGGGTACTTAAAAGAACCATTTCATTGAGACGATTTTAATACCCACAATATATTCTTTTTAGGGAGCGCAGTGGCTCAGTGGTAGAGTGCTTGACTTGAGACCTAGGGGTCGTGGGGTCAAGCCTCACCGGCATCACTGCGTTGTGTCCTTGAGCAAGAACATTAATCGTAGCTTTGTACTGGTTCAACCAAGGAAGGCCTGTCCCTTTATAACTGAAAGATTGTTGATGGGACGTACTGAATCAAATCTAACAAATAACAGCTATGCTTTTTTGAGAAATAAGAAGGGAATGAATGATACACTCATATCTGGAGGCCTGATTAAATACAAAGCGGCAAAGGTATATCCATTTTGTTTTTATTTTATAGAACGATGCCCAGTGCTTACTGCTGTCAAAGACCTATCTGATCTTGATAATGATTGTGGCCGTGAACCTAATGAGGACTGTGGGTTTAATTGTATAAAGAACTACAAACCAGCTATTAATAGTCTAACAATAAAGTGTCTCCCAGGGAACGCCCCAGGTGTAGCCCGATGGAACGTCACAACAGCGACGCTATGTGAAGGTTTGCATTGATATATTGTTTTAGTGAGACATATACGAGCCAGCTCATGTGACTCACATTGTTGAGCAACGATAGCTCAGGTGAGCCTGCACAAATGTGCAGACTCACCAGAAAATTAATGCTCGCATACATAAAATATAGGATGTAGATGAAGACTGAGACTAAAATTTAGATCTCTAGCATGGCTGGATACGTCAGGATGGGCGTTTGCCAGAGGTTTTTGCGCACAAATATCAAAATCACATGAGCTGGTTTATACATACAGTAAAATTTGTGTAAAACTGCCACTCAAAAATAGACAAAACAAAGATCTTAATGACAAATGGCAGCTCAATAAAGTTCAAAAGTATTTTTCCTCTTGCAGCATTCTGCAATACCTTTGACCTGCATTAAGCAGTAATTGGTCTTGAAAAACAGCTTTCTTTTTTTTGAGAATGGCCATTTACATAGGGTTTACTGTACTGTATATAGCGTGTGATTATATTTGTATCAATCTAGATAAACAAAATAAAAGTATGATTTTTGCTGATCACTTCATTACACATTACACATAGAATGTATACCGGGTTTGATGGTTAGGGTTACGTTTTGTAGCTACTTAACATATCTATATTCATTCTAACTACTGTAAGTATGGGTCGGATGAATTGGCGGACATATTCTTCAGTTGTTCCACCATTTCTTTATAATTTCGGTTCACAAGTTATTGATAAAAAGCAATATTTTTATACATGGCATGTATATCATGTAGAGACAGGTTTTTATTGGTTTGATTTGGCTCTCATTTGTGATGTCTAATTGTGACGTTGTCACTTTCCCATTGGTATCCTGGGTCAGGTGTGGTGCTTGATTGTATCGATTCTTGATCTTTGCCCTATATCTTACTTTCATGAACTGATGGCTATATAGGCCAGTGTAATAACAGATCTAATTGGACCTGCGTAGGAGTATACTTTAGATATACAAACATTGTCTAATATTTAGACATCATGTCTAGTTTTTAGTGAGAATCTTAGTCCGCTCCCATACTGTGTGCACACAGTATGGGAGCGGACTAAGATTCTCACTAAAAACTAGACATGAATGCTCTTGTGATTCTATCAGGACGCTCTGGCTCATCTCAGCATTTCAAATTGCTCATAAATTACTAAAATATCCTGTTCTGGCTCAATAAATGAGGGAAGATATAGGGGACAGCAATATCAATAAACAATGTACAGTACAATGGATTCACATTATTCTTAACACCCTTGTTAACCAGGAGTCAAGTACAGCTAAACGAGGTGTTTACTTGTAGTCAACTGTGTAGTTAACTATTGCTTACTGTAAATCTGTAAATGTTCGCTAGAATTTTATGTTTGCGAATAGCATTACAAGACATTTTAACGGCGTTGAAAATTCACGACTAGTGCATAATATACTTATATCAGTGACGACAGAGTGATTTCACCATTTCGAGACAAAAAATAAAATAAAACCCTCGCAAAAATTTCCAAATTTACAGTATCAAAACAATTTTGTACAGTTCACTCCATGCTATTAACTTTGATGTCTAGACTTAGTCTGCTCCTAGTTGACTTCTAGTTAACTAGGTGTAAAGACAAGCTTGATTGATAACGTACAAAAGTGAAAGGCTTTGTCAGAGCATTCGTTTTGTGCAAATTTGATCAAAAGCTGACTTTAATTCAACACAAGAAAATTATAGCAATTAAAAGTTCTAATATTTGAGTTTTAATAATCTTATTAACTTCCTGTAAGTTTAAAAATTCCAAGAAAATCCCCAATTTAATTGCAAATTGTACAATTTTTGTTTTTCAAAATCTTCTATTTTTAGCCGAAGAATCTGTAAAATTTCAAACAAAGTTTAAATGAATAGCAGAGAATAAGTTATTCTGTTTTTGTATATTTAAATGACTGCCTTCCATTGCTTCCCTCCGTCTGCAATACAAATGTCTGATACGTAAAATTTCTTTTCTTTTCTTTTTCTTTCATTAGAAATTGATCTGGTTTGCCACAGATTGCATGGTTTCAGATTCACTTGATTTCAAGGTGGCGTTCACCTTTAAATTTTGGAATCTGTAAATATTTATTGTTAACCTACACCAGATACTTCTCGTCTGAATGACCTATAACCTATAATTATTATTAACCCTTAAAGCACCAAGTAAAAAATGCATCTGAAAATGTCTTCTGCTGAAATCGCCTGCTGCAAATAATTGCCTACTATTACTGATGAATTAAGTATAGAAGCAAACAGCGTGGGGTCAGAGCAGACTGCTCTTATAGGAGCAGTCTGATCTGGTTTCACACTATTTGCCATAGAGGCTTCTTAAGCATTTCAGCAGACGAGAAAATCAAACGACTTTTGTTGCGATTGGCGCATTAAGGGTTTCCCTTTACCAGACACTTCTCTTCTGAATGACCTATAACTTATAATTACTATTAACCCTTAAAGCACCAAGTAAAAAATGCATCTGAAAATGTCTTCTGCTGAAATCGCCTGCTGCAAATAATTGCCTACTATTACTGATTAATTAAGTATAACAGCAAACAGCGTGGGGTCAGAGCAGACTGCTCTTATAGGAGCAGTCTGATCTGGTTCCACACTATTTGCCATAGAGGCTTCTTAAGCATTTCAGCAGACGAGAAAATCAAATGACTTTTGTTGCGATTGGCGCATTAAGGGTTTCCCTTTACCAGACACTTCTCTTCTGAATGACCTATAACTTATAATTACTATTAACCCTTAAAGCGCAAACCACAACTGCAGCAGACGACAAATTTTGCAAAATTTTCCACAATTTTTGAAAAAAATAAGGTATTATATTTCATGAGAATCGTCTGTCAGCAGATTCTCATGAAATATCATGCCTTATTTGTTATTTTTGAAAAAGCGGCAAAATTTTAGATTGTCGTCTGCTGCAAATTATAGGTGGCCCTTTGATTACATCTGGTGATTTGTTCATGCGGCAATGTTTTGTCTTTTCAGAAATATTATGTCCGGATTATATAAAGAATGGAAGGGTACACATCAACTGCACACAGCAAGTTGACAAAGTTTGCACCTACAAATGTGATGATAATTTTGAACAAAGTGACAAATACACGAAAATTACATGCAATGAACAAGGTGATTGGACTAATTCCGGAAATGAGGATACTCTCTGTACAGGTGAGTCAATTCATAGGTCTAGATAAGGAAACTTTTTTGAGCATAAAATTGTAAATATTAATATTATGGTGTCAACCCATCAGGAGCAGTGTGCTCATGGTTTATAACAGCTAGCTGCCATAACATCACCACCTTCAATACACTTAATCTGGTTGTAAAACTCTTGAATTTTAGGATACGTTTTTTTTTGCACACTAGATCAGGATTTCTGCTTTTTGGACATATATTGAAGGACTTTAATTACGCAACACTAACTTACCCTTATATCTTCCAAAAGACTGTTGAATGTAAACTTCCTTTGCTTGGATAATGTCATCATCAATTGGCTTCTTCAGCAAACACGTTACTTTTAATTGTACAGCTAAACTGGACGACGTTATTTGTTCCGTATGAGTTTAGCCATTTAAACATATCTTAAGTAGAGGAGATTGAAAGCTATTGAATGAAAGGATTCATCGAGATAAACGTCATATACGCAAATAAGCTGTATCATAGACCTGCCAATCAATATGAGAGTGATTCCTCAGTGATTAACAAAGTCCATGAAACAAATTTGATGCTTCTAGTGTTTCGTGATTTAAAGAATTAGGGAATCTTTCATTCATAACATTTGGTCACATGAAACAGTTGACCCCTATCTCAAAAAGTTTACATTTTAATGCATTAAGTTCATCTTAGTTTGACAAGTTTTCCATGTTTAACCTACAATGAATGCTCTTTAACATACAATCAAAATTATTGCTCTGCCTTCTTTTTCGAGACATAAATTAAAGCTTGTATCCAAGTGTTGCGTTTTTAAAGTCTGTCAGTATATGAAAAAATTCTATCTTACATAACCCCATACCAACCTGTGGGAAAGAAAAAAAAAACAGTGGCACGCTGGCAGCAGACTGGTCATTCTTCGATCCGTGACGCTATTGTTATGTTAAAATGGCATCCCCAAGTCATATGTATGTCACATCTTAACGTATTCAGGAACATTTGGAGTCTTTTATCAAGTTTTTCAAACATGAAAACGGTATTTAATGGTGAGCAAGAAAGAGAATCCATTATTTGTGAGAATGGGATAGAAAATCCGTCACTCGCGATCACAATTTGTCATCACTCATCAAATCTCTTGATGCCAATTGGTGATCCTATATAAATGTATTCTAGAACATCCAAACTTTCTTGTATCAGACTAAATGGAAGATTATCTGACTATACTCTATTACCCAGGGTAAACTCTTTAAATGCAGGTTAATTTTTATATCTTTCAAAAAGACTTTTTTTCAAAAACAAAATATTTCAGGATTTCCATCAGAGTGTAAAAAAGTTTGAAGACAGATCAGGCCCAACATTTTGTTGGGCCTGATCTGCGTTAAAACTGTTTATGAAAGTAAATAAATTAACTATAAGCAGAAATTCTTGTTCACTCTAAGCTTTTAGTTTTTTGCAGAGTCTTTGCTGTCAAAGGATACACTTTTTATGAACATATTTCAAATTGGAATGGCTAAATATTCATGTTGTATATTTCAGCAATAATTGTTCCACCAGCTGCAGTTACGTCAGACAAGTTAGCTATAGGACTTGGCATTGGTCTTGGCATATTGGCATTGCTAATTATAGTGCTAGTCCTGTTCATTCTATTCAGGTAAGGTTTTCTTCAACTACTTTTTACCAAATAGCTATAATAACTGACCTCTTAAATCCCAAGTATCCATTTCATTCTTTTTCTGCCAAAATATTAAAAGTAAGTGTCTAATTTTAATGACTTCTTGTGACGCTTATTTGTCATAGCAAATGCGATTTTGGTGTGTATGACAGTTAAGTCTCTGACAAAAAGTATAGGGAGTATGACCATGATATGCCACAATCAAAAGTCACAGACCAACCCATGACACCTTGAAGAAGAGACACAGAACACAGCAGCAACATGACAGCAAAAACACAATTTAAGTAAAAACTAGCACTCTCTTGCTTAACGAGATGATTGCAAAGTATGTAAGGGTGCAAAGATCAGGAATCAATACAATCAAGTACGACACCTGACACAGAATACCAATGTGAAAGTGACAAACTCATAGTAAGACACCACAAACGAGAGCCAAGAGGTCAGCCCTTTACCAGCAGTTGACCACAAGGCACATATAAACAGACGTGCGCAAAGGCATAGCAAACGCAAGACAGCACATATAGGAAGGCCACTTATACTGCATTACAAATCAAGTACCAAGTACAAGCATTCACAATGGAAGAAAGAATAAACGATGATTCTACAACAACAGACTAAACCACTACCTTAAAACAGAAAGCAGCCAAAGCCACCAGAAATGTGCGGATATGTGGGGGAGTGGGGTTCTTAGATATATTTTACTGGCCATATCTTCACTATATTCCATTGTTGTTAAAACACACACAAAATGTTTAGCTTGTGTAAGGCTTACTGACTTATGCAATGTTTCATCACAGGAAAATGAACAATTCTGAATAACAAAACTGTGATGAAAATAATAGAATGTATCTTGACCCACGTGCTATTA
This sequence comes from Loripinus fragilis, assembly GCA_964019695.1. Lineage (NCBI taxonomy): Eukaryota > Metazoa > Mollusca > Bivalvia > Lucinida > Lucinidae > Loripinus > Loripinus fragilis. The sequence goes on from OZ026523.1 coordinate 23,187,140, forward strand.
GAGCTTAAGAAAAGTAAGAATAAAGGGCAAAGATCAGGAATCGATACAATCAAGCACCACACCTAACCCAGGATACCAATGGGAAAGTGTCAACTTCACAATTAGACATCACAAACTAGAGCCAAGAGGTCAGCCCATTCCCAGCCGGTGACCTCAAGGCATCAATAAACAGACGTGCACGGAGGCATATCGAAAACAAGGCATATTCACACATAAATGATTTACTCCTAGTTGAAACACAGTGTACTCAGAACAGTCTGAGCAGTGCCTATGTTATTAGCTTATTGGAAAGTGTCATATCTTTACTAACTATGAGCAAAATTCAATTTTCTGGCAAGTCTATGTAGCTGAGCAGGCTGGTTTGAACCTCACTTTGTCAGAAACCTCAAGACAGGTTTTCTTGCCTCACAGCCCATATATATTACTGTTGAGAATAACGTATTCAATCTAATACGGCCAAAATAAAAAGTGTGTTTCAGGTAACCGGTCTGAACATTTTAGGTAGGGTAGGCTCACATACTCTTTTTAATCATTTTTTTCTGGAAAAATATAATTTAATGCATTCTGAAAGGCATTTCAACCTTCAAAATACAAAAAATTATATATTATCAGAAAACTTGTAAAAATTCTAGGTTTCACCAGGAAATTGACTTAGAGTCAGGTAATCTAAACATAGGGTTTTTTTTTCTTAAACGTACTATGCACATACCCTTTTATCCAAACCTTTACATTAGAAGCCAGCTGATCAGGATCTATACCATTTTCATCCACACAGTGCATTCATAAAATAAAAAAAATATCATATCATAATCATATCTGATTAAATCCGAACTTCATACAGTAAAAACAACTAATAAAGTTCTCAGTGGCAGTTTGAATTTATTTGTTTGGATGCTTTACAGCCCAGTAAACAATTTCCCCTGGGTTTAAACAATACCAAGCAGTGGGGAAAAGTGTCTTGTTCAAGAACCATACAATTCATCTAAAGTGGCATTCAACGTTGCTTACATGATTATAAGCACTGATTAGGTTGATATTAGAGAAAAGTTTTTGTGCCCAATAAATGCATATAAGCCCCGGGAGGTCTAGTCCGCTGTACATTATAAGGCTTTGTTTCTGTTGTTGTTTAATATTCATACAATTACTTGCCGGGACTCCGTGTTTGGTCCTTGTTTTGTTATACTGTACATTACTTAATGTCCTTTTGAGTTTTGTAATTACAGTTAAACCTGCCTGAGTCCGACACTCAAAAAGAAGACCTAAAATTATTTTCAATACCAATTATTGCTTAATGCAGTTCAAAAATATTGCAAAGAGAGCAATACTTTCGACCTTCATTAAGCTACCATTTGTCTTTAAGACCTTTGTTTTGCCTATTTATGAGTGGCCCCTTAAGACAGGTTTTACTGAATACTGTTGAGGAAGAGAGAGTTGGTTGTCTTTACTTTTATTGTCTTCCTGATGTATTGTGACTCATTGGCTCTTTCTTACAGTGCTGTGGCATGTGGGGATCCAGAGGGGGGACAGGGGTTCGGACCCCCCCCCATTGAAAAATCACAAAACTATAGTGTTTCCTAGTAATACTGGTCCAGATCCCCTAAAATCACAAAGCTACCAAGCATTTCATGTGGGCCATTATTGGCCCACCAGCAAAATTCCATTTCAATGCCGGTTCACTGGCAGGCCGATAATTGCCTACTTATGGTGGTTTTTAGAGCCTCGCTCCCATCAAAAAAAATTATCAGAGATGGACCCTCTCTGACAAAACTTTCTGGATCTGCGCATGTGTGGGTTGGTCTGCAGTGTGTGATTGTGGAATTTACTGATCATGGTCATTTACTGTCTCAGCACAATAAATCCTTTCATTTGGGTTTCCGGCAAAGTATAAAGACTCAAACCTGGCTGTTAAGCCACAGAAAGTAGCTAAAATGAAGAATAAGCAAACTTAATTATCATTATTAACAATAAGTAAATTACAAAGGTGCTGATCAGACTGTGTGTTGCCAGCATGCAATAAAACTAATAAGTGAGTTTGATCAGGAAATACCACAATCACAAACTGTAGACAAACCTGTGGCATCGTGAGGAAGAGCCACACAACAATCACGAGACACCAGAAAGACAAACAAAGCAAAGTAACCAGCCCTCTCTTCCCCATCAAGATGATTGCAGAACCAGAATGGACACAAAGTAACGCACAAAAACAGAACAATTACATAATCCCTCAATGGGAGTAACAATCAACAACGATAAACAAGTTAAGTTTTCTTGCGTTAAGGCCCATATAAAATTGCAGCATTTATAAATAATTCATTTTCCTTTTTCAGAAAGGGTAAGTTACCTATGAAATCAAAATCAGGAACTAGTGGCAGTGCTTTCGAAAACCCACGCTACGAAGAGTCATCTTTTGATAACCCAATGAGCAGAGAGAGCAACAAAGACTTCAGTTATGCTACACTGGACGACAAGCTAGAACTCACCGACGATTCATGGACGAAAACACAGGCACGAAGCCCAGAGCCTACTTATGACAACAACGACCCCGCTACTATAAGTGCCTCAGCAATTAATCCAAGATTTTAGACTTTTAGACGCTCAAAAGTTTTATTCATGTGCGCGTTTTTGTTGTGTATAGCATATAATGCATAATATCCTTACATAGAAATCCGTTTTCCATACATTATTTTAACCAGAAACATACATTTTAAAAAGAACCAATTTGACTTACATGTAACAGTTAAATTTTGAAACAGATTGTATTATCTTTGTAGAGCATAGGTGGTGCCTCAAAAGCATAGTAAGAGTTTTAAGGATAATTCTTCAATTAAGGATTTTAGGATGATTCTCGATAGAAAGTAAACTTCAAGTACTGGATTGGTAGATAATAATAGCTTCAAATGATTGATTTATTTTCGTATTTTGTAATGGCAGCAACTTAAAATTTTCAACATTTTGTAGGCATACTGTAAGTTTTAAGCTTTGAGTTGTTAAAGTTCTGGTTTTCTGAAATCCCAAATATTGCCCATGTAAGGGCAATTTATCCATTACAAACAAGCAATTTAATACATTGCTTAGACAAAGTAATCATTTGATATCAGAAATATGACTCTTATCTCTATGCGTGCTGGATAATTTTGTTTGTTTTCTTTTGTTGTCTGCTGATATTTTTATTCAAAATTAACTTTTTCGAAAAAGTTCTTTCAGGAACACTGTCATATTGTCAAACAGTTTGCAAAGGTTATCAGCAGGCAACAAAATATGCCACTCGCAAGTAAAATAGTTAATGAATCAAATGCGTATTTCATTTTTTGCATTGCATTGATATTTTTAATATACCATTGGATTATGAATCTACGCAAAGAATGCTGACCTAAATTTGAGGTCTCAGAATGTATTATGTAAGCAATATTATTCCAGTCAGGCCTCCAGATAAACAAATAATTTTGGCATAAAATTGTTAATATTTTCTTATCAATCAAATTCAACATTTTTTTTTCGGATGCTCAAAAAGAAACGTCTCATTAAGATGGTTCTTTCGATTATCCACACCATATGCTTTGGTTGAAAAATAAGAAAATAAGTTTTTGATTACGCACTCTTATCTGGGGGCCTGAAATTTCCTGTTTGTTTGTGTTCATTTCTACTAAAAGTAACATAAAATCAAACGCCATGTTCCACTTGAAATGGAGGTAGATTGCTCCAAGTGAATGTGTTTTGAGTACAAACTCTAAATGATACTGATTTGTAAAGCCATATAATGCACCAGCAGTGTGCACTGTGTGTATGTAAAATGACAATGAATGTGTTTGAATGAATGTCAAATATAAAACGTAACCTTGTAATTACTGCACCATATAGTCAGATAGTAGTTTAATACATATAGAATACCAGCCGTCTGTGATAAAATCTTATATACTCAGAGCAGTTTTGAGAATGATCAGACTGCTCAAAAAATATAATAGCTTTGTGAAATATATAGCAAGGTGAGCCATACTCAAAGGAAAATACTCAAAGGATATATCTAAATGAGGTTCAGTTTTGCGAACTTTTTTATCTTAAATGTGATTGTTTTCTTAGTCATCAATCTGCACATATGTAGTGTGCACTCAAAAGAACGGTTCTTTTAAGTACCCACAACATATGTTTTGGTTGAGAAATAAGAAAAATAATTTTCAATTGCGTTCTCTTATCTGAATGCTTTGGCATTGTGTCCATTTTATGGGACACAGGCAAAAGTATCTAATTTATAGGACCCAGGCAAACAGTGCAGATCCAGATTAGCTGCCATGGTATGTGCCATCTGACCAGGGTATTCAGTGTTTGCTCACAGAATGTTCCATTTATGCTCCATTATTAGATATGTATTATATACGATAAATGTTTTCAAATTTCAAACACTTTTTCTCTTTCTATTTTCAAAAAGTATTAGTTTCCATGGCTGAAATTAACAAAATGCCTGTCAAAATAGCAAACAGGGAAGTCCCTCTTCAAAAGCAGTCTTATTTGGGTCTGTCTGTTGTCTAAACCTTTTTGGCAGGCAACTAGAGTTCGAAATTTTGAAATTTACTGTATGTTGATCAGAATGTTATATGAGCTGAGACCAGTGATTTCCAACAATGTGGCATTTTGACAAGTGTAGACTCAGACAAGCCTGTGCAGCCTCCTTATAGGCTTAGAAACGCCAATGTCAGTAGCTTGACAGTAATTGAATATTAAAGCGACTAGCAAAGGCTCTGATCAGACTGCACTGATCTGATGCGTTGCTGGTCGCACATACCACATTGTTGGAAATCTCGTGTTGTGGCTTATATGGTTTCCAACATACACAAAGTTGACCAGCTTTTTGTTGACTAGAATTATGTGGTTGAGCTTAGTCATGGAGTTTGTGTAGAAATTTTGATAAAGAATATGTACTTTTTGGCGGCTCAATATATATTTTGTATAATATTTTAACTGTAAATATTTATAAAACTTTTATATTGTACATACGACGCCCTCTCATTTTATATGAATTATGTATATATAAAAGACCTGAGAAAGACTGCAGCCAAGTGTAACGTGGTGACTTGAATAGACCAAAGAATTTGAAAAAGGATGCATTTCAAAACAGCCGAATTTTTGTCTTTAGTAATACTCACATTGGGTAAAAAGTGTGTAACAAAAACAATGTTATTTCTCAACCAAAACATATGTTGCTGGTATTCAAAAGAACTGTCTCCATGAGACGGTTCTTTAGAGCACCAATACATGTAAACATGTTCTTTAAAAGGTATCCTTTTGAAGCAAAGACTACACCAAAGAACTGAAACTAGAATGTGCATATTTCCTGGGCCAGACTAGCTAGTTTCTGCCATTTAGGCGTCATCAGTTAAAAACCTATGGGTTAGAAGGTACTTACACTTTCACACTTAAAAATTGTGTTTATCTAAACCTGCAATCAGCAAAATATCAACACATACAATGAAATAATATTATACATGTACGACAAGCCATTTTACACATTATATAACAAGAGATTTTTACTCCATTATCATAAATGTTTTATATATGTTGATCAGATCAGTATATGACTTCTTGCGCCAAGGACTTTCGGAATCTGATTTCTATGGTGACTTGGTGTATAAGTTGAAGAAGATTGTTGGCTCTAATAATTTTTCAGCGCAGTTCATTAAAATAATTTCCCATTATAAAAAGATTGGCTATAACATTAATGTATTGCAACAGACTGCATGCTTGGTAGTCAACCCAATCACAGTTGGCAACTTTGCTTTCCTCTTTAATTGCACGCCGGTGGGTCGGACTTCAGACTCTATGATGGTTCCGACTTAAAGACTTATCTATTGATGAGATGGTAGGGGCCTGATGCTTTGGCTGTTTGTCGGGCCCGCCGGGGTTTACCTGTTGGATTTCTTTTGCTCCGGTATTCAGTTTAATTTACTGTTGAGTCCTTATCCTTGCTTTATCTCCTTGTTATATCTTGATTTATATGTTTTAGGAGATGATGCATTGATAAGTTAGGGGTATTTCATGCAAACCAAATATCTATGTGTCTTGATCCACATCTGAATTAAGGGTGAGGTTGGCGCCGTTAAACCGGTTTAAGCCCTCCAGTAAAATATTTTACTGACCGTTCCAAGGCGGTACTTCTTTTGTGGATCTTTTATGTTTTTGTTCTATCTTGTGTTTGCTATGTTTTGTGCGCGTCTGTTTATATGTGCTTCGTGGTCACCTGCTGGGAAAGGGCTGACCTCTTGGCTCTCGTTTGTGGTGTCTTCTGTGAGTTTGTCACTTTCCCATTGGTATCCTGGGTCAGGTGTGGTACTTGATTGTATCGATTCCTGATCTTTGCAACCTTACTTACTTTCATAACATACATGCTCAGTATATTTTCAGTTATGCAATACTTCTATATCATTTTAGTCAACCCTTGTTATGCTTAGAAATATGTACTTCACACCATTCCAAATATAATCCTATTGACCTGCAGCATTCCAGTTATCAGCCTTTATTTGTATGCAGCATTCCAATTATAAGCATGTATTTATATGCAGTATTCTAGTTATAAGCATGTGTTTATATGCAGCATTCCAGTTATACGCATGTAATTTATATGCAGCATTCCAGTTATACGCATGTAATTTATATGCAGCATTCCAGTTATACGCATGTAATTTATATGCAGCATTCCAGTTATAAGTATGTATTCATATGCAGCATATCAGTTACAAGCATGTATTTATAAGCAGAGAGGGAAACAGGGTTAAGTGATCTGATTGTGGTATTTCCTGATCATACTCACTTACTATTTTTGATCCATATCAGATGGCTTATTTTGATCTAGGCGTTATTTGTGAGTACGCAGAACATATGTTTTGGTTGAGAAATAAGAACTATATATTCTAATTACGCACTCTTATCTAGAGGGCTGAATAGATTATATCTTATATAACCAGGGGTCGCAGGTTCGATCCCAGGCTTTTCAGTCTGTCATTTAACACTTTATGATGACCTCAGCTGTTTGGTGGGATGTTAAACACAAACTATCACACATAAATTTGTTATGTGCAGCATATGTTCAAGTTTAGAGGAGTTTTTAAGTGACCATTTGGTTCTTACGGGACATGGGTGGAAAGAATTACACAGATACAGCATTTGCATCTGTTAGAAGTGGTAAGCTATTCATTTTAAAGAATGTTGTCATGGCAAAATATTCCAGGCTTGAAATCACAACCCCTACCCCCTTGCAGGTAAAGATCAAGTGGTAACCCTCCTACTCCTTAAAATTGATTATGTTCATTTTGCTGTGGTTCTTCTCAGCTCATTTGTTTTCAGGATATTTATTATAAATGAAATCCTACCATCTTAATGCTCAGCACTTTTATAGAAGTATAATAAAAGTTTGATATATATTTTCATTTTGTGTTATCTTTTATTGTAAACATCAGCACATCTCCAATCCATAACATTTCTCTCGCAAGTGATGATATTTATCGCCTGCTAATAACTCTTGCAAACAGTTTGGGCCTAGACTTGGCTTGGTATCCTGAACTTAGATTAATGTGTTTGGCACTTTAGTGGATATCACCAGGAACGATGTTTATAATAGCTTAGAATATATATCTACAAGTTCCAGAATATAACCCCCCTGCTAATAACTCTTGCAAACAGTTGAGACCTAGACTCGGCTTGGTATCCTGAACTTAGATTCATTAATGTGTTTGGCACTAAAGTGAATATCAACACAAACGATGTTTTTTAATTATTTAAAATATAAATCTACATGTTCCAGTCATGACTAAAGTGCTGAAGAAACAGTAGTGTGATGCCTTTTGAGGTCTGTGATCTATTGGTGTGGTATTTGTGGTGATAGTCACGTCTTGTTTAATTGTTTTTGCAACAATTGTCTCAAACATGGTTCTATTGTATTACCAGAGAAATTTGAATCTCGTTTTCTCTGGTACCCTAAGGACATAAAACTAGAAACTACACTTAAGCAAACTTATAAACGAACACTTTACAAACTCATTTTTTCTGACTAAGGCACCAATACTATTGAATGTATTTTATATTATCATCAGCATTCAATGGAACAAAGTTTAGAGGTGTTTGGGGATGGTTTTTATTTTACATTTTTTGGGGGATTCAAAAATGTAACAATCAACGTTTTTTGGTGAAAAAATATTTTTTGTTGCACTTTTATCAAATTGAAGTGCAGGTGTTTACAAACTAGTCCAGGAGACTTAAAGACGCCAAACATTTGAAATTTGTTATGCTGCAGATTTTTACGCATCTTTAAAAAACAAAATCAAATCACATTTTAGAGATTTCTTAAAATCGTCAGTAGCACATGATAAATCGTTGTATATGTTTTATTTTATCCGAACATAGTAGACAAACACCAACAGAACTGGATCAGTCTATTCTGAGGTGGAAAATCGTTCATGACTATCCCAAACTTTCAATTTCTTTGTGAAATTTTAACAATTAATTTGATGGTATCTGTCAAAGATGTTTTACTTTTTAAAGAAGAACAGTAACTTCCAATAAAAATGAATAATAGCTGAAATTGTCAATGCCTTACAACAGATTATAAAGCCTGCAAAGCAGTACATAGTTTGTACCTAAAGTGCTTGCTTAAAGCTGAATTTCTTAGATTAAGCTACTGATAGCATCGTCATGTTATTGCAGAAAAGAAATGGCGAGTCCAATTGTGTCAAAATTGTTGATTCATATTCATCTTAAATCATGACAGTCAATCAAACATGTAAATGGGTAATGTTTCTGTGGAATATATAATATTGATATGAAGTGTTATTTTTTTTTATATGAGCGTACCTTTATTCATATTTTGTTTGTGCAAAAATGAATGAGACATTTTGAAATAAAATGACTTGTAGGGTCTCGGCAAAGCATTCGTTTATTTATAGAATTAAAATTTTGTTTGACAGATTTTTACTTTCTCAAACTAGCAAAAAAATGTAATGTGTTCGTTTATAATTTTGCTTCAGTGTATATCTTAAAACGAGTACCAAACACAAAACTCCCAAACACAAAGGGGGCAACAACAAATAATAAATCAACAACAACAGATTCGCAACCTTAGAAAAATAAGCTGATCACTAAAACACTAAATATCATCAGAATTCCCAAACATGTTCAAAGGCGTGTACGTATTACCCCCATATGGGTCTTGACGCTTGAAAACCTGTCTTCAGAGTTTGCAAACAACAAAAGCGCAGACCAGCCTGCGCATCCGCGCAGGCTGATCAGCGCTTTGCTATTCACTTATTTGAAAGTATCATATCTAAACTTGGTACAAGCGAAATTTCAATTTTCTAGCTAGTCTCTGTAGCTGAGGAGACTGGTATAGTCTCGTTTTGTTGGAAACCCTGAAAACAGGTTTTGTCGTATTGTGGTCCATGTATCACAGACCAACCCATGGCACACAGAAGAAGAGATATTAGAACATAGACAAATAGAGGATTACGTTTTAATGAATTTATTAAAGGAGTTGGGGAAACGGATAAAATGTGAGGCTTGCCGAACATTTTATCTTTTTTTTTCGCAATGAGTTTAACAAATTAAATAATACAGGAGCACGAATGTTAGATTATATTCATCACATGATATTTAAATTACTTAAAAATCGCATTGTTGCTGTGGTAACGTATAGATTTTGCCCCCTTTTACGAAACGTTAAAATAGACGTCATTACATAACGTTACTAAATTTGCAAACCTCTAGTGGTTTGTCGATTTTATTGGATGGCGTTATATCACTCTCAGACGCAACGTCATGTGATAAACAAAGTGTGGGGAACTTTTTTTTTTTTTTTTTTTTTTTTTTTTTTTTTTTTTTTGATACACTGCTTGAATAAAAAGTACCACTCTTGTTTATTTGCAATGGTAAAGAGCTTTTTTTCTCTTGTTTCTGGAAATCAAATCAATTAATTTGTGCACCACATTCCAGCTAACTTTTGTCCAGGCCCCGAGGTTATAAAACTTTTTGTGCTCAACTCAACTGAGCATGGAATTTCAAATCCTCATAAAATCTAAAATGCTTAAAAATAAAGACCTTTCTTGCTTTCAGATGCTCAGATGTTGTATTTATCATGCTCACAAATATTAAAATAACAAATGTTGACATTTTAACATTTATGAGCATGATCAATATCATGCTCAGGAGAGTTGAGCACGAAAAGTTTTTATAACCTCGTGCCCAAATCTAATGATTTCATATTATTCTGATAAAAATTCATACTTTGAGCAAACACTATGTCACAAAATTTAAAGTGAGGAATGCCATAGACTGCACGGATGTTATGGCTGGATAATTTGTTAAAGAGGATTTGCTCATTCTACAAATCTTTTTTTCATTCAATACTTATGGTATCAGCCTATCTGGGGGAGAGACTGGCTACTGGTTTTAGGATCGATGAAAACGATTGCCAAAAAGAGAGAAGTGGGAAGTAATCAACCGTCCGTGCATTGCATGAAAACTTAGGCCAGATTTTTTATTAGTTGATTTACAAACCATCTTACTGTAATTTTCCGAAAAGTAGAGAAAAAAATAAAATTTTATTTCTAAAATTATTCTTCATTTTATCCACCGACTCTAAATATTATTTGTTTCGTCGGAAAAAAATATAATTTTGAGGTTCTGTGTATTTTTGAGAGTGACACTGTTTAAAGTGATTGTCCTGTGCAGATTTTTAGAAAAAAATGATGAAATATTTAAAGTTTTAATACAGACTGTTGGTTTACCGTAATAGTTTTACTTGTTTTTCTGGAGATATCAAAAAAGAAAAAAAAGCTCTGAAAAAAGCTCTGAAAATATTTTCAGAGTTTTTTTTTCTCTTTTCTTTTCGTCCCCCCCCCCCCCTGAATCTGATTTTTCACCATAAATCAACTAATAAAAAAATCTGGCCTAAATATCACGTGATTCCCTACCTTGAAACAAAGACACAGGCATATAAAGTAAATAGAGGCAACCATCTCTCTCTCTCTCTCTCTCTCTCTCTCTCTCTCTCTCTCTCTCTCTCTCTGACCAGCGAACCCTCGTTCTTATATCAAGCACCCAACCACTGCGTTCATCTCGAATATGTTTTGCTGCTATAGTAATATATTTTCGATATTTTTGGAATAGATATTGAAGTCACGTCTAGAGGTAAGAAACTTACTGTCACAATATGTTTTACACCCAGAAATCATTATTTGTGTAAGCTTTTGAGTCCAATATAGCTAATTTTTAAACCGAGTTTTCATGACATGTTCCGATTAGCTCCAATTCCTCCTGATTAGAAAAATATCTGGCCAATCTAAATAACTTCCCAACAACGTGACGTATATATAAATAAGCATTGCAGATACCCAATGTCGACAAGTGAAAACGTGCGAATTTATGTAGTTTTCGGTTAGATTAGGAATTTCTATCGCTAGATTGACTTGATAGCTCGATGCCACATTACCGATGGTGTTTTGACGATATTTTGAGTCATTCTTCAAATGGTGAAATGTTAACATAAACACAGACTAGTGCTGTGACGTACTAAATACTGATGTCATCAGCCTGTAAACAACCATGGTTGTTGTTAGAAAAACAATAAATTGGTTTTCGAGGTAACAATAAACATACAAAGCGGCTCTAAGTGGCCCTTTACAACTAATCCTCACTTCGTATGCAATATATACAAGCTTGTTTGCTTACAAAACAAAATTTATTTTGGTGTTTTGATGCTAGCCTCGACCACATGTCTGCTCGGTCTCGTAGTAATGGAACAAATTTCGATTGGCTGAGAAAGTCATGTGATATAAGTACATGTGACTTGAGTCCGGATGGTAATCCGGAAAATTACGGAAGGCCTATGAAATCAGCTATATTTGAGGGGGTGGACAGGGGGGTACCACATTCCCAGTTCCCTCCCCCATTCCCCCCAGTTCCCTCCCCCTTCTCCCCCACTTCCCTCCCCCTTCTCCCCCACTTCCCTCCCCCTATTAGTTTTTCCCTCCCCCTGATAAATGTTGTTCTTATTCAAGAACTAAAGCGTATGTATATGTAAGTGAAGAACTAAGACTAGTTCACCATAGACTCAGCTGTCGTATTTTCATGCAAAATTACCAAGTAGGCAAAGAACCAGACTATCTCCAGATAGGTGTCTTTTCTAGAACCAGCAAAGGAAAATTATTTATACTAGGCAAAACAAAAAACCTCTTGTTTATGGTCACTTATGGCACCAATTTCAATTTTGAGCCTCGTCTATATTCTAGACTTTTTAAAGGATTTTTGTTTTACTTTTTTCATACAAAAAGATTTGAATAAAAAAAAGTTTGCCAACCAATTGACCTCTTAACATATTGAAGTTATTGAAGAGGTAAGGGCAAAAACAATATTTTATTCCTTTTTTTTGGGTTAATTTTTAGCCTTCTAAAATCATAAATACAGGTACATGCTTTGCGCTGCTCTTAAAATTGTGTGTCGTTTAACTCTTTTTGCATACTTTGTATGCTGATTTTCAAAGCTGACTTTTTCGCAAAAAAAAAAATAAAAATCAGGAATACATGTCGCCATCAGAGTGTCAAAAGTGTTGGGTCAAGATCAGGACCGACAGAAGCTGATCTGGGTCCAACTGTTTGCAAAGGTTATCAGCAGACTACAAAAGGATATATGCATTAGGATCTTCTGTTGTTGTTGATTTATTGTTGATTGTTATTCCCATTGTGGGATTTTGTAATTGTTCTGTTTTTTTTTTTTTTTTTGTGCGTTACTTTATGTCCGTTCTAGTTTCTCAGCTTTGCTTAGTTTGTCTTCCTGATGTCTCGTGATTGTTGTGTGTCTCTTCCTCGCGGTGCCATGGGTTTGTCTGCAGTTTGTAATTGTGGTATTTCCTGATCATACTCACTTACTATTCTTGTAAAATGTTTGTTTTAGAAGAACTATATTAAGGGAGATAAGGAAGGGTTCATATGAATGATTTTGAGTAGGCGAGATGCAAGCTCTAAGGAACCTTCATAAAACTATTTTACATTTGTGGAAAATGCATGCATTTCCTTAGCATTTTAAGGCATTATAAACAGCTGACAGTCAGTTAGAATGATTCTTTTATATTCTAGTATGAACATTTTAGGGTGTAGGCCTAACTCTTTTTGAGCACGAATCTCAATATTGATTCTTTATTCACTTTAAAATACGCATTGCATCAATATTTTGACAGATCAAAACAAGGTCAGTCTTATTCTTTACAATCTGTGGAGCGCATGGTCCCAAACTTTCGGGTCTATCAGAACAATCATCTTTTTTTCATTTTTTTGTTTCTCGAACACTGACAACTCTCATATCAAAATGCGAAATACCATGCTTGGCACAACGATCGATAAACTCGTGCTGTCAGTGCTTTTTTGTTGTTGTTTTTTTTTTAAGTTTTTAGCAGTTTACAAAAGTCATTCTCTAGCGCGGACAGGGGCGCAACTTGCCTTAAATTAATAGTCTGCACTTAGAAATAGCGTATGCCAAAATGAGACGCCGTAAGGATGAGAGTATATAGTAATGCATGACACCATTTGAGACGCCACGAAATGAAAATGCGGCGCCACGATATAGCACACTCTAGTTAGTGGTGTACAATATAAAATCTTTAAAAAATCAGGGCCTTCTTTTTACTTCGTTTTTGGGTGCCGAACCTTTAAAGAAAGTAATGCCACCATAAATATGAAAACACCTGCCACAATTTGAAACACCTGCCACAATTGGAATGAGGCAGATTAGAATTGCTTTTCTACACACACTTTCTATATGTATTAACAATAATAAAACTGGCATATAATAATCCCATAGTTTCGGTTTAATACGTACGCTAATGCGTTTTGCGTAAACGGGTGCTATATATTCGTCCCTGACGGAATAAAAAAAATAGTTATCGACGACAGCTGAACGCCGTTTAAATGTGTAAATTTCAAAAAGGAAGAGAAGCAAAGGGACACAATCCAATACGGAGACAGAAACAATCAAAATTGCTAAGACACCGAAATTTTGATCGAAACCAAGACTTGAAAGTTAACTGCGTCCCTTTTAGGCCTTTATATGACTTATGGGTCTTAAAGGGTATAGTTATGGATCATTTTTTATGAGTTTTCTGGTAAAAAAGCAATTTCGCCCTCCAATCTTTCCAGACCCCCGCCCTCATTTGCCCCTCTTCCCGCCCCCTCTACCCCCGCTCCCCGCCCCCTCTACCCCCGATTCCGCCCCCTCTACCCCTGATTCCGCACCCTCTATCCCCGTACCCCCGCCCCCCCCTGTCCACCCCCTCATTTAAAACACCAGGGGCAGAAAAAATGAATTGACCGTACCACACGGAGACCACAGCTTTTTTATAATCTTTATTAGCATACAGTATTTATATATTTACAACATAATCCCATTTTCCACACGAAATCTACTACATGCTTCTATTTTAATACTATTTTTGCTCTAAGAATCATTACTTTTCTTTTTTAACACATAACTAGTGTGTAGAAAAGAAATGAAAGAAGAAGAATTAAGGATGAAGATAATTTTAAAACACTCCGTTCTGGATATTACAAAAAAAGCAGAAAAATTATTCTAGGAGTACAAAAATATATGTATTGATAGTTGAGTGACGGCAAATCTTAACATAAAATAACAGTGTGAAACACTGTTGTTGGGAATATTGTGAAGCAAGAGAGAGACCACAGCCTTTTAACAGTCAACCACAAGTATCACTGTTGAGCTAAGTATGTATAAACGTGAAACTAATTTGACAACTAACGAGTGACAATTTCCCCATAATGCGATTTGTTCATTCGATTTTCCTCATCAATTAGCCCACTTCACCGAGACAGGTCCTCAATCTCGATTACTTCAATTCAGATGTAGCTGGGGGAATCAATGGCAGACAGGTTTTAAGCAAATTCTCAGGGATAGATTTGGTTCTCTAGTAGTAGACTCGTATGTGTGTGATACTTTGCTAACCTTGGATTCAGTCAAAAAAAATATATAGGATAATGGTGATAATACATTGACTATATCACAGAAAGGCCCTAGCATGGGTAAAGTACAACTACGCAACTAGCAGGTTAGCAAAGAGGTAGCTCATGAACTCAAATTTGGAGATATAGCTGTCATTCAAATACAAACAATTTGCAGTAGAGTGACAGGAATTTTAATACTCACTGATTGGCAGTTTAGGATGTTAAAAAAAGTAAAGACAATAGTTTTCTTCCTTATTATCAGTAACCTATGTCGTAGATACACATTGGAATTGCCTCTATGAGGAAATCCAATGTGTACTTACAACATATGTCTTTTAATAATTGAGTTTTTCACCATAACCTTTTTTTAAAGAAATTCTAAACCACTTTCATTTATTCAAAGAAATGAGCATGTAGAAATAAACAACTTTTCATGTAGTTTGTCATGTACCTGGATGACAATAATAGACTGTCTATTTTATGCTTATGACAGCTTATCTTAAGATGTTTTATGGGAGTATATTGCTAAATTGCTATTTGAATGGCTCTAATTAGCAGTTAAGTCAGATGGAAATATAAGTTCTATTTTTTCAGTTAATAGTTTCAACTGTGACGATTGCTTTACATGAACATGCCACATTTACTGTTATGTAAGGTAAGAACTCAAGATTCGTCACAAGGAGAAAGTTATTCTTTGATTATAAAATAATTCTACTTACAAAATTGATGTAGGATATTTGCTTTCACATAATAAAGTGGTCAATCAGCAATCCTGTTGACGATCTCATTTGAGGCTAGAGAGATAGCTAGAGAGAATATTTCTAAACACAACCCTTACAGATGTACATGTAAAACATACTGATCTAGATTGCCAATTATTTGATTAAAATATTTTGATACTGTGATATTCCATTTGCTTACATTTCTTGGTGATTTCAATGAGTGATGTGATAAGTAAATTTGATGAGCTTGAGCTGTGATATAGTTTGAAATGACTAAAATAGTGTTGTGTATAGGAGTGTTGGAAATTACAACAACAACCCAATCATGTGGTCACTCTAAATATGTAAGCTCTTTCATTCATTATTTAGAGACTGAACATCATCATCAGTCGACAATGGATAAAATGTTACTGGAGGTAAAAACCTTTAATTTTGAAATCAAGTATGCAACACAGAGAGTCAGCAAGTAAGCGCCTTAAGAATTTAACTACCCCCTACCCTAAAGAGAAATATTAACGACCATCTTTTTTCTTAAATATGTTCTCAAAAGGTTAAATATGTTCTTAAAAGGGTATCCTTTGGAAGCAAAGACTGCACCAAAGAAATGAAACTAGAGTGTGCATATTTCCTGGGCCAGACTAGCTAGTTTCTGCCATTTAGGCTTCTGCTGGGAAAGGGCTGACCTCTTGGCTCTCGTTTGTGGTGTCTTCTGTGAGTTTGTCACTTTCCCATTGGTATCCTGGGTCAGGTGTGGTACTTGATTGTATCGATTCCTGATCTTTGCAACCTTACTTACTTTCATCAGTGACCCTCTAATAGTTTCAAGGTTCCACAATGAAACCCATGATCCCAAAGGACAAGAAAATAAAATCAACACTATAGTGAAGGGCATGGAGACGTTCTACGGCCGCCGCACAGTCCCAGTCACCAGCTGTAGTGAAGTCAAATATGTTCTTAAAAGGGTATCCTTTGGAAGCAAAGACTGCACCAAAGAAATGAAATTAGAGTGTGCATATTTCCTGGGCCAGACTAGCTAGTTTCTGCCATTTAGGCTTCATCAGTAAAGCCTGTTAACTCACAAGCTTGTTTTGCAATATTTTAGCTTTCTGGCGATGGGAGCGTTTGGTTGTAACAGCGTAGTTACTAAGGTGTCCCTCATTTATTTAAAAGTAAACATAAGACTGCTTAGGTAACTGTTGAAATAACTAAATAGACATGAAATCTATGTAATATGTAAGAACGCTATTTTCTATATGTTCTGATACTAATAGAATGATATGAACCATAATGGTATCATTTACAATACATTCTGGGAAATGTCTGACCTCTTGGCTCTCGTTTGTGATGTTTAATTGTGTTTTTGTCATTTTCCCATGTAGTATCCTGAGTCAGGTGTGGTGTTTGATTGTATCAATTCCTGATCTTTGCCACTTTTCTTACTCCAGTGACAAATTTCTCACGAAGTATCTTGGCCTCAAAGACAATCTACTCCCCATTTTAAAACTGTTATTAGTATCCAACAAAAATAATTTTGAAATTTATAAAAATC
The DNA here is from genome assembly GCA_964019695.1 of Loripinus fragilis. Taxonomy (NCBI): domain Eukaryota; kingdom Metazoa; phylum Mollusca; class Bivalvia; order Lucinida; family Lucinidae; genus Loripinus; species Loripinus fragilis. The sequence goes on from OZ026523.1 coordinate 23,204,395, forward strand.
ATCGTATGTCGACCATGGATAAAATGTTATGGAAGGTAAGAACCAAGTATGCAACACTTTTTGTTAGCAAGTAAGCGCCTTATGGTGTCCTGTTATTGCTAAGCCAGATTAAAGCGTGATTATACGAGGGAAGATCAAAAAGTTCTTGGCCCCTTGTACTTTGGGCTACCAGGGAATGAAAATTTGACCATCACTTTTCAATATAATCTCCCTTCAAGGCAATGCACTTAGCCCATCTCTGTTCGAGCTTTCTTATCCCTTCAAAAAAATGTCTTTTACTGGTCCCCACAGTACTCGTTTACTGCCTCTATGACGCATGAACTGCTTCCATACTGTGTACAACGAAGATGCGCTTTCAGTTTTTTGAACATATAGAAGTCACAAGGAGTCATATCAGGAGAATATGGGGGGAAGGAAAGGATTTTAAATGCACATCCAGTCGCAGCAGTCAAAGCAACTTGTGACGTGAGGGCAGGAGCATAGACCTGCAAGAGCCGAACAACAAGAGTCTTTTTCATGTCCTCTTTCATGAGATTTCCTGGCGAAGCCGCCTCAAGTTGCCTGCATAATATCCACCGTTTATCGTGCGACCTTACTCAAGATAATCAATTATGACCACCCCTCGACTATCTCAAAAGATTTAGGCCATCACCTACCCTGCTGAATGAACCCTCTTAAATTTCTTAGGAGGAGGTGAGCAAGGGTGCTTCCATTGTTTGCTATGCATATTTGACTCTGGGTCGAAGTGGTGAACCCATGACTCATCTGGGGTTACAACTCGTTCAATAAAATAGCTTGGATCATCTTCGTAGCAAGACAGGAGATACCTAGAAATATCGAGCCAAAGTAAGTAAGGGGGCAAAGATCAGAAATCGATATAACCACACCTGACCCAGGATACCAATGGGAAAGTGACAAACTCACAGTTAGACACACAAATGAGAGCCAAAAGGTCAGCCAAGTCCTTTTTTGATCATCGGTCAACAATCACGGCACCCATCTTGCAGAAACCTTTGACATACCTAAGATGTAGGTTTGGATTGATCCCATAAAACTTATTTCCACTTTGCTAGCTATGCTTCGCAGGTCTCGCCTCCTATCAGACATAATCAGGGTGTGCACGACCTTGACATTTTTATTAGCGGTGGCCTCTTTGGGGCCGCTAGACTGTCCTTCATCCTCAACACTCTCTCCCCTCCCCCCCCCCTCTTTAACTCTGCTGCCCATTTTTCACTGTGCTATAAGAAGGAGAGTCCTTCCAAAGGGCTTCCATGAAGTCTTTATGAGTTTCCTAGAGGGCATTCCTTTCTTATATAAGTACTTGATAACCACTCTGATTTAAATTTCTCTATTTTGCAAATGTTTTGCACCCTCCTTTCATAAGCAATTAAGCATGACCACATGCTTTTCTCACTCCCATTGTCCTTCAATTAGATCGATTAATTCAATGACAAAGATTTTAATTCAATGATTCTTACCAAAGCATATTGGACGAGAACTTTTTGATCACACCTCGTATACAACGTTTTGGGTGTAAAATAGTATCTTGTAGTTCTCTTTTCAATAGGTCATATACATAACAAACTTAAGCATAAACAAAAATATATTACTCAATGCATCAACTCATAAATCATTATGTACTTTAGTTCGTTTAAAAATGAACATTTGCTTTTCTACATGTAATGATCAAATAACATGTTTTCCCAAAGAAATTGTTTCCATTTATTAATTGCAAACTTTATAAATACACTTTCATATTTTTTGTGAAATAATATATTGTGGGCTTTAAAAATATGACAAAATACTGTTATTATTTTTTTGTTCTCGATTATAGATTAAGAAAATAATCTTTCTTATGTAGCGCTTAGTTTAGGATCCATTTCCATGTTCTGTCAAATTTACTAAACTAACATATAAAACTGAAGAAACTTTTAGAAAGATAAAATAAATAAGATCTCATAACTGCACTTTTCTACTTTAACATTTTACTTATACATTCAACCTTCAAAAACTGTGTTAATTATTCTACATCAAGCTTAATGTTCCTCGTCAAATTGCGTCTTATAAATTGACAAAGTGGTATCGTAAGTAAAAATAACTGTTTAGTTTCTTTTGGTTTTATAGTATCATTTGTGATGAGTGTCATGGTGAGCTCCATCATTGAAAATAATTTCCCATAATAATAAAAGATTTCATTCTAAACAAACCATTTACTTATAAAGTTTTCAATGTTGTCGCAAAAAGTACAACAATATGTACGGTATGTTGGTTGGAGATATAATAAAGTTAAATTATAAAGCTTGAAACATTTGAGTTTTGATATATATGTCGTCAAGTATTTTGTATAAGACACACATTAACTGGTTACAACTATACATGCATACCTTATATTAAAGGTGAAATATATCACATTTTAGTTCAATTTACTTTTGATATAATCTATCTGGATTGCTAATAAATATCTTGAGTTTCCTTTCCACACAACTTTTAGTAATTGTAGGTGTTATATTTTATCTTGTATGAACCAAATATATCTAACACCGCCCGGTGACGACCTCAATGGTCGTCAGTTCTAAGGTGATGATAATAATGTTGTTGATTTATTGTGTACTGTTGCTTCATTTTCAGTAACAGTATTGTGTTGGGTTGGGTTTTAGACATCTTTTCCTTGAATCAATCATGTCATTTGCAAAGCAAAACTACAATTGTATGCAAATTTATTAATTTGACCAGGAGAGGGGGGTCACACACACACACACACACACACACACACACGTTAAAACTCCAAAATACGTCAGCAATTAGTCAAATTCTGATACACGTCACATCAAACATCAAATATCAGCGACATTTTATCCCCCATCTAAGTTTTTTTTCAGAAAATGGCCATGACTGGTGTCCTGGTCATCATGGTCATGAATGTATTGTATTAGGGGTCTTGTTAAGAAGTGGTTTTATGGTGTAGTTCTTCTCTATGTACTTTCTAGATTCATCATTGTTATATTTGCTTTCACACACACACACACACACACACACACACACACACACACACACACACACACACACGCACGCACACACACACAGTTTCACATTCGACTCGACCATTATTGTCTGACTATCTATTCTGGGAAACTTACTCTAATACCATTAATAGCTACCACTCGTTTCAGCACTAATTTGCACATTAAGCCCTGGAGCATATTAGGCGTAAAATACAAAACGCACTTAACACGCCTCAATGATTTCTCAGATAATGAACGTGCCTGTCTGCCTGTTAATGATGGACTTCTAGCTGCTTTAGGCACTATGGCAATAGCATTAACATTTGTCCTGTTGAGCACAGGTTCCAACTATATATCTATCTGGTATATGTGTCCAACCAGCGGGGTTTGATTTATTGTATATGTATGGTTTCACTTGTTGATTGAGAACAGTGTGTGTTCTGGGAAGCCAGTTGATCTGGATCTACACTGATTTCTTCGGATTAATGGATTTAACAGGAAAAGGGTTAATACATGTACGCAATAAAGGGGGCACGCAACGTTTTTTGTTACTTTTCTCAGGTTTTTTCGACAATTGCTAATTCAAATTAAAAAAAATCATTTTCTAAGAATAAGATTAAGACACATGAGTCGCAGCCCACAAAGTTGCCTTCCTAATCTGATGACCTGATTATCTTGACTTTAAGAAAATCCAAACACTAAGACAGAAAGTTAAATAAGAGGTTAGTAAAAGTTCAGGGATAGTTTACTCAGATGAATGTCGAAGTTTTAGTAGTGAATCTCCCTTCCAATATTTGAAAAAAAATCTTATGTTCAAAAACAGGTCTCTTCTAAAAGAAGACAAAATGAAAATAAGCAAAGTGATAGTAAAAATACCCGTGGCTGTGCTAAGGTTTGAAAATCCCAAGTAATACGTTGTGGCTCAGATACCAGGTGGTTTAGCGTGGAATTTGGTTTCTAATGAAGTCAATGATATAGACTACTGCAATTGCAAGACTCCTGCAAATAATCATGGGTTTGCAGAATATGGAAAAGGGTCATGATGTAGATAATAACTTAATTACAGGTTATCATGTATCCTACAGTGTATAATAATTACATTATAAAATGTAAATATAAGTTTCCTGAGGCTCATGAAAGGATGAATGCTGTCTATGCACTTCAAAGTTAATGTGACAACTTTCATTTTCAAAGCAAGCCTTTTAATGAATCTTTAGGATTTTGCGCTGGTTCAAAAACCCATGAACCACAGAAATATAATTGACAACTTACTTATTGATGTGCAATACACTTCAAACAGCGCATTCATTTGCTAGTGGAAAAGAAGCCTCTTGTTTTATTCATTGGCTGTTGCATCCACGCAGTCTGACCAGCGCCATTGTTATCCGTTAAAGGGAAAAGAGTTTACATGTAACTAAAATTTTCATCCTTTTAGCTAGTGGCTTTTGCTGAACAGGCTGATAGATACCATATGCCTGATTGCAAACCCCGAATACAGGTTTTCTCGCGTCAAAGCCCGGATGAATGTAGTAGTTTATATTGGTTCATGATGGGTTCACTTCAAAGTAAGAAAGGTGGCAAAGATCAGGAGTTGATACAATCAAGTACCACACCTGAACCAGAATACCACATGGGAAAGTGACCAAACACAAAAGCATCACAAGCGAGAGCCAAGAGGTCAGTCCTTTCCCAGCAGGTGACCACAAGGCAGCAATGAACAGACGCGAAAGCGTGACAAACACATGGCATAAATAACACAAATGATCCACAAAAGAAGTTACAGAGACGACAATGGGTTCAAAGTAAGTAACCCCTGAACAGTGTCACGTTAATTTTGAAATGAAACCATTGAAATCATCCTTTCACAAATCTCCAATAATTGAAAAAAAATTCTAACATGTAAGTATTTACTTAGACCCATTAAACCCGGTACAAATGTCGTGGCTGCATATTATCGCTATTTTAAGTGCTGCGGTTATCATGGTTATTGGGATTGGTGTTTGAGCAATATCTGAGACTGTAGTATGCATGTATCGATATAGTTGAAAAATTTCAAACGACAATTAAAAAAAGAAGTGTTACCATTATTTTGAGTGACTTTAAAACGGTTGTGTTTAAAGTGTCGAAAATAGCTATAGTAGGTACCTTTTTCTTGTTGGTGATCATATAAATCGTATTTGAAAATTCAGTCTTAAACACAGTAGGCTGATCGATTGGTTTTTTATGCCTGACAATTCACAGATATATGGTGAAAACTTATGGTGAAATAATTGAGATAATAAGCTTTTAATCTACAACATACTGAATTTTGAAAGTCACCCTCTAAGAGAGTCAGGGCCTATATTATTTTAGCTGTGATAATCATGTTGTGTTTGATTGTGAAAGGGTCGATAAAAAGCTTATTCTAGTTTTACTTAACGAGTATTCATCCTCTTTTTCAATCTCGTCTGCTGATAACCTTCACAAACAGTTTGGACCCAGACCAGGCCCGACATTACGTCAGGCCTGATCTGGATCCAAGCTGTCTGACACGCTGATCGTATTCCTGAAAGAACTTTTCGAAAAAGTTTGATTTTGAAAAAAAATCAGCAGCGGAGAAAATTTCCCAGGGGACACAATTACTATTTTATGGGTTGTTTACACTGTATGTGCTTCTGATTGACTGTCAGACCAGTGATGTAATTTTATAAATAGTATGAACTCATGATTTAGATTAAATAAAGGGGTTCTCCTGGTCATCCTTCGATCTTATTTCACCAGAAGCCAGCTGATCTGGATCTACACTGTTTCCAAAAGGAGGCATTGAATTTTATGCCCACTATGCACTTAGATCGAAAATGACATATTAAGAATGGTTATCGAAATACGCCTGCAAGGCTTGTAAAGGCACAAATGTCAAAACTGATCAGGAAAAATAATGATTGGGTTTCGCTAAGCTGAAAAACGCACATTAACAGAAAGGTCATGGATTACTCTAATCGGATAAAATGCATTCTTATTGTGTTCTCTTAAGCTATGCAACCGACTTCAAATGATTTTAGCTAATTATACAATTGATGCATTCTTTTGAGGTTAGCAGCAGGAGTTGTCAACCCGAGAACAGTGATGTTTGCGGAGGCGAAGCCGAGGTGAACATCACTTTCGAGGGTTGACTAATCCAGTGTTAACATCAGGAGTTGTCAAACCGAGAACAGTTATGTTCATGGCGGCGAAGCTGAGGTGAACATCACTTTCGAGGGTTGACTAATCCATATGTTAACCCTCGAAAGTGACAGAACACACCAATTGTTTTGTTGTATGACACTGTCTCTCTTTTCCTATTTCATATCAAGGCTGTCTTTATACTCAATTTAGATGTTCATTGTGCACTGAAAACAAGATTATTCCAACAACTGATTTTTACGTTCCTGAAACTCATATGAAATGTGCAAAAGAAATACATATTTTTAAATGAATGTCCTCATTTAATGATCAAATTCTTAATTTAACCATTTGACTTATGAAATATACATATTAAGAAATTGTTCTAATCTACGTTTTATCTCTCTCTGGAATGTAAAAATTTGGTGTCAGTTTTCCGATGTCTATTTTTAGCTGTCAGGCAGTGATGTGTAACCGTCCTGTTCCATCTATTTCAAGCTGCCTGGCAGCATTTACAAATCTTGATGTCTACCTGTCCTGGGAATAAAATTTGTTGATCACTGATAGACATTAAGCTCTCACTCCCTATCAACATAAACATCGAACTTTTTGAAGCTGTACAAACATATATTGTTAAAACCAAACGCTTTTATCTCTACACCTATCACATAGAAGTATAGACCCATAATAAGACTTGTGTGGTGTGGTGCTTGATTTTATCGATTCCTGATCTTTGCCCTCTTTCTTACTTTGTGACTATTTTAAAACGAAAAGATTTTACAAGGTTTCAGGAGCGTGCTCCAAGCCTACTCATTCATCATCATTTTTTTTTCTCTTTTCCAGTATTCAATTTTCATAGACATAGTGCAATTTTGCCATTATACCATTTCTAACGTTGGAATCAACATTAACAAACTACGAGCTTGCATTTTCCCTCTTTTTTCAGTGATTTTTGTTATTAAGTATTTTTTTCTGTTCTACATTTTCACATTACGTTAACATACCATACCTTTGCACCAAATAGATTAACTAGACCTGCTAAAATTTCAGAACCGCCATAACGAAGTGCTGAATAGTGCACATAATGTATGTGTTAATTAAATGAGAGCAACAGCATGTAATAACAGTGCCGTTTATGAAGACGTAACATACACATATTTGGCGCATAGGTATGTTGACATAACAAGTACGATTGTATTAAAGTATTATATTTCAACAGCTTAAACAAACAACGCCATTAGATTTGTATCTGATTATTGCAACGAGAAGAATAACATAAGCTTTTAGCATTCGTTCTAATCCTTTTACATTCTGTAACTTGTATATATTTGTATGCGTATCTTACCAAGTTGAATTAAAATATGTTTAAACTAAGATATGTCACAACAAGTTCAGCCAATCAGAGGAGGTCTTTTATAGGAGTCATATTGCAATATCGAATTAACATTGACCAGAGGATTCAATACCAGAACTCAAGATATATTTAAAAGCAAACAGTTCGCTTCTCATAAAAATAGCAAGTAAATTTCTAAATAAAAAAAGGGTTGTACAAATTTAAATTGGTGGTATTATGGCAACCTGTCATCTCGGTAAAATACAACTTTTAAAATATTGTCTAACCACTCGTATATGTCATAGGGGTAGTGTTTGCCGTAATACAAGTGTACAGTGGGAGTTTAACGACATTTCTAAAACAATAACTTTGAGGGAAATGTTAATTCTATATTTTGTGCAATCACTGGAAACGTGCGAAATGTAAAAATGTGTGCAAGCTTGTGTGTAGGTTTAAAAGTGTGTACACATCTTGGCGGCTTTACACCTTTAAAAACCATTTCAACCCTTTTCAGACCAATAGAAATTTCCATAGAGCTACATGCCATAAAGTCAGGATGGTCAATTGTAGATGTTTTGGGATGCCAGGTTATAATTTCCCAAAAGATATTGTACATGTTTTTCTTTCTCTGAAGATCAATTTTGTCTCAGCAAATATTGCAGACCCTGGTGAAATGCAATATTATGCGGAGCATTCTTTCTCTGATAATCAATTTTGCCTTTGAAAATAGTGCGGACCCTAATGAAATCCAACATCACGTGGCATTTAATCTGGGTCTTCATTGTTTGCAAAAGTATCCGTTTAGAGGTTTCCAGTATACAAATGGTAAAACGTCAAAGCATTTTCCTTATATGGTAGTGTTTCCCAGATTTGTTTTTCTTTTTTGAAAAAAAAGCCAAATGAATCAACAAACTTGTCACGTGTTTCTTTAAATGAAGACGTTCTTCAGAATCTCTTGACGAAAATATCAATGATAGTAAGACAATTTTTATTCGATTTAAGAGAACTATTCTGAGGAAGTAATCTTCCAAAAGCTAACAAATACCTATTAATGACTAGATTTGTTTGTCTAAGTCGTCTTTGTAATTCCTTGGGCGTAATTTCGAGGGTATCAATATTAATCATTCAAGAGCATCGCAGACGAGCAAATAGACTGGTTCTCTGTTTTCACTGCAGTGAAACGCAGCCGAGCTGTGAAAACTGGAACCAATCTAATATTGAAAATAAGTTTTGTGCCGCCTTTTCTTATATTGCGCATCGATTCTGGCAAACATACATCCAGCTTGCTTGTCATAAGGAGGAAGAATTTAGACAAAAGTAATAATCACTCGAAGACAGGAAACTAGTAAATTGAATGGAAGTCTCTTAGAGAAATGATATGTATTACAAGTGTTAGCTTTTCAAATGGATAAATACTATTTTATGTAATGGATTCAGATGAGGTGATACCGTGGGTAGATATTACTTCTAGGAAGATACTTGATTGAGTTGATATACTTAATTAAGCTGATATACTTGATTTAGCTGATATTTTGGAAGAACCTTAAATTCCCTGAACGTTTCCAGTGAAGATACTTGAATTTGTTGGTAGGTTGCTTTAGTCATTCTAGTTGAATCTGAGTCCGCTACAAATATCAGGTTTCTAATAAGTATTTTACTGAACAAATTTATTAATTTGTTCATTGATTAATGTATATATTTATCCATAGGCATAATATTGTGGCCTGTCAAAACGTAATTTGGATGAGCAAATTGGCCATCTTGTAGATATAGAAATCTTTCGAGTAACAACAGTTTTGTATGTTATTGATTCTTAATCCTCCAAAAAATGTTCAGGACCAAAGGAAGAGAGAAATGTGCCCATAAAATATCGGCATTAACCCTTTTCATTCTGATGAATTATCTAATTATTTGATACAAAAAGTATGGAATTGTCCATTTTGTATTTTAAGGAGTTGCCGTTAAAACCTTCTATACAATAATGTATTTCTGTGCAAGAAGATTGTTTTAGCAGAGCAAACAGTGTAGACTCTAATGAAAAATAGTAAGTGAGTATGATCAGGAAATACCACAATCACAAACCGCAGACAACCCCATGGCACCGCGAGGAAGAGCCGCTCAACCATAACGAGACACCAGGAAGACAAATTAAGCAAAGCAACCAGCTCTCTCTTCCCCATCAAGATGATTGCAATACTAGAATGGACATAAAGTAACGTACAACAAAACATAGAACAGTTACAGACTCCCATAACGGGAGTAACAATAAACAAAAAGTCAACAACAACAGAACCACCGCCCTAGAATGGACAGCAGCATTTCATGTAGGTATTTACTGTTTGCCAAAGTACCTATATACTAAAAGGATTCATTCTTACGATATATTCTGAATTATTGTACCAGAACAGCTTAGGGCTATTTTAATTACAGGTAAAATTAATTAATCTGATGCTAACTATTATAGATTTAATAAACAATTTGAAAAATAAAAAGACATCCAACGTTACTATCATTTTTATGTTTAATGGCTAGATATTCAAAATATGTAAGGCAGTTTCAAAATTAGATTTTACTAAACCTGTAAATGTAGACATCATTAAGTAAGCCATATTAGTGTGAAATATATTACAATGACTATCTCGACAAACTATATTCCTTAATCACTACCCTAGAAATTCAACTTGTATTAAAACAAGTTACTGCATATCAAGGAATACAATTAGTTTCAACTGACAAAAATGTTTGCAGATGCCTGTAAGTGTAGAAACTAGTTTTGGTTTAAACTTTATTTTATTTTTATAGTACATGTATATGACAAGTATATAAAGCAACACATTATACAATTACAATATACGACCACTATACAAATGGGATTCAGAAGAAAGTGAAATGACTTATTTGTATATGTATCCCAAGAGTTCACATTACTAGTATGTGTACTATCATGTCGTAATTGTCATGTATGTCGTGAAATTAGTCGCACTTTGTTGCTATTTAATAATAAGTATAGTCACTAAATAAAATGCTATTGGGTTGTGTGTATCCGCACATACGTATAAGATCACATTTTAATAAATTTTATACCTGTTTACATGCATTTTAGCACTTTTAAATTCGTTTTTAAATGTTCAATCCGTCATTTGCCTAACAGACACGTTAGAACCTAGTTTTAAATGGCTGAACTACCAAATAAAAGTGCCCTATCACAAATGTATGATGTTATCCCATCCATTTTTACCACTGATTATTTACTCAACGACAGAATAACAAATAGCTCAGTTCTTCTCAAGCAGTTTCAAATATGCATTTTAGTTCCTGATACATTAATGCAACTGCTGGAAGTAATCGAAATATATTAATGATTGGGAGTTTTTGTATGTGTGCAATATTTTTGGAACATGTTTTCATTTATGAGACGAGTTTTGTTGGTTTTATTCCTAGGATGCAAAAAAACAATGGCAATATTTATGTCTCTTTCAATGTTATTCTTGTATATGCTAATACCAGGTAAAAAAATCAAACAAAACTCGAACTGATAGTATAAATAAGATGGATGCCATGATAAAAAAAAATCAAAAGTAAAAAGAAGTCTCCCTTTAAAACTATGTCTACAGATAAAAAATGAGTTTTATTTTAAATTCAAACCTCTATTTTGCCTACATGCTGATGTGATGTACAAGTACTGTCCTGCCAGTCAAGAGTGACAGTTACGTCATGTTTTGTTTACAAAGTTATCAGGGATTAATATTCGATACATCACTTGTGTATTAATCCTATCCGCAGGATAGGATTAATACACATGTAAACTATCGATTCGCGTAAGCTCAAGTGGAATGTACAAGGGATTAATATTCGGTATATCACGTGTGTATTAATCCTATCCGCAGGATATGATTAATACACAAGTAAACTATCGATTCGCGTTAGCTCAAGTGGAATGTACAAGTTAGAATTTTGCTTAACAATTGTAAAACAAAATATTACGTCACTGTCACTCTTGGCAGGCAGCACAGTATACTGTTGGCTACTTTAATGAATGATGAATTTCATGGCTGGTCTGTTGCAGCTAATAAAACCCACTGCCCGCCTATCAAAGCGTACACAGAACTGTTAATGTCTTTCATGATATCTGCAGATCGCGATGTATGGAGTCATATGGAACAAGGTATTGATGAACTGTTCATTTCTTTAATGAAACAATATCCCTAAGGATATACTTCATAACAAAATAATCATTGAGAGATGGGTCTGTTTAATATTGTGCTTTGGAAGAAGACAGTAAGCAAAATATACACCCTGCCATTAGTTAATGGAACTTCTTTCTCCATGTGTGTCAAATAGTACAGTCCGCCACTTTGGAATTGTCTACTTTCAATGATAGGGGTTGGCTTGGAAAGTTTTTCAAATGAGTTTTGTTGCAAACAGCACAAAACCCTGATAAGACGTCTCAGTATGTCAGTGTTATCTCATATGGTTCTACACTTTTAGCTAATCCAGTTTTTTGGGGGTAATATGCACACATTGGTTAAGTTTTACATATGTTTTAGCTGTATACAAAAGCTTAGGGTTACGTTGTAATCAAAGGTAAATCGTTTGTTGAAGTTGAACCCTGAAGCAATAAACTCTGAAGCAAATCTAAGTTTAAACTGTGGACTCTGAAGCCAAGCAAAGTTTAAACTGCAAACTTTATCTAAATCTGAAGCTCAAATTAACCCATATATTTTCATTGTTATCTTAAAGTAAGAAAGAGGACGAAGATCAGGAATCGATACAATCAAGTCTCGTCTAATGTTTCAGTTGTCCCTTAAACTGGTAAACTTCAGCCAAAGGCCACCAAAAACCATTTAATTGGGAATGCATGATAATTCCTTCAATTTTGTAATTTGATGAGATGAAAATGGATTTAGTACTAAAACACAATTGGCTTTCATCGAGAGCAGACAATACAGGAGCTAAACGTGACGAGAAAGTGCAAGAAAACCAGAGAATGAAACACCGCATAATCTAACAATAAGAAATCGCCAATAAGTCTGGATACATATAAATATGTATAGAGATCAAACTTGAAGTTCTTCTCTTTCTTTATTTATTTATTTCCCAACTAGTTTCAGTTTTACAACCTTCACCAAGGGGCATTTACAAGTAAACAATCTGCGTACATGTGTCATTTGAACGCCCCAGCCTGAAGAAGACAAGACTACACACTTATTCAAACCTGCAAAACTGAATAATTATGAGCTTTAATTTATGCTTTGACAGCCTCTTAAGTTGATAAGACAATATTTGACCATTCATTTTTGCATTTTTACAACTACAAATGATACTAGTTCACCCTTTTAAGACCACCTTGAGACGTGCGTGCGTGCGTGCGTGCGTGCGTGCGTGCGTGCGTGCGTGCGTGTGTGTGTGTGTGTGTGTGTAATGCAGATGTAAGACAATCATCTGATCAGGTGCCTTCGATGAACGCAAACTCAGAAGTACCAGTTTATTTTATTTTATCATATTTTCTGCTTTATTTATATTTCAGGATATGAAAATGTCTAAATGGTACATTAGACGATATATCTGCCAGACAAAAGCATTCATAACCTTACCCAAGGGATGAAAATTGGTGCGATTCTGGATTGTTTAGCAACTCCACATCCAAATTCATTATGATAACAAGTATAGGGCTGTGATCATTTATCAGCTAAAATGTCAATTAAAGATAAACTAAAGTCATTAAGAGAGGAGTTAAGAACTTTTTCGTTCTGGAAGAGTGTGCGATGTGAATTTCTAATCAGTTTGCTGTATGTCTTTATTGGTTGCGGGGCGCTAACCCACATCCGGGAACCATCACAGGATGTATATTTCAAGGTGGCACTCACGTTTGGACTTGCGGAAGCAACGCTAGTACAATGTGTCGGTCATATAAGCGGTGCACATTTGAATCCAGCAATAACAGTCGCCATGTTGGTGACTGGTAAAATAGGAGTCGCTCGATCCCTGTGCTACATGATTGCCCAGTGTGTTGGCGGAATAACAGGCGCTGCTATTCTCTACGGTGCAACGCCTTCTGTATATCATGGCTCTCTTGGAGTGACATTCATCAAAGATAGTGTTAAACCTGCACAGGCGTTTGCGGTGGAATTCATGATCACATTTGTGCTAGTATTTACGTACTTTGCTAATCTGGAGCCAAAGCGAGTAGACATGGGCTCGAGATCCTTGTCAATTGGACTGTCTGTCTGTCTGGGACACTTGTTTGCCGTAAGTATCAATAATGCCAAAATCAATTCAGCTAAATGGTGAAGGATTATGGTAAAGTCAGGTAAATTCGGACGGTCAGCTCAATTCCGACAGCGACCTTGTTTGTTTCATATTTTTATTATTGGGATAAAAATAAACTATTTAAGCAAACAGTGAAAATCCTGATGAGTCGGCTCATTATCTCATCTGGATTTCCACTGTTTACAAAATTAATGCTTTTGAATTTCTCTGATGTCGGAAGTTACCTGACATTACCCTATTAAATTTCCCCTTTCCAAATGTAAATCAAATATATCAGTATGGCTTTATTGAGCTATAAGAATGTACCATAGATGTGGGGAGCTGATTGAAAAGCATCATGACGACATGGGCGGAATCAAGAAAATTTCATTGGGATCGGGGAGGGGGGGTTCTGACAATTATTTTAGTCATTAACTTATTTCAAAGAGTACCATACGAACCTACCTCGAGAAGCAATTAGACCCAAAGGGGGTCCATACCATTATTTCTAAATAAACATATTGCAACTAGTGGATCCGCCCATGGTCATTGATGTGGGGAGCTGATTGAAAAATCCATCCTGAGGATCACCGGTTTGCATGATTACGATGCATGGCAAGTGATGACAACTGGTCATCCTGAAGGATGGATTTTTTCATCTGTCCCTCAGCCACCTGATAGTATTTTCTTGCATACCTTTCAATTCCGCAATTTAATTTTAAATAAGGCTCCTACCTGTTCCTAAATGCGTGAGATGCAATTACAGTTTACGTTTTAGCATCGCTTCAACAACACTTGATGACCATGTGCATGACTTCCAATATACAGTCTCTTGGGTGCCATGAAAAATGTGGGGAAAACGTTATCTCAGATATACTTACTTGTTTTCTCTCCAAAAACAATAAACTAATATTCAATGTCCGCAGGTCAAGACTGGGCCATAAAAGTGAACCCAATAGTGTTTTAGTCAATTAAATACAGTATATCATAGATTGTATCAAGGCTTGTACTGGATATTTTAATGATAAATAAACATATTTTGGCCTTAAATATCATGATCGGTTCAAGAAAATTCAGTCAAGTTGGGGTCAAGAATAAAAGGTTGTAGAGTTTTTTTTTAATGTAATCAACCTATTTAACAGACGGCCGTAAGGACCTCCCTTGAGAAGCATTTGTCCCCAAGGGATTCAATTGCACCTCGAGGGTCCGTACCAGTATTTCTAAGGAAACATATAACAACTTGTGATTTTCCAGGGTGATCTGGACCCCTGCCTCCCCCTTTCCGCCCAATAGGTCTAACCATGAATATTGTCCAGCCTCTAGGAGTTTTGGTTTCTCCTGCAGATTCAGCCAAAAGCTTAGACTGGTAATACTTGATTGATGCCTAGGCTGGACCAGGTCTTATCACATGTCCCTAAAAGGTTTGATTATTCAGAAATATGATTTTTATTCATTATCAGGTATTGAGGTCTGGTAGATAAGTACTCAGTACCAAAATTCTGTGACAGTCATATTTTGTAAACACTCGATACAGCTACAAAAATATATACCTTTGGGTTAAGCTAGCTCATGTTCCACGGGATTTTCACTTGATAAAAAAATTTGTTTTCAGTACATATATTTATATGTTGTTTTTTTTCTATTTGGTACCACCCTGTCTGATACATAGAGAATACTAGGTGAGTGTCTTTTGATATCAGGTTTACCAGGCAAGGCTTTGAGAATGCTTGTTGACATCGCGAGGCTTGCCGAGCGATTCAACATGCGTTCTCAAAGCCGAGCCTGGTAAACTTGATATCAAAAGACGCGAACCTGGTATTCTATTTATCAGTTTACCCATTGTTGAACACTCTTCAAACTAGCGATTATGACGTAATTTTTTATTTTTGTGTTGATTCAGCGTCATTAGCGACGTCATTCAAAAAGTGCAACGTCATCATGACCTGATAAAGATAACATGCCGTGAGATAGGAAACGTTTATTAGGTTATGTTGAAACGATTCAGTTAATATTAGGGGTGACTGATAAAAGCTAGTAGTGATCAAAGAAACTATGTTTTGTATCTGACATAAATAAAAGAGACATGAAAGAATGATATACTTTTTACAGCATAATCAAAACTTATTGACTTCTTTTTCGGAGACATGTTATTGACAGAAAAATGTCAAGTTTGGCTGAAATAACATCTTGTCTGGGATTCTATTTTTGGTATTGAAACACGATTCCTGTTAATTGGTTTGATCTACTCTTAAGTGCCATTGCAGACTTTCAAGAACAGATTGCCAATTAGCAATAATTTGCTGGCATTTCTGGGAAAAAATAAAAACCGTTCGTGAAAGGGGGAGTTCCAAATCTGCCCACGCATAGATTTCTATAATATTTTGTATGTTGAATGCCTATGTCACAACAAGTACAAAAATAAAATAATTTTATTTCTCAAAGACTGTTAAGCATCATGGTCGGTGCCTTGATGTACACCCTCATTGAGTTTATATATGACCTATTAAATATCGGTCTCAAATCATTAGCATTAATGACTGCTATATTCTTTTATTGAAATATGGAAGAAGACTACCCAGGGTATACCTTATATGAATACATCTAAATATACTTTTCTTACACATCAAAATTTGAAATACTCCTTTATTGAACACTAGAATTAGTGAATTAGGTGATTCTGTCCTAATATTTAAAACGTTCTGGTGACTGTCAACCCATGATATTGTTTGAAAACAGGCCATATATATCCTCCATAGGTGTGTAAATTTGCATAAAATTTAGACACCCGGTTAATAGTGCCATACTCTGCATCAAATGAATTAAAGACAGTTTATTATGCATAAGTGATTTTAAATAAAATATTTCAGTAAGTTCTTACAATCCATGGCTTGTTCAACTAGGTCTGGTGTTTCAAAATCTTGTACGTTCTCACTTGAAATTGTTCGGTTTTCAGATTACTTAGATTTCAAAACAGCTGTCTTTATATCATGTTGAACTTCTCTCTTTATATTGATATAGTGTTGACATATTATCATATTCTGGTCCTTGAGGAACATTGGGTTTCGACAAAAATAGAATAATATTTAAGCAATAGGAGGCATGAGAGCTGTAGTACCGTGTTCCACATTTAAAAATAGTATCCTTAGTTTACAGTCCCTAAGTCATGCATTATGTACATTCTAAAGAATGGTTTACGGAAAATTTATTTGAATTGCATAGTATTTGATTGGTATTGCTTGTGTTCATTTCTCCTTCATTAATTCCTATACATCAACCCATTTCATAAGGGTATCCAAAATTAATAACAGACACTTGCAAAACCACAATGTAAAAATGTATTTATTATTACTCCAAAAGTTTTAAAGCTGCTCTAATATATAAAGTTGGAATTGAAGCAAATAAAAAGGGATATTTTTAGATAATAAATGGGATTTATGCAAACCAAACATCTATTTGTCTTGGTTCACATCTGAGCTAAGGGTGAGCTTAGCGCTGTGAAACCGGTTTAAGCCCTCCAGTAAAATATTTTTACTGACCGTTCCAAGGCGGTACTTCTTTTGTGGATCATTTGTGTTTTGTGTCTTGTGTTTCTCATGCTTTCTCGTCTGTTCATTGCTGCCTTCTGGTCGCCTACTGGGAAAGGACTGACCTCTTGGCTCTTGTTGGTGATGTTAATTGTATTTTTGTTACTTTCCCATGTGGTATCCTGGGTCAGGTGGGTGTGGTACTTGATTGTATCGTTTCCTGATCTTTGTGGTCTTTCTTTCTTATAAAACAATTAGCAAATTGTTGAACTTAAACGTATTGAACAAGTTAAAAAAAGGTTTGGGCTGTCAGACAAGATTAAACAGTCTATGTGCTGATATTTCTGTGATAAAAGAAACACAATTTTAATTCTCAAATGACCTTACAATGCTGACATACTAGAAAAATCTGTAAAACTGGACATTATTATTTAAATTGAATTAGATCATACTATTCATCATTAAAACAAAATAGTTCACAGGGTTTCAGTTCTTGTGAATAGTATCCCTAAATATAGTCAAAATTATATCTATTATAAATACGAAGCGTTGGCAAGAACTGCAAAGTAAATAAGAACACAAAGACTAGGAATCGATAAAAGTACCATACCTGACCCAGGACACCATATGGGAAAGTGACAAAACACAAGAAAACATCAAATACAGAGGATCCAAGAGTTTAGCCCTTTCCCTGCAGGTGTCCACAAGGTTACAATAAACAGACGAGAAAGCATGACAAACACGAAATATAAATAACAAAAATGATCCACAAAAGAAGAATCACCTTTGAACGGTCAGTAAAAATAGTTTTACTGCAAGGCTTAAACTAGTAATATGGTACCAGCCTCACCCTTATTTCAAATGTGGATGAAGACAAATAGATGTTTGGTTCGCATGAAAGACGATGACTTCTCAATGTAAGAAAGATGGCAAAGATCAGGGATCAAGCACCACACCTGACCCAGGATATCAATAGGAAAGTGACAACTTCACAATAAGGCATCACGAACGAGAGCCAAGAGGTCAGCCCTTTCCCAGCAGGTGACCACAAGGCATCAATAAACAGAAGCTCACGAAAGCATTAAAAACAGAAATAACATAAATGATCCATGGATGTATTAACTAAAGACTCAGACCTTAATATATGGACCTTTTACCCCACTGGATACGTTTACGCACATGCAATAAGTACCAAAATATCATATGTTGGCTCAAATGTTTTTTTAAATATAATCGTGAGCATGACTGTATAATGGAACGGTCAGTAAAATTATTTTACTGGAGGGCTTAAACTGGTTTCATAGTGTGCCAACCTCATCCTTAGTTCAGATTTTTATCAAGACACATAAATGTTTGGTTTGCATGAAAGACCCCTAACTTATGAATGCATCATCTCCTACAACATATAGATCAAGAAATAAAAATGAGATAAAGCAAAGATAAGAACTCAACAGTAAATAAAACTGAATACCAGAGCAAAACGAATACAACAGGTAAGCCCCAATGGGCCTGACAACAGCCACATCATCAGGCCCCTACCATCTCATCAAAAGATAAACCTCTTAGTCTGAACTGTCATAGAGTCTGAAGTCTTACCCACCGGCGTGCAATTAAAGAGGAAAGTAAATACAAATCAAGATATAAAAGGAGTTAAAACAAAAAACGCAAACCACCAAATCAAAATCAAAACCCAAAAGTTCTTGCTCTATTCTATACAGCTGAAATTTGAATGGATATTCTGAAAAGGGGGGCCTTATCTAAGCTGTTTTGTGATAGAAATGATGATATATGTACTTCACACATAATCTAGAACTAACATAGATTATAATTAAATAAATAAACTTCTGAAATTTGGATTTCTGATAGATGTTAATTGGGCTGACTGGGGGTACCCCTTTTTCACATAACAGATAATACCACATGTTGTAATTAACAATGAAAAGCGATGGAGAGAAATTCAAATACTGTCGATACGCTTAATGTCTTCACAAATCATGCTTGGACAGAACAGAACCCTTTGCAAATTTAGCTCATGCTGGAACTTCGACTTTCCATAAAAATCTGTAATTTTACATTCTGCGAATTTTTGACTGTTAAGATTGAAATTTAAAAAACACCATTTAACCGCTTTTATTTTTTTTTCTTTAGATTTTATGATTATAATCAACACGTGTGCAGACAAATTTGATATCAATTTCATAGGTTAACAAGAACTGTATCAAGGCAAAAATCAACAATTTAATTTGTTAAAATATTTTTAAAAGGTGAAATTTGGGGGTACGTTCAAACAAAATTTGATATGGATAGTTTTATTTACATAATTGCACGATACAAGGCATTATTTTGAGAACCAATTATGTCAAAATATAAAAAAAAGTCTAATAGCCTTGGGCCACTTTTATTTAGGGTTTGCATTTGTTCTGCAGTGTAAAATTGAAACTGCTGTAATTTAACAACTGAAATATATGAATAGATAAATATTCCACAAATATAATACTCACTCATATATAGTAGGGGAGCCAGAGATTAAAAAATTGGAAAAAAGTGGCCGGAAAGTAGCAGAATTTTAGACTATATCCTCAGTTAGTATGGTGTTTCAGAAGTGTGAAAACAGATGTTGCACAAATTTAAAGTCTTGCAAAAGATGTTTATGTGGTAACCATAGCTACCCTCATGCAGGCTTCACGTAGTAGGCTATTCGCTACATTACTGAAAAGAAATGTTATTTAGACCAAATAGGTCACATTTCCTACTATCTGCATATTGCTTTACAGTAACTTACTTATAAGCACCAAACTGACAATAAGTTTAAATGACTTACGCTTACATAATTGTTATATACGTTACTTACATTAAAATATATTACTATTGTTAACTTGGCCATGGGCTGGTAAAAGACTTGTTGAGGGCGATTTTTGTACATTAAGATTTTCTTAGCTACTTTATGTATTATAAATGTCTGTTAGCTTTTGATGAACATGTGCATTTACCATGCAATAGCCAAGTCTTATACGTTGCCATTAGATAACAAGGAAACTCCTAGTATAGTGTTATTATCATTTGCATTGTTTTCTTAAATATCGTTATGATTGATATTTAATTAGATGCAGCTTAATAGCAGAATAATAATATTAGCTTAGGCACCCGGAAGTTCTGTTATATACGTTACTTTCTTTTAAAACAATATTTTTGTGCATTGCTATGTGTATATGCGTTAAAACAGCTAGAAGGTGAAAATGAAATTGACTACCATCTTAGTGCTCAAAATTCGATTGGAAATATTGTACATTTAATATGAATGAGATGCAACATCAACAAGATTATATTTGGTTTTAAGAGAAAAACTTGAAAATAAAGCATATAAATGCCATTAAGTATATGTTTTAGAAATCATGTAAATAGGATAATTGATACCTATTTATTATTCATAACTTAATTGTTTCAAAAAGCTTAAATGATTCTTTAAAATCTGTGCCACTACCATTTATTTGCTTTTTTATGCATTAAATGACATATACAAGACATTTTCTTTCACCGTCAACAGCTCAATGAATAAATGAAAAGCATGCAGCAACATAGTCAGATCCATCACACATTCTAAAAGCCATTACATATATGCATTTATAAACAGTTATTCGTTACAGCAGCTATATTTAAAACAACAAGGCACAAAATATACCTTAAAACTCTAAACATGTAAGATATTCCAAGCAGAAGTCAAAATCAAGAAGCGAAACATTAAAGATACTTTCATCGTTGTCATATAAAACAAAACTGAAGCTTGTGGAAATCTTGATGATTTCTGTCTCTGATTTAGAACCCGCTTTAGCCAATCCTTGAGGTTATAATATTTTAGTATTTACAGCGTGCCCGCTTTGGAAAAAGAGTATTATTTATGTTAGTAACGTATAAAACAAAAATATAAAGATAATTACTTTAATCATTGTGTTGCCTGGTTCTACATGTTTGTGAAGCAATGAAACAGGGCTGCATTTATTCTAAATTACCATTTAAATACTTTAGAAATAGACACATGTCTGTTAATAAGTTGGAAAAGCTCCCCTGCATTGTTAGTATTGATTAGACTTCGATAATCAGGACCTTGAGCAAACAACTTTCTAGAATAGGACTTTATTGATCATATATTCCAGAATGTTTGCAGATGTTTCCTTTTTAGCCATATAGCTTATCAGCATACATGATAGAATCTGCATTAATGTTTGTTTTATTCAGCGGGACACTATTTATTTTACACTCACAATAAGTAATCATAACAACCGTCATTCAGTCCTTAAAACTAACTAATTAATACCCATAACACATGTACCAACTTGTTAAACGATGCTATATTTATGGTATATTGATAGTTCATGTAATAGAAACAAAACCCATACTTATGCTACTTTCAAAGATTACTTTCAGATAGTATACTCAGCAAATGCTATGCTGTATCATACTTGCATATAGTGCAATTGGCAATAGAGACAATGTTATCACTATCTGAGATGTATCATGATACTTTTACAAATCGAAAGAAATACAATTTCTTATGCAGACGATTGATAAAAAAAGAGCCACAGACAAATTAAACATGCATACATAATTTTTGTCATGTTTATGCATACTTTCTTAGCATAACATGTAAATCTATTATTTGTTTAAGTAATGATACTAACTATTGTGCCTTCTATATTGTCCATATAATTACTATTGTATTAGCACAGTAGATAATTTAATGTGTACCCTTTTGTCTTTATACGCTGATGTGTTTACAACTCATCTATTATTTAACGCACATAAAAAGAATCAGCTGACAGGATTCTTGCAACAGTTTGTTTAAAATGGGGTCCAATGACTGCTATGGTATTATGATAGAACTTAACATCAGCTATATTTGCACTAATTGCTAAAACTAAGTTTGATCTTATGCCTGCTATTTTTACTCTAAGATATTGCTATTCCCATCAACATTCTGACTAACGTAAATAATCTTTTAAACGGTAATTTTAATGCGTCGTAGTTAAATTCGGCTTAAACATTTTCTCTTTGTTGAAATATTATAAAGTAAATTTGGTATCGTAAATTACAACTGAAGAAATCTATATTTCTTGAATATAATCACTGCCTTGCCCTGTAAAACCCATCTTTAGGGATGATTTCCCCAATTTCAATGGCAATAATTCATTTTGAATAACCCATTCAGTTTTAAAGTTTGAATTGTTTTGACAAATGATTAGTAGGGTTAAGTTAAAAGGACTATCAGTTTCATTAATCAAACAATGAAAGCCATGTTAAAAATGAGCTGAAATTAACGTTCATAACTAGAATAAATTTAAAAGTCACCTGAGTTCTGATATATGCATAACAGAGCCACTCTCTTAAAGAATAAATGATAACAAGCACTAATGTTTCCTTACATTTAATGTAACGTAAACAACATTTTATTTTATACATTCAAAAAGGAATGATGCTGTCTAGATTGCCAGCAAACGCTTGCTTTCTTTAAGTGAACATGACTAGGAACTGTCACAATCACAGACTCCTGACTGACCCACTGCACCTTCAGGAAGAGACAGGGAACACAGATATCTACATTATAATTAAAGTAAAGCAACCAGCTCTTTCCCTTGTCAAGATGATTGCTGAACTAGAAACAAATTAGAATACAAAGGCCCAATACAAAACTCCCACAACCAATGGGAACAACAACAAAGTTTCAAACATCCACACATCATTTCAGAAATCCTTTGATATTTTATCATAAATGAATCTGATTTCATAGAACGGATATGTTATTTACTGTTTTATATATTGTGATGAGTGTGAACAGGTGCGACACAAAGCTTTGGCTGCTTCTGAATAGCTTATTAGATTGTTTTGCTCAATTAAAAGAAAAAAAAATGTGCAAATATATAAATTTGTTTTAGGTTTTCAGGCTCAGTTGAAAATGGAAAACGGTTGAGACAAAAATATAATCATGATATAGAATTCGTTTATTTATAGTTATATATGTTACTTTAGCAAATTTGACTGAACAAGCTTAACGGAATGTATCCTAGTTGAGATGTTGCATCAGACTTATATTTTTTTAAGTTTAAAATTGCATAACATAACATAGATAATTAGCAAACAATACTTTTTGTTTTTAAGTCAAGAAGTATACCATTTCTTAAAAGAAAAAATTACAACCATATACACAGTCTCCTAATTAGTACTGATAACTTTTTTCTTTTGGAACAAATGCTCTTTTTATGCCTAGTACACACAGCCCCTCCCCCTTTTTAATGAAATAAACTTTCCAGTGATGTATAATTTAAGCTATTAAGCAATATGTGTTTGTCTTCAACTTTGTTTTATACGTTACATATTGAAAATCGAACAGCAAAATGATATCTTACCTCAGAAATGTTGCTAAGTATTACTCTAAAGTCGGTGATATGAAAACAATTATCATAAGGTGTTTAAAAGCTAACAGAAAAAATTGTATGCTTATTTTCAAACTTAAGAGGTTCTAAACTTATATAAAGTTTTATCCAGGGTCATCTAATTAAACAGCTTATAACTGACAAAGTATTTTTGTTAGAACGTATCTGTTTGCAGTTTTGAAATGGTCAGTTAACAGTCTTTTAAATACATGTTATCCTGAAGTTAAACACATATTGAAAATTTTGTCAAATGAAACTTTTAACAAAATATCGATAATTTTAAGGGTATAGTTGAAAACGTAACGTAAATGACATTATAATGGACCCAAACAACTTTTAAAAACATCAATATGTGTAGAGAATAGCATGTTCTTACAAATTGCATAAATGTTTTGTTCATTTAAACATTTCAACTTCTACCTAAATAGACTTAATTACATAGTTTGTTTTTAAGGAAATGAGGGGTAACGTATTAAACACACTGTTACAGGTATGTTTGCAAGACTTAAATTAAGTGCAATATCTGGTTTCATACTGCCTATACTATGTACTAAAGGATAAAACCAGTGAAAATTCTGCTAAAAAGGGGACATACCTAAATGCTTATTTTTGACATTTTTGAACACTGGCTCCTCTACTAATAGTAGGCAATTTTATATAAAAAAAAATGTGAAATTCTGTGCTTGAGCAGAACCATAAGTAAATTTCATATACTTAAGGTGGAACACCCCCCTTTTTACTCATTTTATTTTGCTGGCGTATGACTTTAAAAACATGTACAGATTTTGGTTCAATTAGTAATCACCAATGTATTGATATTCACCACACGAAGAAACAGACTGAAAATATCCTTAGCTCATGCAGTTTTCTGTTTTTGAAATCATTGTTTCATTTCAAATCGCAGTGTATTTCAGACTTCTTTAACTTGAAAGCGACTAATGTAAATTATGAAAGCTGCTAGACAAACTGCATTTTACCTATACATAGCCAAAAAGCAGACCTTTTTTAAAAGTAATTATTATGCGTCAAATTTAAAACTTTTGAATTTATTGGCCTGTTTTCGTTACATATTGAACCCCCTCGTAGTAAGGTGTGGCTTAGCAAAATATCGGTTCACACTATCAAATAGTTGTCAATCTCTTTGCCATTTGAACAGCTGATTGAGCATGGTAAGTATTTACATTGTTTATACCTACCTTACCAACTTTAGCACAAGATATCTCATGATATGCAAGGTCTACACTGATGTAGGTGGTATAAAATAGTTATACCGTGTTTGTCCTCCTGTGCGTAAGATAATCCACTCGCTATCTCTACGTTAAGGTGGACAGCCCATGGTATAACTATTACGTAATATGGCACAAAAGTGACATTTCAAACTCTATCTCTGTCATTTCTGTGCTGATAAACTAGAATTTGAAATACATAGCTGACATAACTATTATTTCTAATGGTTTCCAACAATCAATAAGCAATTTGAATGCATGGGTAGAAAGAGGATGAATTTGTCGTTTCTGTGCCAATATTCAGTAAAATATGATATGCAAAAAAAGAATATAATGTGTCCCAAACTGAAGTATTCTTGACAGTTCGTCATGTTTGTGGATCGAGCTTCTCCATTTATACTATGGCCTTTTATACTATGGCCTGTTGTTTAAACCACACGAGGCAACTGATGAAACGACCCTACCTATTTCTCTAGCAGCAAAGGATTAGGCGAAGATTAGATTGGTTCCCCACGTTGATAAAGCTCCACTTCCGCTACGCATATTACGTTTGGTAACTAGTAATTTTTTACCAGTAGATTGGTTCCCCACGTTGATAAAGCTCCACTTCCGCTACGCATATTACGTTTGGTAACTAGTAATTTTTTACCAGTAGAGAATCCCACTCATCCGACTGCGCATGCTCCAGAAAGAGCATCTGTTTACATCCTGGGTCAATTTCGCACATCAAAATGAGAAATGAACATGTACTGAAAACTGAGAAGATTTGCCGCACTTTCTTTTCGATACGAAGCCTTTCAAATATTACTGTTCTTGGTTATTTCGATTTTAATAATTTTTTCAATGTACTTAGATTTTGATGTAATCAAGTGACGATACCTGTCCAAATAGCGCAAGTGGTAGCGTTTTAGCTTAACGAGGTAAGGGTCTAGAGATCGAATCCCACACACCTGATTTTTTTTCTTCCGCATATGGTATTTTTTCAAGTAGAGAACCTGCGCATGCTCCAGAAAGAGCGTCGGTGTTGAAAAAGTTCATAAATAGGCCAGGTATTATATGAATCCAGTGTGAACCAAATTCAATTAAATTTTTTACTATATAAAAGGCACAGAAAGTGGACTGGGTGGGCCAGCTCATACTCACTTACTATCCAATGATGCAAACCATGTTTCAAGGTCACCAGTCTTGTGGTTCATGTAAAGAAGGTTTAAAGGGTATTCACTACCTAAAAATAGTATGTGAGCATGATCAGGAAATACCACAATCACAAACAGCAGACAACCCCATGGCACTGCAAGGAAGAGACACACAACCATCAAGAGACACCAGGAAGACAAACTAATACATCCGTGGATCATCGTGGCTACAGCATGGGATAGAAATGTATAGAACTCCCGTAAAACAAAAATCTGCACCCTGCAGAGCGTGTCTGCATGGTCTGTGGAAAGAGCGCACAAGAGGTCCGAAGGATCGAATCCACAAAAAGATCAGACATCAACGCCAAAGCATTGCTCGCGAAATATGGGGGCATTAATGTAGAGAGTGGCGTTAGGCTTAAATGAAATATATGTGTGGTTCCTGTTGCCTACCTACCCTAATTTTTTTAACCCTATATACCCTAAACAATAAAATGGTCTTTGGAGAAAAAATGGGCACTTTTTCAATTTCTGTCACTATTTTCTTTGTTAAATGTTATAACAAAATTTAATAATTTCCCTACCTACCTACCCTGAATTTTCTTGGCATGAAACAGGAACCACACATATATTTCATTTAGGCCTTATGTGTAGAAACTGTTACTCGAAATTACAGAACCTCGATCAAAGATGTAGACTTTTTTATGAGGGGTGCCAACGAAATGCAAGGATAGTGATGCGTGCTAATACTAAAAGAATGATGCGCTCCTCTCCTCTCTCTGGACCACAAAAGAGAATTAACTTCTCAAAAACACCAACAAAGACACGCAAAACACAACGCAAAACACAATTGTTTAAAGAGAGTGCCACCCCTGAAAGTACCACACCCGAGGAAATTGGCCTTAAAGTGGATTTTGTTACTGGTAGGATGTGTTTCCAGGTTTTAAGTGACCCCCGTTTTTCTTTTTTAAACAGCTTTAAAATGATCTTAGAAGAATGCACATCGCGCAACTAAAACCTATGGATCCCCGGAGCCCCCCCCCCTTCCTAAAAATCACAAGTTATTGTGATAGCAATTAGCATTTGGATGTCCCCCTTGGATGGACCTCCCCTGAAAATGTTGGACCCCCTCTGGATCCTTGAGAAAGTATAGTTTTCTCTGCAATAAAACCATTGCCCCCCCCCCCCTCTGTAAAATAAGCTGAGGACTAAAAAACGTCTCAATCTGGACCCCCCCCCCCCCTGTCAAAAATTCCTGGATCCGCGCATGATATTATACATGCTTTAAAGTCATATTACGGGGGTTGCGCACATGCGTTCCTTTTTCGCCACGCTCCCTAACTGTGAATGATGACCATCCCGCCCCCTCCCCTAAAATATCCACAATTTTATCATAGATCCCATAAAATATTTATTCAATCTGAACCCCCTAAAATTATTGAAATTAAAAGTTAGACCCCCCCCCCCTTAAAAAAGTTCCCAGTCCACATAGGCTACGAAATATCAGAGTAACCCCCATCCGATCGGAAATCCCCGACACAGGCATGCACGGACCCAGAGAGTGTTGTAAGAGGGAGTCCAATTTATCTTTAACAACTTTTTTATGGTGAGAATCCAAATACCTTTCAAGGTGTATCATCATCGGCCAATTTCAATGGCGTTTCGCTAGCGGCCGAATTAATGGCCCAACATTGAATTCTGGCTTGCCTTTGAGATTTTCAAGTGGATCCAGACGAGTATTGCTAAATAAATCCTATAGCTTTGTGATTTTGCTGGGCCCGGAGCCCCGGCCCCCTCTGGATCCGCGCATGGATAGTTTTCCTCGTAACCTGGCTTATTTAATGAACATGAGACAGAGGGGCCGCGGGTTCGAGCCTCGCATGCGTCACTGCGTTGTGTCCTTGAGCAAGACACATTAATCATAGCTTAGTACCGGTTCAACCCAGGAAGACCCGTCCCTACATAACTGAAAGATTGTTGATGGGACGTAAGAATCAAATCAAACAAATCTCCTTCGCAATGCTGGCCCAATGTCATGTGCTCCGGAAACATAAACTTCTTTTAACACCAAACACATTATTCAGAATACAGGCACAGAGGATTTTGTAATAATATAGTGGTGTTTAATAATGAGAGAATGGTCGACATTGTTGCGTCGGTTCGATGTTGGTACAAGGTTGGTATGCGGCAACGCCCACATTTCCACCAACTACCAACGTGGGCCCAACGTATCTTTGCTATCTGTGTAGTGACCCCAAACACAAAATATGACGTCCGCTGATATTGTTCACGAATTCCAAGCATACTCGCACCTGGGTGAGAAAGGGGGGGGGGGGGGGGGTACTCTGATATTTTCAAACATACGTAGGCCCGGACCATTTTTGGGGTTAACTTTTTGGTATTTTGTGATGACCCCAAAAGATATCCACAAAATCTTCATACCCCAAAAAATTTTCATTTTTCTGAAAACCCTCAAAGGTATTGAAATTCAAAATTTTGAACCCCAAAATGGTGCGAGCCTACGTATGAATGAAAATATTAGAGTACCCCCCCCCCCCCCCCTCCACCCTCTCCTCGCAGATAGAAACAGGGGCCGGGGGCGTCCAGACTCAAATAACAGAAAAAAAACTCTGATAAGGGTGTTTATTGTTTTTTTTTTTGCAACTATTATATTTTTTACGGTTCAAAAGGGTCGAAACATTTATCGGGGGGGGGGGGGGGGGGGGGGTGCAACTTTTTTATTATTTTTTTTTTTTTTTTTTGGGGGGGGGGTTGGGGGGGGGGGTACAAATCCTTATTTCTATAGAAACCTATATAACTTGTGATTTTTCGGGGGGGGGGGGGGGGGGGGGGGGGGGGGGGGGTCCGGACCACCTATCCCTCTCTGGATTCGCGCATGGGTAAGAAATAAGTAATTGCCCACTTCCCTGTCACGGATTGAGTTTTCTGAAAGTCTCAGAAGGTTTACCGGCCGGCGCAGTCGGTAACATGTGTTTTTTTTTCGGGGATGGGGGGGGGGCAAATGCTTATTTCCAACGAAACTTAAAGAACTTGTGATTATTATTTATTTTTATTTATTTATTTATTTTTTTTTTTTGGGGGGGGGGGGTGTCCGGACCACCTATCCCCCTCTGGATCCGCACATCGGTTAGAAATAAGTAATTGCCCACTTCCCCGTCACGGATTGAGTTTTGTAGGTGCAAACTGAAAGTCTCATAAGTGTTTCCCCTGTGAACATTTGAAATTCCAGAAAATAGTTGTACCGGGCCGCGTTGCGTCTGACTAGATGCGGGGTAACTGTATTTTTGTTTATTTTCGGGTGGCGGGGAATGCTTATTTCTATAGAAACCCATAGAACATGTGATTTTTTAGGGGGATGGGGGGGGGTAGGGTGCGGACCACCTAACCCCCTCTGGATCCACGCATCCAGTGTTGGGTTGGGGATGCTTATTTCTATAGGAACCTATAGAACTTGTAATTTTTCAGTTGCCATATTCCTGATAATAGAACAAAATAAACTTTATAAAAAAAATCCAATCCGCACGTACAATTGGGCCACTTTCGGCCCGCCAACGAACCGCCATCCGCAGGTGACGGTTCGTCGGCGGGTCGATAGTGGCTCGTGATGGGATGCTAGCTGGGAGCAGTTGTTTAAAAATCGCAAATGCACTTTTTATTCAATACCGCAGATGGACTCAAGACGTCCCAGGTATTTTCCAATACTACGTATTTTTCCATGACTACGTCAGTGTATATGCTATAAATAGACGCAATGGCGTTTAGTAGTTACCTGTCTTAATATGCTGACAAGCTATTAAAGGGAGAGAACCAGTCTATTTTACCAGTAGAGAATCCCACTCATCCGACTGCGCATGCTCCAGAAAGAGCATCTGTTTACATCCTGGGTCAATTTCGCGCTTCAAAGTGAGAAATGAACATGTACTGAAAACTGAGAAGATTTGCCGCACTTTCTTTTCGATACGAAGCCTTTCAAATATTGCTGTTATTGGTAATTTCGATTTTAATAATGTTTTCAATGTAATTAGATTTTGATGTAATCAAATGACGATACCTGTCCAAATAGCGCAAGTGGTAGCGCTTTAGCTTAACGAGGTAAGGGTCTAGAGATCGAATCCCACACACCTGATTTTTTTCTTCCGCATATGGTATTTTTTCAAGTAGAGAACCTGCGCATGCTCCAGAAAGAGCGTCGGTGTTGAAAAAGTTCATAAATAGGCCAGGTATTATATGAATCCAGTGTGAACCAAATTCAATTAAATTTTTTACTATATAAAAGGCACAGAAAGTGGACTGGGTAGGCCAGCTCATACTCACTTACTATCCAATGATGCAAACCATGTTTCAAGGTCACCAGTCTTGTGGTTCATGTAAAGAAGGTTTAAAGGGTATTCACTACCTAAAAATAGTATGTGAGCATGATCAGGAAATACGACAATCACAAACAGCAGACAACCCCATGGCAATGCAAGGAAGAGACACACAACCATCAAGAGACACCAGGAAGACAAACTAATACATCCGTGGATCATCGTGGCTACAGCATGGGATAGAAATGTATAGAACTCCCGTAAAACAAAAATCTGCACCCTGCAGAGCGTGTCTGCATGGTCTGTGGAAAGAGCGCACAAGAGGTCCGAAGGATCGAATCCACAAAAAGATCAGACATCAACGCCAAAGCATTGCTCGCGAAATATGGGGGCATTAATGTAGAGAGTGGCGTTAGGCTTAAATGAAATATATGTGTGGTTCCTGTTGCCTACCTACCCTAATTTTTTTAACCCTATATACCCTAAACAATAAAATGGTCTTTGGAGAAAAAATGGGCACTTTTTCAATTTCTGTCACTATTTTCTTTGTTAAATGTTATAACAAAATTTAATAATTTCCCTACCTACCTACCCTGAATTTTCTTGGCATGAAACAGGAACCACACATATATTTCATTTAGGCCTTATGTGTAGAAACTGTTACTCGAAATTACAGAACCTCGATCAAAGATGTAGACTTTTTTATGAGGGGTGCCAACGAAATGCAAGGATAGTGATGCGTGCTAATACTAAAAGAATGATGCGCTCCTCTCCTCTCTCTGGACCACAAAAGAGAATTAACTTCTCAAAAACACCAACAAAGACACGCAAAACACAACGCAAAACACAATTGTTTAAAGAGAGTGCCACCCCTGAAAGTACCACACCCGAGGAAATTGGCCTTAAAGTGGATTTTGTTACTGGTAGGATGTGTTTCCAGGTTTTAAGTGACCCCCGTTTTTCTTTTTTAAACAGCTTTAAAATGATCTTAGAAGAATGCACATCGCGCAACTAAAACCTATGGATCCCCGGAGCCCCCCCCCCCCCTTCCTAAAAATCACAAGTTATTGTGATAGCAATTAGCATTTGGATGTCCCCCTTGGATGGACCTCCCCTGAAAATGTTGGACCCCCTCTGGATCCTTGAGAAAGTATAGTTTTCTCTGCAATAAAACCATTGCCCCCCCCCCCTCTGTAAAATAAGCTGAGGACTAAAAAACGTCTCAATCTGGACCCCCCCCCCCCCCTGTCAAAAATTCCTGGATCCGCGCATGATATTATACATGCTTTAAAGTCATATTACGGGGGTTGCGCACATGCGTTCCTTTTTCGCCACGCTCCCTAACTGTGAATGATGACCATCCCGCCCCCTCCCCTAAAATATCCACAATTTTATCATAGATCCCATAAAATATTTATTCAATCTGAACCCCCTAAAATTATTGAAATTAAAAGTTAGACCCCCCCCCCCTTAAAAAAGTTCCCAGTCCACATAGGCTACGAAATATCAGAGTAACCCCCATCCGATCGGAAATCCCCGACACAGGCATGCACGGACCCAGAGAGTGTTGTAAGAGGGAGTCCAATTTATCTTTAACAACTTTTTTATGGTGAGAATCCAAATACCTTTCAAGGTGTATCATCATCGGCCAATTTCAATGGCGTTTCGCTAGCGGCCGAATTAATGGCCCAACATTGAATTCTGGCTTGCCTTTGAGATTTTCAAGTGGATCCAGACGAGTATTGCTAAATAAATCCTATAGCTTTGTGATTTTGCTGGGCCCGGAGCCCCGGCCCCCTCTGGATCCGCGCATGGATAGTTTTCCTCGTAACCTGGCTTATTTAATGAACATGAGACAGAGGGGCCGCGGGTTCGAGCCTCGCATGCGTCACTGCGTTGTGTCCTTGAGCAAGACACATTAATCATAGCTTAGTACCGGTTCAACCCAGGAAGACCCGTCCCTACATAACTGAAAGATTGTTGATGGGACGTAAGAATCAAATCAAACAAATCTCCTTCGCAATGCTGGCCCAATGTCATGTGCTCCGGAAACATAAACTTCTTTTAACACCAAACACATTATTCAGAATACAGGCACAGAGGATTTTGTAATAATATAGTGGTGTTTAATAATGAGAGAATGGTCGACATTGTTGCGTCGGTTCGATGTTGGTACAAGGTTGGTATGCGGCAACGCCCACATTTCCACCAACTACCAACGTGGGCCCAACGTATCTTTGCTATCTGTGTAGTGACCCCAAACACAAAATATGACGTCCGCTGATATTGTTCACGAATTCCAAGCATACTCGCACCTGGGTGAGAAAGGGGGGGGGGGGGGGGGGGGGTACTCTGATATTTTCAAACATACGTAGGCCCGGACCATTTTTGGGGTTAACTTTTTGGTATTTTGTGATGACCCCAAAAGATATCCACAAAATCTTCATACCCCAAAAAATTTTCATTTTTCTGAAAACCCTCAAAGGTATTGAAATTCAAAATTTTGAACCCCAAAATGGTGCGAGCCTACGTATGAATGAAAATATTAGAGTACCCCCCCCCCCCTCCACCCTCTCCTCGCAGATAGAAACAGGGGCCGGGGGCGTCCAGACTCAAATAACAGAAAAAAAACTCTGATAAGGGTGTTTATTGTTTTTTTTTTTGCAACTATTATATTTTTTACGGTTCAAAAGGGTCGAAACATTTATCGGGGGGGGGGGGGGGGGGGGGGGGTGCAACATTTTTATTATTTTTTTTTTTTTTGGGGGGGGGGGGGTTGGGGGGGGGGGGGTACAAATCCTTATTTCTATAGAAACCTATATAACTTGTGATTTTTCGGGGGGGGGGGGGGGGGGGGGGGGGGTCCGGACCACCTATCCCTCTCTGGATTCGCGCATGGGTAAGAAATAAGTAATTGCCCACTTCCCTGTCACGGATTGAGTTTTCTGAAAGTCTCAGAAGGTTTACCGGCCGGCGCAGTCGGTAACATGTGTTTTTTTTCGGGGATGGGGGGGGGGGCAAATGCTTATTTCCAACGAAACTTAAAGAACTTGTGATTATTATTTATTTTTATTTATTTATTTATTTTTTTTTTTTTGGGGGGGGGGGGTGTCCGGACCACCTATCCCCCTCTGGATCCGCACATCGGTTAGAAATAAGTAATTGCCCACTTCCCCGTCACGGATTGAGTTTTGTAGGTGCAAACTGAAAGTCTCATAAGTGTTTCCCCTGTGAACATTTGAAATTCCAGAAAATAGTTGTACCGGGCCGCGTTGCGTCTGACTAGATGCGGGGTAACTGTATTTTTGTTTATTTTCGGGTGGCGGGAATGCTTATTTCTATAGAAACCCATAGAACATGTGATTTTTTAGGGGGATGGGGGGGGGGTAGGGTGCGGACCACCTAACCCCCTCTGGATCCACGCATCCAGTGTTGGGTTGGGGATGCTTATTTCTATAGGAACCTATAGAACTTGTAATTTTTCAGTTGCCATATTCCTGATAATAGAACAAAATAAACTTTATAAAAAAAATCCAATCCGCACGTACAATTGGGCCACTTTCGGCCCGCCAACGAACCGCCATCCGCAGGTGACGGTTCGTCGGCGGGTCGATAGTGGCTCGTGATGGGATGCTAGCTGGGAGCAGTTGTTTAAAAATCGCAAATGCACTTTTTATTCAATACCGCAGATGGACTCAAGACGTCCCAGGTATTTTCCAATACTACGTATTTTTCCATGACTACGTCAGTGTATATGCTATAAATAGACGCAATGGCGTTTAGTAGTTACCTGTCTTAATATGCTGACAAGCTATTAAAGGGAGAGAACCAGTCTATTTTACCAGTAGAGAATCCCACTCATCCGACTGCGCATGCTCCAGAAAGAGCATCTGTTTACATCCTGGGTCAATTTCGCGCTTCAAAGTGAGAAATGAACATGTACTGAAAACTGAGAAGATTTGCCGCACTTTCTTTTCGATACGAAGCCTTTCAAATATTGCTGTTATTGGTAATTTCGATTTTAATAATGTTTTCAATGTAATTAGATTTTGATGTAATCAAATGACGATACCTGTCCAAATAGCGCAAGTGGTAGCGCTTTAGCTTAACGAGGTAAGGGTCTAGAGATCGAATCCCACACACCTGATTTTTTTCTTCCGCATATGGTATTTTTTCAAGTAGAGAACCTGCGCATGCTCCAGAAAGAGCGTCGGTGTTGAAAAAGTTCATAAATAGGCCAGGTATTATATGAATCCAGTGTGAACCAAATTCAATTAAATTTTTTACTATATAAAAGGCACAGAAAGTGGACTGGGTAGGCCAGCTCATACTCACTTACTATCCAATGATGCAAACCATGTTTCAAGGTCACCAGTCTTGTGGTTCATGTAAAGAAGGTTTAAAGGGTATTCACTACCTAAAAATAGTATGTGAGCATGATCAGGAAATACGACAATCACAAACAGCAGACAACCCCATGGCAATGCAAGGAAGAGACACACAACCATCAAGAGACACCAGGAAGACAAACTAATACATCCGTGGATCATCGTGGCTACAGCATGGGATAGAAATGTATAGAACTCCCGTAAAACAAAAATCTGCACCCTGCAGAGCGTGTCTGCATGGTCTGTGGAAAGAGCGCACAAGAGGTCCGAAGGATCGAATCCACAAAAAGATCAGACATCAACGCCAAAGCATTGCTCGCCAAATATGGGGGCATTAATGTAGAGAGTGGCGTTAGGCTTAAATGAAATATATGTGTGGTTCCTGTTGCCTACCTACCCTAATTTTTTTAACCCTATATACCCTAAACAATAAAATGGTCTTTGGAGAAAAAATGGGCACTTTTTCAATTTCTGTCACTATTTTCTTTGTTAAATGTTATAACAAAATTTAATAATTTCCCTACCTACCTACCCTGAATTTTCTTGGCATGAAACAGGAACCACACATATATTTCATTTAGGCCTTATGTGTAGAAACTGTTACTCGAAATTACAGAACCTCGATCAAAGATGTAGACTTTTTTATGAGGGGTGCCAACGAAATGCAAGGATAGTGATGCGTGCTAATACTAAAAGAATGATGCGCTCCTCTCCTCTCTCTGGACCACAAAAGAGAATTAACTTCTCAAAAACACCAACAAAGACACGCAAAACACAACGCAAAACACAATTGTTTAAAGAGAGTGCCACCCCTGAAAGTACCACACCCGAGGAAATTGGCCTTAAAGTGGATTTTGATACTGGTAGGATGTGTTTCCAGGTTTTAAGTGACCCCCGTTTTTCTTTTTTAAACAGCTTTAAAATGATCTTAGAAGAATGCACACCGCGTAACTAAAACCTATGGATCCCCGGAGCCCCACCCCCCCTTCCTAAAAATCACAAGTTATTGTGATAGCAATTAGCATTTGGATGTCCCCCTTGGATGGACCTCCCCTGAAAATGTTGGACCCCCTCTGGATCCTTGGGAAAGTATAGTTTTCTCTGCAATAAAACCATTGCCCCCCTCTGTAAAATAAGCTGAGGACTAAAAAACGTCTCAATCTGGACCCCCCCCCCCTGTCAAAAATTCCTGGATCCGCGCATGATATTATACATGCTTTAAAGTCATATTACGGGGGTCGCGCACATGCGTTCCTTTTTCGCCACGCTCCCTAACTGTGAATGGTGACCATCCCGCCCCCTCCCCTAAAATATCCACAATTTTATCATAGATCCCATAAAATATTTATTCAATCTGAACCCCCTAAAATTATTGAAATTAAAAGTTAGACCCCCTCCTTAAAAAAGGTCCGAGTCCACATAGGCTACGAAATATCAGAGTAACCCCCATCCGATCGGAAATCCCCGACACAGGCATGCACGGACCCAGGAAGTGTTGTTAGAGGGAGTCCAATTTATCTTTAATAACTTTTTTATGGTGAGAATCCAAATACCTTTCAAGGTATATCATCATCGGCCAATTTCAATGGCGTTTCGCTAGCGGCCGAATTAATGGCCCAACATTGAATTCTGGCTTGCCTTTGAGATTTTCAAGTGGATCCAGACGAGTATTGCTAAATAAATCCTATAGCTTTGTGATTTTGCTGGGCCCGGAGCCCCGGCCCCCTCTGGATCCGCGCATGGATAGTTTTCCTTGTAACCTGGCTTATTTAATGAACATGAGACAGAGGGGCCGCGGGTTCGAGCCTCGCAGGCGTCACTGCGTTGTGTCCTTGAGCAAGACACATTAATCATAGCTTAGTACCGGTTCAACCCATGAAGACCCGTCCCTACATAACTGAAAGATTGTTGATGGGACGTAAGAATCAAATCAAACAAATCTCCTTCGCAATGCTGGCCCAATGTCATGTGCTCCGGAAACATAAACTTCTTTTAACACCAAACACATTATTCAGAATACAGGCACAGAGGATTTTGTAATAATATAGTGGTGTTTAATAATGAGAGAATGGTCGACATTGTTGCGTCGGTTCGATGTTGGTACAAGGTTGGTATGCGGCGACGCCCACATTTCCACCAACTACCAACGTGGGCCCAACGTATCTTTGCTATCTGTGTAGTGACCCCAAACACAAAATATGACGTCCGCTGATATTGTTCACGAATTCCAAGCATACTCGCACCTGGGTGAGAAAGGGGGGGGGGGGGGGGGTACTCTGATATTTTCAAACATACGTAGGCCCGGACCATTTTTGGGGTTAACTTTTTGGTATTTTGTGATGACCCCAAAAGATATCCACAAAATCTTCATACCCCAAAAAATTTTCATTTTTCTGAAAACCCTCAAAGGTATTGAAATTCAAAATTTTGAACCCCAAAATGGTGCGAGCCTACGTATGAATGAAAATATTATAGTACCCCCCCTCCACCCTCTCCTCGCAGATAGAAACAGGGGCCGGGGGCGTCCAGAATCAAATAACAGAAAAAAACTCTGATAAGGGTGTTTATTGTTGTTTTTTTTGCAACTATATTATATTTTTTTACGGTTCAAAAGGGTCGAAACATTTATCGGGGGGTGGGGGGGGGTGCAACTTTTTATTATTTTTTTTTTGGGGGGGGGGTGGGGGGGTGGGGGGGGGGTTGGGGGGGTACAAATCCTTATTTCTATAGAAACCTATATAACTTGTGATTTTTCGGATGGGGGGGGGGTCCGGACCACCTATCCCTCTCTGGATTCGCGCATGGGTAAGAAATAAGTAATTGCCCACTTCCCTGTCACGGATTGAGTTTTCTGAAAGTCTCAGAAGGTTTACCGGCCGGCGCAGTCGGTAACATGTGTTTTTTTTTTTCGGGGATGGGGGGGGGGGCAAATGCTTATTTCCAACGAAACTTAAAGAACTTGTGATTATTATTTATTTTTATTTATTTATTTATTTATTTATTTTTTTTTTGGGGGGGGGGGGGTGTCCGGACCACCTATCCCCCTCTGGATCCGCACATCGGTTAGAAATAAGTAATTGCCCACTTCCCCGTCACGGATTGAGTTTTGTAGGTGCAAACTGAAAGTCTCATACGTGTTTCCCCTGTGAACATTTGAAATTCCAGAAAATAGTTGTACCGGGCCGCGTTGCGTCTGACTAGATGCGGGGTAACTGTATTTTTGTTTATTTTCGGGTGGCGGGGAATGCTTATTTCTATAGAAACCCATAGAACATGTGATTTTTTAGGGGGATGGGGGGGGGGGTAGGGTGCGGACCACCTAACCCCCTCTGGATCCACGCATCCAGTGTTGGGTTGGGGATGCTTATTTCTATAGGAACCTATAGAACTTGTAATTTTTCAGTTGCCATATTCCTGATAATAGAACAAAATAAACTTTATAAAAAAATCCAATCCGCACGTACAATTGGGCCACTTTCGGCCCGCCAACGAATCGCCATCCGCAGGTGACGGTTCGTCGGCGGGTCGATAGTGGCTCGTGATGGGATGCTAGCTGGGAGCAGTTGTTTAAAAATCGCAAATGCACTTTTTATTCAATACCGCAGATGGACTCAAGACGTCCCAGGTATTTTCCAATACTACGTATTTTTCCATTACTACGTCAGTGTATATGCTATAAATAGACGCAATGGCGTTTAGTAGTTACCTGTCTTAATATGCTGACAAGCTATTAAAGGGAGAGAACCAGTCTAGGCGAAGATGACATTTAGGCGCGTTGCTGAATTTCATATAAGGCTTACTTTTTGAGAAAACTTACCTCATCGTCATAAAGGATGAAACCGGTCTCAAATCAAAACTAAATGCCTCTACTTTCATTTTGATTGGGTCGTACGTTCGAAAATTGGTAGCGTCATATCTAAAAAGGGGAGATAACTCTATCCTTGCAAAAAAGGGAATTGTGAAGTAAGAATTTCGAAACGAGTGTTTGCTGTTTAAAAACATTAATTTTTCGTAAATTATTTTATTTTCTGAAATCAATTTAACTTTTATTTCTTTTAAAATCAAATTTAGCTCATTATCCTCATTTGCAGATATAATTAATGAGGGATAACTCTTACTACCCTATAAAATAGAAAATTTCCCTCGATATCGTTTGTAATAATACCGTTATTTTTAGTAAAAATAACGTAAAACTTGAGTAATTCGAAGAAAAATATATATTTGCTTTTCAAAAACATGATTAACAGCATTCTGATATGCTTAACGGTTCGGAAAATTGTTTGCAAAGTTGCTACCCCCATGTGAAAAATACTCTGTTTTCGTGCATTTCACCAATACACTTGAAATACTATTGGGCGCAGTTTCTGAATGCTTTTGAGAAAAATTTACCTCGTCGTTCTAAAGGATGAAACTAGTCTTCAATTGAAGATAAATGACTATACTTAATTTTTGTTTGGGTCGCACGCTCAGAAATGAGTAGCGTCATATTGAAAAAAGGGAGATAACTTTATACTCGCAGAAAACAGAATTACGAAGTACGAATTTTAAAAGTATCAAGTATGGAATTTTTTTCTGGAGACAAAGGGTCTGACACATTTCTTTAAGGTAATTTGGTATGCTTATTAATGTTTGCAAGCTGAGAAATGGCGTCTTATTGAGCTTATTTGCATGTTTTCAAGATGGCGGCCACAATCATACAGAATCTTACATTGCTGTCCATCGGAATATTTGTTGGGGTTCTGTGTTGGTCTTTGTTTTATTATGTATCGCTTTGTGTTCTTTCTATTTTTGTAAACACATTGACGTGGAAGAGAATGATAGTTGCTTTGCTTTAATTGTCTTCCTGGTGT
The DNA here is from genome assembly GCA_964019695.1 of Loripinus fragilis. NCBI lineage: Eukaryota > Metazoa > Mollusca > Bivalvia > Lucinida > Lucinidae > Loripinus > Loripinus fragilis. The sequence goes on from OZ026523.1 coordinate 23,243,997, forward strand.
CTTGTGACTGTAAGTGTTCTGTTGCTCTTCCTCGCGATGCCGTGGGTTGATCTGCAGTAGTGATTGTGGTATTTTCCTGTTTTTACTCAATTACTTTTTGCTTATCTAGTGTCCAGCTGTTATAATGAATGTTTCCTTCATAGCACTATTTTGAACTAGTTTCAAGCTTTTAAAGTGATAAACGAGAAATGAGTTTTGAGAATCGACAAGTAACTTTGATTTAACTGTCGTCATAAATGTCCATTCTTCCTAGCAATACCCACAAAATGTGTTACGCTATCTATACATCAAAAGTAAAATCATTTACATTCCTTAGTACCCAATAGTCGAATTAGACCAGCCTTGCGTCCTCAGGTCAAATTCTCATGGGCGTCAAATTGTTTTGTAGGACCGCCTTAAATAGGTAAAAGTATTGCCCTGAACATAACCCCATTTGCGCTATGTGAAATTGCGTGGTTCCATAGCAACAAATAATGCGCTTCAAAACAGTTGGGTATGTCCCTACAAATTACTTATATCTCAGCAGAAACTCATCCTAAAGTACTAACTCGATAAAAAAAAAGTCAAAGGTAAGACATAGCAGCTTCATTCAGTGGTAAAGTATGCTTATTATCAAATTTGCATATTCATGAAACTTAATTAATACACAAGGAAATCGTAAAAAAATAATAGGGTGTACCCACAAAATACTTACATCTCAGCTGAGAATTATTTTAGGCAACCACTCTTGGAACCAAATAATGCCAAAGCACTGCACTTTTACCAAATTGTCCATTATACAACTATTCTAACGTTCCCACTCGTAAAAAAATAATCAAAATATGAGAAATAAGAGAAAATAACCTTATTTTATGCGACTTTCCTCTTATTTCTTAAGTGTTCATTAATATTTGTGAATATTCAAATTAGCTAATTCGTATATTTAATCATTCTAGTCAAAATGCAACGTCTCAACTTGAATTTGGTACCAAATTTTGCAGTCTACGATAGTGGACAGTAGACATATAGGTAATTTTGTAGGTATACCCCCTAAATTTTTCTACCAATTTTCTCGTATTTCTAATGCTTTCATTAATATTCATTAATATTCATGAATATTTAAATTAGAAAATTCGTATATTTAATCATTTTAGTCAAATGGCTATGTCTCAACTTTTAATGGGTACCAATTTTTATAGTCTAGGATAGTGAGCAGCTGGAATACAGGTGCTTTTGTAGGTATACCCCCTCAGTATTTTACCAATTTTGTCTTATTTCTCATGTTTACATTAATATTCATGAATATTTAAATTAGATAATTTGCATATTTAATAATTTTGGTTAAATGGCAAAGTCTCAACTTTTATTTGGTACAAAGTTTTATAGTCTAGTCTAATAAACAGCAGACGTATAGGACATTTTGTAGGTATACCACCTTCATTTTTCTACATATTTTCTCTTATTTCTTATACTTACATTAGTATTCATGAATATTTAAATTAGATTATTCGTATATTTCATCATTATGATCAAACGCAGTCATATAGGACATTTTATAGGTATACCACCTTCATTTTTCTACCAATTTTCTCTTATTTCTATTTTTTACATTAATATTCATGAATATTTAAATTAGATAATTCGCATATTTAATAATTTTGGTTAAATGACAAAGTCTCAACTTTTATTTGGTACAAAGTTTTATAGTCTAGTCTAATAAACAGCAGACGTATAGGACATTTTGTAGGTATACCACCTTCATTTTTCTACATATTTTCTCTTATTTCTTATACTTACATTAGTATTCATGAATATTTAAATTAGATTATTCGTATATTTCATCATTATGATCAAATGGCTTTGTCTCATTTTTTATTTGGTACCAGGTTTTGTAAGATAGGATGGTTAGTAGCTAGCGTACTGGTGATTTTGTAGGTATACCACCTTTACTTTTCTCCCAATTTTGTCTTATGTCTTATGTTTACATTAATTTTCATGAATATCTAAATTTGATAATTAGCATATTTAATTATTTTGGTCAAATGGCGATGTCTCAACTTTTATTCGGTACCCAGTTTTGTAGTCTATGCTAGTAAGCAGCAGACGTATAGGACTTTTTTGTATGTATACCCCCTTAATTTTTCTACCAATTTTGTCTTATTTCTTACGTTTACAATAATATTCATGAATATTTCAATTAGATAATTTGTATATTTCATCATTTTAGTCAAACAGCTTTGTCTAAACTTTAATTGTGTACCCAATTTTAAAGTCTTTGCTAGTAAGCAGCTGGATTACAGATAATTTTTTAGGTATAACCCCTTAATAGTTCTACCATTTTTGTCTTATTTCTTATGTTTATATTAATATTCATGAATATTTAAATTCGATAATTCGCATATTTAATAATTTTGGTTAAATGACAAAGTCTCAACTTTTATTTGGCACCAAGTTTTATAGTCTAGTCTAGTAAACAGCAGACGTATAGGACATTTTGTAGGTATACCCCCTTACCTTTTCTACCAATTTTCTCTTATTTCTTATTTTCCATTTATATTCATGGATATTCAAATTAGATTATTCGTATATTTAATCATTTTGGTCAAAATGCAATATCTCAATTTTTACTTGGTACGAAGTTTTGTAGTCTACGATAGATAGTAGTAGACATACAGGTAATTTTGCAGGTATACCACCTTCATTTTTCTACCAATTTTCTCTTATTTCTTATTTTTCCATTTATATGCATGAATATTCAAATAAGATTTTTCGTATATTTTAGCATTTTGGTCAAAATGCAATATCTCAATATTTACTTGGTACTGAGTTTTGTAGTCTATGATAGTTAGTAGTAGACATACAAGTAATTTTGTAGGCATACCACCTTCATTTCTCTACCAATTTTCTCTTATTTCTTATGTTTTCATTAATATTCATGAATAATCAAATTAGATAGTTCGTATATCTAATCATTTTGGTAAAATTGTTCTGTCTCAAATTTTACTTGGTACCAAACCTTGCAGTATAAGATAGTAAGCAGCTGGCGTAGAGGTTATTTTGTAGGTATATCCCCTTAAATATTCGACCAATTTTCTCTTATTTCGTATGCTCTCGTTAATTTTCATGAATATGCAAATTAGATAATTTGTATATCTATTCAGTTGGTCATTTTGCCAATGTCTCAACTTTAATGTGGTATCAAGATTCTTAGTCTAGAATGATAAACAGCGACATATAGGTAATTTTGTAGGTGACACCCCATAATTTATTCTTCAATTTTTCTCATTTCTTATGTTTTCATTAATATTCTTGAATATGCAAATTAGATAATATTAATATCTAATAATTGCGTCAAATTGCTGTTTCTGAAATTCTATTTTATCTATTCAAGAATGAAAGTCTAGATATTTCAAACAGATATACTTTTGTGTGAGTAAAATTTAAAAAAAAACAGAGAAGCAATATTTCAAGGAGGTACTTAACGACACTCATCTATGCTGGTTTGACATTATATCTAGTACCTGAGTTACCTCCCGATTTTATGAATGACGATACTCAATTTTAACGTACGCTCCTCACAAATTGATAGTACAGATATATTTATCTTTAATTGAGGCATGTATCATCATTTAGGACGATAATGCAAGTTTTTTTTCAAAAGTAAATCAGCAATTCCCATATGCTCGTATCAAGTGTATTGGAAAAATGCATTAAAACGCTGTTTTTTTTTTCACACAGGGGTGGCAACTTTAGAAGCAAATTTCTTAGCCGTCAGGAATATCAGGAAGCGGCAAATCATGTTTTTGAAAAGTGAAAAGACAATTGTTTAAGAAATTAACAAGTTTGCTGGTTCTGATTAACAATAACGGTATTATAAGGAATGATATAGAAGAAACTATTCAATTTTATAGAATAGTAAGAGTTATCCCCCCAAAATGCTATGTTTAAATTTATAAAAATCAATAAAATTCATACAAATTTAAGTGACAGTAAACTAACTTTAAAAAAATAAAATAATTTGCGAAAAAGAACGTTTTTTGTCAATACAAAATCAGTTTAAAAACCGTACTTTACGTTTCCGTTTTTTGCAAACATTGAGTTATCTCCCCATTTTTAATATGATGCTACCAATTTTTGAGCGTACGACCCAACCAGAAATAAAGTAGAGTCAATTATCTTGAATTTGAGACCTGTTTCATCCTTTATGACGATGGGGTAAGTTTTTTCGAAATTTTGAATTTCAGCAACGCGCCTAATTGAACAAGAACAGTTTTCCTATTAGCCGGCTGAAATCCTAGTATTATTTAATATAGACGAACTAATTTAAATAGAGCCATAAATCTCATTTCTCGGAGTCTCCAATGCCAACTGGTTATCGGAGATACGCCACATAGTCTCAGAATAAAATGGGCCTCGACGCGAGAAAACCTGTCTTCGGGAGTTTGCGAACAACACAGGCGCAGACCAGCCTGCGCATCCGCGCAGTCTGATCAGCGCCTTTATTGTTCGCTTTTTGAAAAGTAACATATGTTAACTTGCTACAGGTGAAATTTCAATTTTCTAGCTAGTCTCTGTAGCTGAGGAGACTGGTTTGAAACTCGCTTTGTCGGAAACCCCGAAGACAGGTTTTCTCGCGACGAGGCCCAAATAATCTTACATCCAATACCCTCCAATAATTGTCTTTTCTACTGCATGACTGTCTAATAGGTCCATTAGGTCAGGATCGATTCTCAATAAAGTTGTAACTCATCTGTTCCGGACCGATATTATATTAGCAGTTCCCAAATGTTGCGGCTTGTCAGAAGAAGAACATAATTTGAAGCGATATTGGCGTGAAATTTATACCGCCAAGCGGAAATTGATGGCGTGATTTCCAATTAAACAAGATGTTTTAATTCTCCAATAGCCACTTCTGGAAAGACGTTAATTTGCAGTGTTTGTATTTTGCCTAAAGAAACAAAATCGGAGCATGCTACATTCAATAGAATATAACTGTTAACAACGTATAAGAAGATTGTTAAGCTACAGTGGAGTCTGAACTTAAGGTTACGCTAAGTGCACTTGGTGAGTTTTCATAAAATGATAGTAAATTCGTGCACTAATAGCACACATCATGTTAACAAAGATGTAATATATTATTTAGGTATTCACTTTATGCTGCGAAACGCACAAATGATATGATGTACATGACACAATGCAAAATTCAGCGATGACACAATGTAAGGCCATTTCGAGAATAAGGGAGCAAACGTAAAACTTTTACCTACACCCTTTATGTAAGTATAAAATAGGCAAGCACATAAGAGTATGGTGTCATTTATAGTGACATTAGGCCTAATGCATAAACTGGCAGATCTATTGAATCAGCCAAATAGTACATAATATTAAGGGCATAAAAATTAAGCAATTTTAAAAGACTGGCATATCGACGTACTAATAGTTTGAATTTGGCGGCTTCTCAATGTAATGCGCTTAAAGGTTATTTTTTATCCTCGTAGGAGCTACTCTTAAAGGAAATAATATGTTTCCTTTTTTGGGGACCATATTCTGGTAGCCCTTTAAAGACGTGGTTTCCTCGACGTTAAAACATATAGTTGGCTTATCGATACAGATATAACATCACACTATGGAAGTGTTCGTTTTTTTTTCTCTGTGTGTGACTGAATTTGAAACTGTGTTTCGCTGTCTCATATTTCGGTTATCTTTTGTTTATGCCGCCAAAAGCGTGAAATAGTAATACTCGCCAAATATAAGTATTTTACAGTATTGGTACCGGCACATATACAGTACAGTCTGAACTAATGTTTACACATTAGCGCACCTTTGGGCACAGGAGATGCACAGCAATGCTGAAGAATTACAATATGGTGTGTACATGGTGTGTACCTCAGGTGCACACGATTTGCACAAAGCGTAAACTTTAGTTCTTAATCCACTGTGCATAAATGAAATAAAATTGAAATTTATATTACAACAGTATCGCCAGACCATAATGTAGACCTTTGTTTAGCCCCGCTGAAATTTTGACATGGTCACTTATTGAAAGCGTTTACGCATATGCAATAATAAAATCCCTTGTGCTGGCTCAAATGATTGAACCCTTTGTATACTAATGGATTCTTCCTTCTGGTTTGATACAATAAATTTGGGATAGTGCACTGTACATATCTAGGTGTGTCAGGTTTTAATTTCCAAAATTTTAATGTACTCTTATGTCTGAAAATTTGTTTTACCTTTTCAAATAGAGTAGATCCTGATGAAATGCCCCAATGTGTGGCATTTCATCTGAGTCTTCACTGTTTGTAAAAGATTCCATTTAAGGGTTTCCCAAATACAAAGGGTAACCTATTCATGAGCATGGATGCAGAATGTAACGTATTTTTGTTATGTTTACAGTTTGATTACACTGGATGTGGGATGAATCCAGCCAGATCCTTGGGCCCGGCTGTGATAACCAACCAATGGAAGGACCACTGGGTAATATTCTTACAGGGAATCAAAATACTGAATTTAGACCTAAAAGGGCTACATAAAGCTAAAATGTGAAAACCTCGAGCCATTTTGTACAAGACTTCAATCTTTTGTTAAAATCCTTTTTTGACAAATGTAAATGGAATGCTATATATATTGACAAAATGCCATGTATACGTCACCTGCAGCACAGGGGTTTCGCCAATCAAAAATACTGGACAAATACATTGGTGATGAGCGCAGGGGCTTAGTGGTAAAGTGCTTTACTTGGAATCGCGGGACCGCTGGTTTGAGGCTAACCGGAGGCACTGTGTTTTGTTCTTGAGCAAGACGCTTTGTCTTCTGCTTAGCAACGGTTCAACCAAGGAAAAGTCCCTACAGGACTAAAAGATTGTGGATTGGGACATACAGCACCAAAACAAACAAAACAAATATATTGATGTAGACAATATATAGGCAAATCCATATAAGAAATGTCATTAATAATTTTACTTTTTGAAGAAAAAATCTTGGACAAATCTATAAACATAGACATGATCTATATTTTACATTAATACATGCTTTTGTTGTTTCGGTATTTGTTTGTTTTAGTCAAATCATTGACAAAAGTATTTGTAAATGTTTAACTCAAATGATCTACATGCACTTAATAATTATATAAAGGCTCTTACAAGAGAGCTCATGTTAAATTGAATTTATTTCACGAGTTGGGAAAAAAGCGATAAAATGCGAGGCTTGCCGAGCATTTTATCGCTTTTTTGCAGCAAGTTTAATAAATTCAATAATACTGAGCACGAATGTTAGATTCTATTTACCATATGACATTAAAACTATTTTGAAGTCTCATTTTGGTGTAGGGTTTTACCATATGCGTGACGTTAAATGCGTCATTTCATAACTTTTCCTGAAAATCTATTTATCGATAATAATGCACATGGCGTTATTTCACTCCCAGGCGCGACGTCATTATGATAAAGACTGATATCAAGTCTCATATGCCAAATTTTATTTTATAGCATGTAGTAATCACCTCTTTAATAGCACTGGCATTGAGACGGGCATATTTAGCCTTACAGGACCAGAGTACATGAAGTAAAATATTTCTATTAATTATTGAAATAATTGAAATGATGTAAGAAGTAGATTGGTAAAAACCTATAAATAATACTGAACAGCAGAATGTTATTTCAGCGTCCTGTGATTGAATCGAGCATATCCAGTCTTACAGAACTAGAGTTCATGAAGTAAAATATTTCTATAAATAATTGAAATAATTTGAATGATATAAGAAGGAGACTCGTAAAAACCTATAAATAATACTGAACATCAGAATGTTATTGCTGCGTGTTTTGGTCTCATATTAGGGATTGAATCATACGGAATTTGACATGGGATAAATACAAGAAGACAAAGTATGATTAGATAAAGCAGGCAATTGCTAGACTTATCGATGTTAGACTAAATGGACTAGATCGCATTTGGTCGATGTACATGGGCATCGTCGCGAGAAAACATGCCTTCGGGGTTTGCGACCATGTAAGACTCAGCCCGCTCAGCTACTGAGACAAGCTAGAGTATTGAACTTTTGTATGTTGGACTTTCCAAAAAGAATTACAAATATGTGTTGTTCGTTAGTCCCCCCCCCCTCACACTTACTTAAGAAAGCAGCTGAAACATATTCATTTGTTTCACAAAACTATTATTGTTGGTTCTGCATAAAACACGACAGAAGTCGCGCATGCAGCTTACTATCGGAGAACCGTTGATTCAATTTAAGTAGGGCAGTGTTGACAATTACTTGTAAGCCATATTCAGCGACAGATAGAAAAGTCTACTGACCCATAACCATTTACCTCATGAAGACGCATTTTAACGCTTTTGCAACTTTGAAAGAGCAAGACCAATATTAGGCAGCTTTATAAGAGCTGTCTGTTAGAAGAGCTGCCTGATCAGGCTCACATATGTTTGCTTATTGAAATATGATTAGATATGATACTGACAAGTAATTGCTTTGTCTATGTACCAACGTGAAAGTTTTTGTTATATGATTATTCAAAGTGGGTGGAGCTAAGCATGAATATTCGTGAAGGAAAGGGTAAAAGTACACAACGGGCAATCACAAATACTTATTGTATCAATTTATATGGGAAAATGATTAGGTACATTGAGAATACTAGGTGAGTGTCTTTTGATATCAAGTTTACCAGACACGGCTATGAGAATGCTTGTTGACATCGCGAGGCTTGCAGAGCGATTCAACATGCGTTCTCAAAGCCGAGCCTGGTAAACTTGATAGGCCTATCAAAAGACGCGAACCTGGTATTCTATTATCAGTTTACCTATGGTTTCTCTTCAAACTAGCGATTATGACGTGATTTTCGAGTTTTGTGTTGATTCAGCGTCATTCAAAAAGTGCAACGTCATCATGACTTGATAAAGGCATCTGCATTATTTCAACATCCACGTATCTATATAATACTGTAGATGAGCTGCGCTCATACGAGGGATGTTCAAAATGAATTGCTTATTTCTATCTGGAGACTTCAAATTTCAAGTTAGCCCAAAAGTGCTCATTTCATGCCATCGAAGTACTCCCCGTGGCTAGAAATGAAAAGATTCACCCGATGTATCCACTTCCTGAAGGTGATTTGGGCACATTTATAAGGTATTGATGAATGGCAGATCCAAGTGCCTGTCGTGACTGGTATTTCCGCCCAGCAAGGAATTATTTCAATTTCGGAAACATTAAGAAATCACATGGGGCATGGTCTAGGGAATACGGGAGGTGAGGCAAAACAGTAACTTTTTCTTTCTTCAAAAACGCCGTAAGTATTGCAGAGGTAGGAGCTGGGGCGTTGTCATGTAGAAGACGGATATGTTTCAAACCAATGACAGAGCGTCGTTTTTTATATTACTTTTTCAGTTTTTTCAGTACTACCTTTTAGTACTTTGCCCTTTCCGCCAGCTCTTTTATTGCAACTCCTTTACGGGAGAAGAAAATTGCATACAAAACCTTCTTTGCACTCAAAGACCGTTTGGCAATTATTGGGCGTTTTCTGTGTTTAGTGGCCAAAATTTTATTGCTAACCTATCTGAAGGGCTCAAAAAATGGTTTCAAGTTTCATCACCTGTGATGGCATTGCAAACTGCTTTTTGTCACAAGTTGAGAACATTAGAAGCAGCTTATTGGACACTAACCCGTTATCTGTTTTGCTCATCAGTCAACAGATGTGGCACCCATCTAGCAAAAATCTTTCGGGCTTTCAAATGCTTCTTCAAAATAAGGTGAACCATTGATAGTGATATGCCTACTTTTCGTCCAATATCACGAACTGTAAATCTGGCATCTCCTTCAATGATTTCTCTTATTTTTGAAACGATTGCTTTACGAGATGAAAATTAGACTTACCTGATATTGGTGCATTTTTGATGAACTCTGCACCAGATTCAAATTAATTTTTCCAGCACCTAACTGTGTCATAAGACACACAAGAAGGTCCATAATCAGTAGAGAGTGCAGTCACCAGCTGCTTCAAAGAACAACCAAATTTTGAGCGCGCTTTGATGTAAGCCCGTATTTCATCTTTCTGGTCGACGCTTCTACAGACCATTTTTACTACAGTGGTCAATGACTGCGTGTATTAATATATCAAATTTTATGTCTTACGCTTAGTCTAACATGTACATTTATACCGTTGTGTAGACCTTAAATAAACCTAGATAGATATGTATTGGTTTTTATCGTGCCCCACGTGGATATCGAGATATAGGACAATAAGCAATTCATTTCGAACACCCCTCGAACAATACACACCATCTGCTTAGAATGTATTCAAGTTCGAAAATATTATCACAGGATCATTTTTTGTAAAAAAAAAAAAAACATGTACATCTTCAAACCATGACAAAAGCTCGCGCATCACTTCAAAGAGTGCATGATTAGATGTGCACACAAGTTAACCTATTGACAAGTTGATTGGAACAAAATCACGAACCACAAAACACCCACCACGCAATACGCAACATGGAGCGCCAAGATTATATCCAAACCATATCAACATCTTCAAACTGTGTAAACTTGAAAAATATCGACATAAAAACTGTAATAGGAGTTGCTCAAGGTACTATCGAGGTATTTAGATTGGGATGGGGTACCCAAAAATACTTCGCTAGTAATTTCACGACTTAACCTATAGATATATGCGATAAGTAACGTCATTTGTGTCTACAGGAAGAAATTGATTAAAGGAGAACTCATAAAGTTTCCGGAAAGATACAGAAATAATTACATCTTGTAAATCACTAGGTTACGTTAGAAAAGAGAAATGATCTGAAAAGTTTGCATATATAAAGTGCTCAGCCATGTATTAGCTGTTTTACAGCTTCAAATAAATGTTGTTTATCTATTATGATAACCTTTCTTTGTCATGTCATCTAAAGAAAACGTCTGTACAATAGAGTGACGTGGATCATTCCAGTTAAATATTAAAGAAAATTCTTGAATGGAGCTGTCTGAATTAATCCTGTTTGTTAGTTATGTTTCATGTTTGTCCTTGTTGTGCTATCTTGTGTGTTCCTTGCAGTTTTGTGGTCACCTGTTGTGAAAGGGCTGACCTCTTGGCTCTCTTGTGTGTGGTGTTTTCTTATGTTTTTTTTTCTCTTTCCTATATGTGTCTTCGTCCACATCAGAACTAAGGGTGAGGTTGGTACGGTTAAACATGTTTGAGCCCTCCAGTATTTTTTACTGACCGTTCCAAGGCGTCGCTTCCTTTGTGGACCCTTTTTGATATTTGTGTTACGTCTTTGTCTTTATTATACTACCGTGACTGTTCCTTGCAGCCTTGTCAAAATCTGTAAATGCTGAAAATCGCAATTTCAGGGGGATATTTTGGCGGGAAACGGTGTCAGCGGTTTGAATCTTATCAACACTATTTTTTTTTTACTTTAGCGGGAGGACATACTCTTAATCAGTTTATTCTGTTCTTATTTGTCAAATTCACTTGTTATATGACTCCTATAAAATACCTCCTCTGATTGGCAGAAACTAGCTTTCACTGGATGTTCACATGTCCTGCGCTAAAATTAGGTCAATCTATTTTTAAGCTGTCTGACAGAATGGACAGATCTTAATGTCTACCTGTGTTGAACTAAATTTAGCCTAGGACAGGTAGACATCAGATTTGTCCATTCTGTCAGACAGCTTAAAATTAGATTGACTTAATTTTAGCGCAGGACATGTGGACATCACTTTTGTCACTGCTGCCTGACAGCTAAAAATAGATATTGAAAACTGACATCAGGTTTTTCACTGAAGAGAGTGATAAACGTAGACTAGCATGTTTTCTTATGTATATTTCACAGATCAAATGTTTTTAATTAAGAATTTGATTATTTTATAAAAACAGTAATTTAAAAATGCCATCCTTTTGCACATCTCATAAGCGTTTTAAAACTTGAAAACACTTGTTGAAATTATCTTGTTTTCAGTGCACAATGAACATCTAACTCAAATAAATTTATGTGAAAAGTCTTGATATAAAATAAGGGAAAGAGAGTCAGTGACATATAACAAAACAATTAATTTTTGTCTCAGTGAACATCACTGTTCTGGGTTGACACATCCTGATGTTAACCTCAAAAGAATGCATTAATCGTATACTATTCTCCATTTCAATTATTTCAGGTATTCTGGGTTGGTCCGGTGATCGGTGGTATTATAGGTGGATTTACGTACGACTATACACAGTGTTCCTCAGAGGATATACAGAGGTTCAGAAGTTCGTTTCGTCGGAAAAAGGTGACAGTGATAACAGAGACAGGACTGCGAAGTGAAAGTCCCACAGTGACAGAAATGTCTTATACACCAACCAACCCATCAAGTTCCGATTTTCATATTTAATACTTTTAACCCTAAGTTTCTAAATTAGAAGCATCCATATCTATATTTTAGAAGTAATCATTTTACTTGAAAAAGACGTGTAATAATACATAGTAAGTGACAATGGGGACGATTAAAGCTATAAAATGGGGAATTAATAAGAAAAACAGCAAAATTTTGAGCAGCGACATGAGATTTCCAACAATGTGATATGTGCAACCAGCAAAGGCTCAGACCAGACTGCGCATACGCGCAGTCTGATCAGAGCCTTTGCTAGTCGCTTGCATATTCTATAAGTGTTAAGCTACTGACTGAACATCATTTGGAGTTTCAAAGCTTAAAAGAAGGCTGCACAGGCTCGTCTGAGTCTATTTATGTCAAAATGCCACAATGTTGGAAATCACATGTCGCGTCTCAAATGATTCAGATCCCGCTGATATGGCCCATATGAGCTATCTGAACTGAATCTGAATTGTTTGTCAAGCTCTATTTCAGGTATACGGTGTTGAAAGGGTTAATGCGCCAATCGCAACAAAGTCGTCTGCTTTTCTCGTCTGCTGAAATGTTTAAGAAGCCTTTATGGCAAACAGCGTGGACCCAGATCAGACTGCTCCTATAGGAGCAGTCTGTTCTAGGTCCACGCTGTTTGCTTCTATACTTAATTTCGTCAGTAATGTTAGGCAATTAGTTGCAGCAGACGACTTCAGCAGACGACATTTTCAGATGCATTTTTTGGCGATTTAAGGATTAAAAGGGTTAAATGCATGTTTTCTTGAAATGTGAGAAGGGCAGAACTGGAGAAGTCATGCTAGGAGGTCACGATAAGCATAAGAAAGTTAAAGGGCTTGTGACCAAGCAAAACTCAAAGGTAGCATGCTCAGCTACAGAGATAAGCACTTACTTTTAAAATTTTGTGTTAGTTTCCTCTGCCTGCTAGTTACAACTGGCGTCGTCGGCTGATGACCTTTGCAAATAGTTTTGACCCAGACCCCGGCTGACAATACGTCGTCCTGATCTGTATTCTTTAGAAAAAACCCTTTACAATTAAAAAAAAGCTTGCAAAGAGTTAGCTAGTACATCCCCAAAAATATTGGGCTGTACTTGAAACCTATTTTTTAAAGATCCTAGAGAGTCTCTGTAGCTGAGCAGGTTCCTTTAAATCTTACCTGGCTAACCTGCTGAAGAAAGGATTCTTGTGTATTGAAGTTTTTACCATTAACAATATAAGTGTGCATTAAACTATGAATGTGCATATGTAGGTTAGCTATTTTTATCTGATTTTCATTAACTTTTCACCAACATGTAAAACTAAAATATTGGGAATGTTGTGCATTATTTTGGAAAAATCATTTTTGCTCTTTTGCTCATTTCTAAAGGGGAAGAGGCAGATATTTGTCCCCAAGGAAAATTCATGCCTTATTGGATTGGAATGGACCTCGCAAGTTGTCCTATTCCATCTGGTTGGATGATTTTGAGAGCATATGGCTACGATCCTGTATTATTGACATTTTTTTGTGCTTTAATTAGAACCTGGAATTCAGTACACCTATAAATTTATTTGAAAATATTGCATATACATGTTTAGAGGGTGGGTTATTTTTGTGATCATGTTTTTGTTGTAGAAAGCAAAGATTTTGTCAGATATTCATCTAAATATATGGAGATATAATGTTATCGCCAAAAAGCTTCTGAAAAAGTGTTGTGTTTGGCCATTATTCATTGTTCATTGTTTTGTTAAATAAGTAATTTGTCCATTACTTTTGAACAATCCCTGTAAATGCCTTACTCACAGATCATAACTGTGCATTCGATAGTTTTAGCAGTCTGACCTGAGGTGTATCATAACTACATACTGCATACATAATTTTATGCTAAAGGTTTATACAAAATTAAAATCGATTATTGATTTGACGAGCCTCTATCATATTTTGGTTTATAAAATTTCTACAGCCCCCCACTCCCTCGAAAAAGCATGCCATTTGTATAGTGTATCTGTAATACAAAAAGGCCAAGGGTGGGGGTATGCATCATAAACTGTTTTCTATTTCCAATAAGTTGAATAACAGAAACACAGCTTTCAACCAATAGTTTTAATCAGTACTTGCCCAACGTGAAAAGCCTTTTGCGCTAAACCTCCTAACGTCTATATAGAAAAAATATAATTTTCTTTTAAACTTCACCTGGCAATTTCTGTGTGCAATGCTTGAATACGACTTTGCGAGGTTTTTCAGCTGTTTGAGTACTAATGCTAAATATTTGCTTTTCACCAGTTTGGTAAACCAAACATAGTCCTGACGGAGACAGTCTATAGACTAGTGTGATGCATACTATCATCATAATCATCATGAATATCGTGTTTGCTCTTGCTAGAATCATCGACATCATTATCATCATCATCGTCCTCAGCATTTCCGTGAAGATGATCACAATAAGCTGTGAAATCACTTTCATTATTATCTTCTTTGTCATCATCGTCGTCGTCGTAGCCATCAGCATAACTGTGATCACAGCCGCTATGGTCGTCATCATCATCATTATCATCATCAACATAATAGTTTGCGTTCACTTCAACATTATTATCATTAAATTATTATTGTGAGAAGTTGAAGTTACATTATATGGGTATTTTACATTTTCATTCACAACGAGGGCAATAGAACCTCATCTAAAGTACGAAGTCTTGTCACAAATATAGATATTTATGTTCATTCATAATTAATCATTGATATCGTAGGTATAATCACCTATTAGAATGATAATACTAAACCATAACTACTGATATTAAATGTTTATTTTGATCATTTGTGTCAATAAAGTCCAATTAAATTGACAAATATAGTGTCTTTCAATATTGTTTTATTTACATGTATACGTTTTAACCCAGTTTGAAATGGGTCTAAGGTGTCCATCCAATACCAAAAACCATCATTTCTTGTCATGCTGAATAAATTCAGATCATTTCTGACACTTTGGTTCTCATTATAGATTTGTTTCTGTGTATATAGTTTATTTTCCATGTTGTTATAAATGTTATAAATCAAAACAATTGTAATAAGAAAGACAGCAAGGATCAGGAAGCGATCAATCAAGTACCACACCTGTCAAAGGATACTAAATGGGAAAGTAAGAAAATCACAATAAACATCACAAGCAAGAGCCAAGAGGTCAGCCCTTTCCCTTTAGGTGACCACAAGGCAACACTGAATGGACGCGAAAGCATGACAATCACAAGACATAAATAGCACAAATGATCCACAAAAGAAGAACCGCCATGGAATGGTCAGTAAAAATGTTTAACTGGAGGGCATAAACCGGTTTCACAGCATGCCAACCACACCCTTAGTTCAGATGCGGATCAAGACACATAGATGTTTGGTTTGCTTGAAAAAACCCTAAGTTTTCCATGCATTACATTCTGGTATTAGAATTCGGACACTTCAATAACATTTCTTGTTGCCCCTTTCTCTACAAAAATGTCCAGAATTAAATAGTAAAAATATATGTTATATAGTAACATAGGTATAGAATCATTTATTGTACCAGAACAGCTGAAATTCATATAAAATAAAGGAAATGTTAAACGATGTAGAGCTAGCTTTTATAAATGTAATGGTCAACTTAGATAATAAAATATTATAATTCCCAACCAAATATAGTTTTTTTTATGAAGCTCGTTGTCATATTTAAGTAAGTTATGTCAGTGTTAAATGCAGGGTTCGCACAGACTAGAAAAAAATGAATATAGAGGGCGTTCTTTAAAAGTCCTTGAAAATAAATTCTGCCTTGAAAAGTATTGAAAAATCACTATAAGGCCTTAAAATGTCTCTGAGTTTTCTGTAGAATTTAACATTGTTTACTTAATGGAGACCTAAATCAGAATGAAAATGTTGTGTATTTATCTGAACCAAATAAAATCACAACAAATTTATACTGATTTTCCTATACTTATTTCTTCATTATCTCAGTTTAGTTTCTCAGAAGTAGATTTTATCATGTAAATCGGTATTTTTCACGAACTTGTAGTCCTTGAAAATAGAAGGATAGCCTTCATAAAGTACTTAAAAATTCCCGGAAAGCTCCTTGAACTTCACTTATGTTTCCTGTTTGACATTGAAATGAAAGCAAACCCTGGCCACCATTGAAGAGAGATATTCTATTACCACTTTCCTTACCCCATGTATAGATATAGATTGGTTCTGTTTTGTACTGTTTGCTTTTGCTGCATATCAACGAATACATCTAGTTTCACAGAAAAATAATGTTTGAAAATTTACTTCGATATTGTCTGTATCTGTAGTAACTAGTTTTTATTCAGATGACAAAATAAATGAAAGTGGTCCTTGATAAATAAATATAACGCTATTACCCTACCCACATGTTTAAATATAACATACTTGTACTTGGCGTGTACATAATAGCTTAAACAGTTCCAACATGCATACCATGTGATCATACATAAATGAAATTGCAGAAGTCATCGAAATATATTTAATCGTAAGTTTGTATTGTTTTCAATTATTTTAATCATTTGTGCATTTATAAATCATATTTTTGGTGTTGTTTTTGCTATTGTTTGTGGTGGTGGTGTTTCAAATGAAAGACAAGAAATTAGCGATGCCTCTTGCCTGAGGTAACGTTTTATCAGTTATTTGAGCACCTACAAATATTCACAATACGGAATATCTCTTAATAGTTATGGCTTAAACATGTTTGACGGTACCAACCTCACCCTTATTTCTGATGTGGATCAAGACACAAAGATGTTCTGAAATTCTCAGGCATGAAGTAGAATCTAATAGATATTACAAACACCACATTCACTTGGTTTTAATGTTACTTATTATCGTCTAGATTACCAGAATTGGATAAGGTTTTGTTTTTCTCTTTTAGATATTCATAAACGTAATAATCGATCTAAAAGTATGCTAAGAAATGGTAATCTCAAACGCACAAAGATGTTTTTATCACAATCCATTTCTGATTTAAGGAGCATTTTAAAAAATCCATTCTCTTTAGAACAAAATATTGATAATATTTGACTCTAAGTTGTATAGAAAAATGTAGGTTTTGTTCAAGTTGTGTTCCTTCTGACAATAATCAGTCTGATGATATTGAAGCGTTCAACTCCACTTCAAGATATCTAGATGACTTACTGAATATTGATAATCCTACTTTTGAACAAATGGCAAGTCAGATATATTCGAGAGAACTTCGGTCAAATAAAGTAAATTCGTTCAACACTGAAGCCTTCTGATTGGACTTGAGCTGTTCCAAAGCTAATGGCATAGTTTTATCTAAATTACGACAAAAAAGAGACGATTTAATTATATCAAAAGTAATGAGGCAGAGGAAAATATTGATTGATTATATTGTGTATTTGGAAAAAGTTGTTTTCATTGGTGAAAGAGCAATGTTCTGCAAGTTCTGATACTGGCGTAATATCTCTGAAACCAGCAACGCCACATGCCTGAAAATTGTACCAAATAAACAAATAGTATTTGTCTATACACAGCTTTAACAGTTGTTATGTTACTTGAGGGAGCGACTGAAAATCAACCTCGAAACACCCATATCCGCAAGGCACTGGCTTATAAAGCAGATCGTGCACATAAGAGACCCAACAAATCAGGCAAAAGCAGTCACACATTTGTTTTCATAGCTGCTCCAAGTTCATTTACCGACAAATATGACTTGTAAATAAAGCGAAATTTCTGTAAGATCTGGTCGACAGTTTTACAATGCAACTGCCAGCTATTAGGAAATGTCACTTGGAGTGTTATACCCGCCCCTACTTTTGTAACGACGACTGTTTTAAAAACAAATCTTTTGAGGTAAATGCTAGATGAACTGACTTTTGTCTGAAGCAGTTACAATTAGTCTGTATGGTCGGAGACTAGTAGTAACCCACAAAAGAAAACTATAACGAGTCAATAAAGTAGGTCAATATTCGGAGGTACGCCAAGTTTGCATGAGCATATCTTAAGTAATCCCTGATCAGTTTTCGAAATGTATACTATACTCGTACTGAAGGAATCTTCTTACGCATACAGTAAACGATTTCTTACACAATCTAAATTATGTAAAAAAGCTTTCAATATTTTGTAGTTAAACACAAATTCAATATTATTTACATCATTTGTAAAAAGTTCAGAATCAGAACAATACCTTGGGTATTATGCAAAATACAGCTTATTTAATTTAAATGGGTTAGTCGAAAGTCGCAATAATTGGAATTTTGGTTCCAGTCTTCGTTTTATCTGAACAATGAAAAACGTCATAAGAAATGCATGAAAATCACGGTGGGTCAGACCTTATACTCAATTACGACCCTGGCATAAAACTTACTTTTTATCTGTTGGTCAGTGCCTGATGTTTGTCGATAGCTGGCCGCACCGTAGAACAACTGAGGTTTTTCTTTAGCTCTCTCTGTGAGTTGAGAGTCCTTTTTCTTTGTTTCATCACATTATGAGTTTTACTTTTTGAGTGACGATACATTGGATGAGTAAGGAGGTCATCACGCGAGCTTAACATTTTGTCTGGGTTGACAACAGCAGAATCTAGGGCGACTATGTGGCAGTAAAATAAATTCAAGCACTCAGTGACTTCGGCTGAGATTTCTTAGGCGAAGACTCCGTGCGTGCGTGTGTGTGTGTGTGTGTGTGTTTTGTTTTTCGTTAAGTGGTAAGAGGGATCAAAGTCAGCTGGATCATCAATTTTAAAGCTTGTCTTAAGGCCCCTTGTATATAAGCAGGGCTACTCATGTCAACGCCAAAGGCAGTATGAAAATAGCTGAGACGGTTTGACTGATATTATATTTGTCGATGGTAACTCGTTTACTTATTTTGTCAAATTTAGGCATGTTAACGACAACCAGTTACGTACGCATAACAATGCGCCCACTCTATGAACAATTCGATAAAACTCGAAAATCAGACTTTATCTTTGCATCCTGGTTGACATGTTTTGATTTCCCTGTATGTTAACTTGTCCAATATGTATTTAAGTGGAAACATCCATGAAATTTGAATGACTTGGCTTATTTCCTTTTCCAGAATAATCTGTTATTGCCTATTTTTCTGTCATTATTTTTACTTTTATTGAAAGCTCGTTTTTCCATCGTCTGTATGTTTGTTCGTTCTCGTGGAACAATTATTCCAATAATAGTTGTTAGGTGAATATGTGCTTGTCAACGTACATCTGTTTTGCAGACAAATTATTTAAATACTGAAATACTTTTAAGGCATTCATGCATTGGGTTGAGTGCAGAGCGATGGGATTCCAAAGGGTTTCGTATAAACTGTGCCTGCCACCAAATGTCTTTTATACTTCCAAAATATTAGAAAAAAACTAGAAACATTGTCAGTGCTGGATGAGCCCTATTGCATTCCAAAGTGTCAACATTCTCTTAAAAGGATACTTAAGGAACGGTGAGGGACATCAGAGTCCACAATATTTGCTAAAATGAAAGCAATCTACAGTCATATAGATGCATCATAATTGTTGTCGATAACCCCCGTAAGTCAATTGACTTGTACCATGAACCATACCAAGTTGATTATATCAAGCCTGTTAGAAGAACCCATTAGCTTACAAAGGGTTAGAACGATGTGCTTCGGCTGAGTCTTAAAGCCACGCAACTAGCAATTTAGCAATATACTCCCATGAAACATCTCAAGATAAGTTGCGAGAAGCATAAAATAGACAGTCTATTATGGTCATCCAGGTGCATGACAAACTACATGAAGTTCTTCATTTCTACATGCTCATTTCTTTGAATAAATGAAAGTGCTTGAGAATTTGTTTTAAAAGAAGCTTATGGTGAAAAACTCATTTATTGAAAAAAACATATGTTGTAGGCACACATTGAAATTAAGACATATATTGTAGGTACACATTAGAATTGCCTCAAAGAGACAATTCCAGTGTGTACCTACAACATATGTTACTGAAAATAATGAAGAAAACTATTTGGAAATTTATCATGTCCAAAGTCTTTAACTCTTTTACATCCCAAACTGCCAATCAGTATTGAAACTCCTGTCACTCTACTGCAAATTGTTTATATTTGCATGACAGCGCTATCTCCAAATTCGAGTTCATGAACTATCTCTTTGTTAACCTGCTAGTTGCGTAGTTGTAACAAGATAACGTCTTCTTGTCTTTATTCCTGAGTAAATGGAATCTATTTTCGGTAACGAAGTTTAGGCTAAAGACATTAAACACGTTCAGCCTCTTACGTGTCTAATTGCATCTGCATTAAGCGAAATGAATGTTGATGAATGTGATCTAGCCTTATATGACAGCTCTTTGATTGTGTCTAAAGAAAAGAGCCACACTGCCAACAGTTAATAGGCATATATTTAGATGACCCTCATGTGTGGATGTGGACTGGCGGTCCAGACCCCCTGGAAAATCACGGCCATAGGTTTTCTTACTAATACTGGTCCAGACCCCCTGTAAATCACAATACTACCCAGCCATAGCCAGCATTCATGGTCCATGACGAAACTTTCTGGATTCCACGTATGTATTTGGATAACTTTCCCTAAAGTGAATTTCCTATCTGTGCTTTGGTTACATCTGAATGCGATAACGACGGCTTGTCCTTTTTTTTTAATGTGAAAAAGCCTCATTGACATCTCCTTGGTGGTGCGATAGTGACGGGAGAAAGGAGCAACATTGACAGCACGTTACCTTCAGTAAAACATCGAAACTTAGAACTCCGTTTTTCGAAATACTCGTAAATTTGAAATAAATATGGGACACACTGAATTCAGGGAATATGACCTATTCATGACTTATTTTAATAACTGTTTATATAAAAAAAAGCATATGTTTTGGGTGCGTGAAAATTGTCTCCTTGAGACTTTCTTTTACGCGCCAAAAACTTAATATGCTTGATCAAAAACAGATTGGGATTACTTTTATGTTTTATATATTTTTATATCTAGATCACTATAATTCGAACTGCTGATAATTCGAACTAAAACCTCTCGTCACGAGGATTTTAAATTTACGAGACGCCGGTATTCAATGGTAATTTAGTTCATAAGTTGGAAACCCTAAATGTGGTGATCAATTGAAAACGATAATTAAACATTATAAAAGATGAGATACAACATGGATATCATGCGATAGTCTGCATGCCTGAATGTAAACCCTATCATGGTTTAAAGCTATGGTTTCCTCTTTAACTGCACGATGGTGGGTCAGGCCTCAGACTCAATGACAGCCCTGACGTAAAGCTTTCATCCGTTGATTGGTGCCTGGTGCTTGTCTATGGCTGTGCTCACAGTGGCTCAGCTTGACAGTTCCCCCTCCCCCAAAGCATGCAGTTACATAAGATATATGTAAAGGAATACTACAGTTGTATGCAAAAGGAACTGCTTAATGAAGAGTTGGATACATCTCGGAAATAACTTTTTCTGTATCCTATAAACAGTTTTATTCAACCAATATTTTTAATCAGTACTTGTCCAATATGAAAGCCCATTTGCGGATACTTGGAAATAATAGTGATACTTATCAAAGTTTGAGTAGTATAGTTCTAAGATATTGTCACAGATCTGAAGATTGTTTATTTCTTCCATAGAATCAATTACTTCACCGATAGTTCGTTGAGTCCTCCTAAGATCGAATTAATTACGATGATGCGTTAATGGCTTGTAACACAAATGTAACTAAAAGGCATTAACCCACTATGCATTAATTCAAGCACAACAGATTACATGTTTCACATTGCCTGCTTTCTGATTTGTTACAAAATTATAGTCTTATTCACACATGGTAGGCGGCAATGCTGAATGCATATTTATCAAAATGTTTTGATTGTAAAAACAACAATTTGATAGTCAAAATACTCACTCCTGTGATCGATTCAATTAGTTGATTACAGATGGTTCAAAGATGCAAAATAATAGGATTATACTATTTTTCATAGAAACAGGTAAAATACGGTGAAATTATACTGCAGTAAATAATATATACCTTTATAAAGTACCCAATATACCTAGATTAGTTTACATTTTATAACATGTGCTTCCCATAATACGGTTTTGCATAGACTCTTCCTGACTTTTGACCAGCCTAAGATCAAAATTGGTTATATACAGTATAATCAGGATAAAACGAGGAAAAGGGCTCCAAATAAAACAAAACAGTGCATGGGCAGATCCAGAGGGGGGGACAGGTGGTCCCCCCCCCCTGAAAAATTACAAAAATAAAGGGTTTCTTAGCAATACAGGTCCGGATCCCCCGAAAAATCACAAGCTACCAAGCAAGCATTCATTTTTGGGCCATTATCGGCACGCCAGGGAAACGCCATTTAATGGCGTTTCGCTGGCGGGCTGGTGATGACCCGCTTATAGTGGTATTTGCTTGGATCGTCTCTCCCCTCTGAAAAAAAAACTTGTTAAAGTTGCACCCCCTCTGACAAAACTTTGTGGGTCCGCGCATGCAGTGTACCGAACCAGACTCACTGACAAATAGGTTAATGGAATTTGTGGTTGATTTACATGTTCAAACACCCCCTCACTTCAATCGCAAGTTATCTCATGTTGTTACACTTCCAACAGCAGTAATTGACACTAAATGTCGTACAAGATCAAGAGTGTGCCAATCAATCAGTTGATCTGGTAGAGTAAGCCATTACTGTGTTGACACAGTTGAAGAGGACAAATTTTACTTTAATATGTAACCATCTTTCAGCTGCGTCGTTGTGTGTGCATGATTTAAATGCTTGAAACATTTACTTACATATATGCAAAATGTAATCGAATCAGTTTTATAAGAAATGCAGAATAGGAAATGAAACAAGTCAACAACAGCGATTTTTAAATGCTGGTTAAAATCTATTCAATCTCTATGTATATATCAAATTGATAATATACACTATTTTCTTCAAAATGGTAGGGTTCATATATGACCCCAACGACAAACTAGTGCTTTAAACTCTCTCAAAAAAAGTAAATATTGTCATGAAATGCCACAATCAGAGTCCACAAACATATATAAATGTTGAATTCAATGCCATTTTACGTTCTACTGTTGCCACATACGATTATGTTTTCTGCTCAACTATGAGCGGGTTTTAGAAGTACATTGTTCATCCCCGTGGGGTTTTGACGAAATCAAATTGTCTGTTACTTTTGTGCAAATGAATGGAGTTCTAGTTGTTGTGTCATAGATCAATGTTTTATCAAATAATCATATAAAGAGTATCAACGGATTATTTGTGTTGGGTTGAAATTGCTCAAATTTAGCGGAAATTAAAATTATGACTACAATAGAGAAAAAGTAAATGAGTATAACTAGGAAATGCCACAGTCACATACATTGCAGGCCACCCACGCACTGTGAGGAAGAAGCAAAGAACAATAACAGCAACATGACATCAAGAAGACAATGAAAGTAAAACAACCAACTCTCTCTTCTCCAGTCAGATGATTGCAAAAATAGTGAGATTGATCAGGAAATACCACAATAACAAACTTCAGACACCATCGGTGGCACCACAAGGAAGAGCCACACAGCAATCATAAGACACTAGGAAGACAAAGCTAAGCAACAAGCTCTCTCTTCCCCATCATGATGATTGCAAAACTAGAAAGGAAACAAAGTACTGCATGAAAAAACAAGGACCTACTGTCGAGCCAAACAAAAGTGAAAGTGACGAAATTCTATGGTTACACATGTTAAGTAAAGCATTTACTTGTACATTCCACTTGAGCTAACGCGAACCGAGAGATTACTTGTGTATTCATCCTATTCTGTGGAAAGGATGATGAATACAAAAGTATTCATCAGATTCTAAGTCCCTAATAACTTTGAAAATCAAACGTGACGTCACTGTCACTTTTGGCTGGCAGGACAGTAACACAAAAACACAAACAATGGCAGCAACAACAATCAACGAACAAACAATAACAGAAACACCTTCCCAAAATAAACAACAGTCGAAGCCACTGGGAGCTTAAGCTAATATTACTGACCCAATATTCGCCCTAGATTTTGTTGTTGTAAAAGCACAAATTTAGTTGGTTTAGCTCACATGAAGGCTTCCTAACTTATGCAATGTATCATCACAATGAAACACCTTTATTATCATACTGTGATAATAAAGAGAAAAAAGGCCCTGAATCACAGCCTGCAAGAGCTAAAGAAAACACCCAGTTGAGCAATGATGGGCCCAGCCATAGACAAAGAAAATAACTGAAGCTGATTTGTTTATATTTTAATTAATCTTCAAAATTAACAAGGTATTGTAAAATTGATAAGCATAAACAGTAAAGCAACAATAACAAACAAAGACAGAAAATGTATTTTAGAAACATGTTTGTTTGTTGTTGTTTTTTTTGTTTTTGTTTTTGAAAAATGAATAAAACACTGAGACATGCTTAAATGAGATCTATGAAACGTTGTTCTGTATTATTTAAAAATACATATAGCAACATACCATGTATGAATTATTATTTACTGCATATACGTGGTCTAAGTAAACTGGAAAAAAAACAATTTGCAGTCATTTATTTTGACGATTTTCCTGTTATATAGCAGTTAGCGCCCAATTAAAAATCATGGCTGAATATAATTGTTTCAATTATTCTATAAAAATTTGATCTGAGCCTTTATCTAATCCATTTTTTGTTAATGGGAACAGCGAAAGCTCTGAGAAGACAATGCTAGTGTATATGATAAATGTCACAATTCTATGTGACAGTTGCTGGTTGACATGTTTTCTTTGAACAAAATGTTTGTAGAAAAGTCCTCAACATCGTAAGGTAGTGTCACCTGTATGTGTTGCTAAGATTTAAAATAAATTATTCACATACATATAATACTGAATATTTTCGTTAACCTGAGAAATAAACAATAAACTTCAACACATTTATCTAGTGTTATTGAATTTGAAAATATTCAGTCTATGGCTTTAAGCTATCTCGGCGTTCTTCCTTTAGACCTTCCCAAATGTTGTAGTCAGTGACGTCTTTATGGGCGTGAATACCTGGATCTTTCCCTTGTTGTCGCACCATCTCTTCTAGGGTCTGGATATTGGACTTGGAAAGGCGTAGATACCTGCACTGTAAAATCTAAAGGAGAGAGAACATATAATTTTTACTTCCAGTCAACTCAGTGCAAAATTGGGTAAATTAGAACGTTATTCAAATTAAAAGCAGTTAAAATCAAGATTAAGACCTCTTATTGTATTATAAGCAATTTAATTAGGACTTCCATGTCGTTGTTGTTCGCTTTGTTTTTTTCTTGGAAAGACGCAAATATCTATATTGCATATTTTAGTATAGTAACTTCACTCATCCCTACTGATAGTATTCTTGAAAGATTACTTTGAAAAGTCAATCTTTAAAAAATCAGCAAACGACTTAAATAGCTTACAAAATTGCCAAGCTTTCAATTAGTCTCTTTCAATAGTTAAAGAGACTAAGTCTGCAAGTATGAACATTTTTCGAAAAAAATTATTTTATTTTTAAATCATTTGTAAAAGTAGAACTAAGTTATGTTTTCACAATAAATCTGTTCACTATAGCTGAAAACTGCACAGAAAAGTGAATTATCTAATAAAAAAGGTGTGTTGGTAATTATTTGCGTCCCTCCAATAATTATAGACAGTTAATTTTAACATAAATGCTGTTGTTTTGATACTGATAACTTGTTAAGATTTACGAAAATGGTAAAATTTATACCTTAATTTTAGATTTTTTTTACTGTGTTCTTGAATAATAGGAACAATAGTTCTAAAATTAAAATATCAAAAGTTACCGACTATGCAGCTTCAAATAAACTAATTGTCTGCGTGTTCCAGTTTTCATGTTTACCTGATATGCGTCCAATATGTACTGGATACATGTGCAATAGTGACCTGACTTATGAGCCGCGACATAAAATTTCCAACAATGTGGTATGTGCGACCAGCAAAGCTAAAAAGGAGGTTGCACGGACTCGTCTGAGTCTACACTTATCAAAAAGCCACATTGCTGGAAATCACATCTCGCGGCTCATATGTCTAATATTTGGGCCTCAGCGAGAGAAAACCTGTCTTCGGGGTGTTGTGAATAACACAGGCGCAGACAAGCCTGCGCATCCGCGCAGTCTGATCAGCGCCTTTGTTATTTGCTTTTTGGAAAGTACCATATGTAAACTTGCTACAGGTGAAATTTCAATTTTCTAGCTAGTCTCTGTAACTGAGGAGACTGGTTTGAAACTTGCTTTGTCGGAAACCCCGAAGACAGGTTTTGTCGCCTTGAGGCCCATATACCTCTTGTGGGTCTATAATTCCACTACGATTAGCCTCCTCTGGTTTAAGGGATTTTAACACTTTCTCTAAATGCTCTATCCTCTTCTTCTGTGCTCTGTTGCTACTAACATCTAATCGTGTATGGTCCTCTTTAGAAGGTTTCCTAAAGTAGTTGGTATTGTTTACAACAAAGTACATTTGGGAGAGCAAAGCTGGCTCTTTCTGAAGTCAAAACTGACATAGAGGATCCTACACGATTCCAAATTCGTACTAAATTTATTAAACACGTTGCGGAAAAGAGGTGAATGCCAGACTTTTATCGACTTTTGCAATGTGATTAATGAACACTCCTGTGAGATTCAATCCTCATATGCCACTGAAACTATTTTAAAATTAAGAAATAGATTCGCGCTAGCAGTGTTTTGTTGTTTAATATATCACTGGCTGGAGGTCAGTCGTTAAAGTGGATAAATTACGAGTGTGAAGCGCGAGTTTATCCACTTACAACTGACCGACAGACAGTCATATTAAACACACAAAAATATTATAATATGAATGAATACTTAAGAGACTATAACGATTACGCCATCTTTAACAGAGATTTAGAATTTCCGTAACTCTTGTTAGGAATGAGAGGCTTATTTTTACGTACCTTTTGGGGGTTCATTAGTTGTAAAAAGGATGTTACGCCATATATTGTCAACGTAACAAGGCTGCATGATAGATTACGTCATGAAAATCAAACTGGTGACTGAATGATGTCACACCAGTCCGTGCCCAGTCCATACAGTGATTTATCAACCAATAAATCACTGAATTTTACAATTGGCTATATAGGCGTTGTGTGTAAGAATAGCGCTTTTGGC
Source organism: Loripinus fragilis (assembly GCA_964019695.1). Taxonomy (NCBI): domain Eukaryota; kingdom Metazoa; phylum Mollusca; class Bivalvia; order Lucinida; family Lucinidae; genus Loripinus; species Loripinus fragilis. The sequence continues at coordinate 23,271,442 of OZ026523.1, forward strand.
GTGAAAACGTTAAGGATTTGACTTATATAAATGGCTTTGCTCTCTTGTGTGTATTTTGTCACTTGCCCATTTGGTGTCCTAGGTCAGGTGTGGTGCTTGATTGTATCGATTCCTGATATTTGCCTTCTTTCTTACTTTTGTTATTTATATCGTTACATAATCTTATAAATATCTAAACCACGAGTGGTTTATTTATCGATTGTATTATGCATGGTGTATTCTAACACCTCACCTATAGAGTCAATGCTAAATAAGTGTGATATATCAAACAATAATTCACAGTTTTGAAAGCGCGTGGATAGTCTGTGATAGCTAACGTCATTTGCTGCATGAAAATTACGTCATTCATGGCGATAGATGGTGTAACGTCGTTTTTACGCTTGAAAGACGTTACAAATACACGTAAACGAATATGACGTAGTCTATGTATTGGCGGGAGTTTTTCAGTGCAATGGCCGAAAGTTAAAAGAAGCTGAAGACGTCAAATGTGTTTTCGTTGTTTATTTTTTGTTAGAATCGAAATAGATCAGCTCTAGTGCGTGAATTGTTGAGTAATAATTCACTGTTTGTTGGTCAGTTGTACAAAGATAAATCACTCCCGCTGAGCGCTCGTGATTTGACCTCCAAACAGTGAATTATTACACAACAATTCACAGCTAGAGCTGATCTTTTTCTTAAATATACATCAAGATGCGACGTCACAAGATAAAGTTGTTTCTTCACTGATTCTACCAATAAATTTGTAAGAACAATAACTCTTTATAAAAGTTATGTATCTCTTTGACTTTAATAATTGCTACTATCACAGAAAAGATAAAAAATTGTAAATGGTCATTTTGGACAAATCTGAGACTTTAGAAAGTAAGTAAGGGTGCAAAGATCAGGAATCGATACAATCAAGTACCACACCTGACCCAGGATACCAATGGGAAAGAGAGAAACTCACAGTGAAACCACAAACAAGAGCCAAGAGGTCAGCCCTTTCCCAGCTTATGGTCACAAGGCACAAACAAACAGAGGTGCACAAATGCATAACAAACACAAGACAGAAAAAACATAAATGATCCACAAAAGAAGTTCGCCTCAGAACGGTAATTAAAAATATTTTAATGGAGGGCTTAAATCAGTTTTACAGTGCCAACCTCACCCTTAAGATTTTTTTCAAGATTAAGGCACCTTGATTTCTAAAAATTATGTGTTTTGATTCTTTACATCCAAGTCAACAATTTTTCAGTCGTGTTGAAATGGTTCTTCCTGTGTTATACCAGTACTAAGAAGGACACAAGAGATTGACTCTGCTAGCAGTGAGATTTGAACAAGCAACCCTTCAATCTCGAGTCTAAAACTCTACCAACTGAGCCACTGTGCTCCGCATTTCTAAAAACTCAAACTTATATGTTATGAACAATGGTAATAAAACTTGTCTTTGGTATTTGGTTGCGCTCTTTGAAAAGGTTTATCAGAAAAAAACATAATTGGTCCAACGTGGAAAAAAGTGACAAAAAGCAATTCTTATTAGATACCCCCAGTGGAAAAAAAAATTAGTCTGGTCAAGTGATGGTCCAAACCATCAGACCTTAGTTTTGAAATATATCAACTCTAATATCGGAAAAATTGTCTAAATTCTTATAGCTGTCAGTTTGTCAAAAAAAAATGTGCACCGAACTCCTTAAATATGTTTAGTATATCTTCATTGTGCAGTTAAAGTATTGGACTATTTCATCAAAAGTTGTGTTAGGAGTTGATTGACCCATAAAGGCACCATCTATACATATACAAAAGCCATTAAGTATTATGTTATTTTGTCAAAAATTGTTGATTTTTTTTCTCATAATCGAAATTCTTCTTGCAAATGACCAATGTGCCTTTTTGTGAAGGCAAAGTATCAAATCTCTCTGGTCATGCTTGTGATATGGTAGTACATACATAGGCAGATGAACTTCTATCAGAGCTTTTGGTGGAGATGGAGCGATTTGATATGAAAACCCAAATTAAAGCCCATGCAGGAAAATTTGTCTTAAGTTCTCATAGCTGTTATTTTGTCATTTTTGCAGCAAACCCCTTCATGCATGTGTTTAATATGTCTACATTGTAAAGGTAACCCATTGGATTTATTCACTGAAAGCTGCGGTAGGAGTTGATTGACCCATGAAGGCACTATCTGTGCATATACAAAAGTCATTGAGAAATATAATGGGAAATACCTCTCATAGAATTGATTCTTAGTCCTTATATTTTTAATTATAAGTAGTTGTCATGTAAATAAATAAATTTTCATTACTATACCTTGATGTAAACGTTCTAGCATCTTTCAAAATACCCTCTAATTCTTTGAGAGTTGCGTTGTCAAACCCACTTGCAAAACTTGTGTTGCTAAACACCTGTCAAATAAAAAAGGTCTTTAACCCTTTCATCCCTAAATTTCTGAGGTAAACTCTTCCACTTTTAATTGTTGAAGAGTCCATTGAGTTAAAAGGTGTATACAAATCCTGAAAACCTCAAAATTGAGATTAAGAGAAAAACATTAAATTTGTACGCAAACAGTGTGTATCCAGATGAGATGGCTTATATGAGCCATCTCATCTGGTTCTACACTTTTTGCCCATACCTTTTTCAGGCATGAAGTGTTGAAATGGTTAAATCATGTGACAACAAACTATAACAAAGATAAGAAGAAAAGACAATTTTAAGCATAAACATCGCTTATCTTGACTTGTGTGAACCATCCAAAACATATTGTATGAATAAACTTCTTTTCTGCAATTTTAAGAAAAGCTGATTTTTAGCTAAAAATTCTTTTTGGTCGCTGTTAACTTCAACAATAAGTACGTGAAACGTAAAGTACGTACACCCAATGTTTAATTACAAGTATCAAACTACATAAGACAAAATATTTCATTAGTCACTTATAAAGTAGGCTAAACAAATACAAAAATAGAATGAGGTCAATCGATGGCGGGCATGGACATTAAACCCTTGGATGCGTGCAAAGCCTTAAAGGGATACTACGGCAAACAGTGGAGCCTCAGATGAAATGTCGCAGGTGGACAACAGCTTAACTTAAATAAGTTATATTGTGCTAGCTACACAGTAACAAAACCGGTAATAATTTTATTAGCATTGAATGGATTTGCATGAAATGAACTGCTTATACCTTATATGTTGTCTCCTGCAATATTAGATAAAACAAGATTTGTTCATCAAAGAGTTTTAAATTTTCATATTCCCTATCAACATGATCAAATTATTTCTGAAGGTTGCCCTGAGTAACTGACAAACGACAGTGTGCATGGAACTAACGTTTACATACCAGTATGATGCATAAACTTACTGAGCATCTGCACTTGCCTGCAAAAAAAAAATCTCTCTGTTTTTAGAAAACTATGACTGTTTTTCTTGATGGTTTTGTTCGAATACAAGTAAAAAAAATAAAAGTTGTATGATTTTTTTCACCAGAATTTTGACAGAATGGAGCTATAACGGTTAATTTCAAAAGACGAACTTTACCATGAAACTCACACAAACTTTTCTACCTTTCTCATTGACAAAGTCATTTTGAGTGTGATAGCGTCAAAAAGGGTTGTGCCGTCTCCCAAAATACCTTACCTTTGACCGTGCACTTTGATGTGCTGTTCCAGAGTCCATCAATATCGATTCGTCGATACCTTGGACTCTTTCAATAGCAGCATTATACAACGATTTTAGGCGCTCTATGTCCTCTTCAGTTTCTGCAATAGAAAAAAATACTATCTCTTCTGCTGCAAATTGCACCTATTGTCGTCTGTTGTGTATCGTCTGCTAGTCCTTTGAAAACGTTTCAGCAGCAAACAGTGCAGACTCAAATCAGACTGCTCCTCTAAAGAAGTCTGATCTGGGTGCTCGCTGTTTGACTGTATGCCATAATAAGTCTTTATAGTGTTGATATTTTTCAAATTCTGGTCCTTCAGGGATATTAGGTTCTAACGTAAAGCAGAATATCACTGAAGCCAGTGCTAGGGGGCGTGAGAATTGTTGCACTTTCCATTAGTTCAGATGAACAGACTCAATAAAACCGAGTCCGCTGTTTTCTTATAAAGTAGGTTCTCTCTATAACTGTTGGGTCCGTTTTTCCAAATCATTTTGACGTAAGCATTTACGTGCAGGAGACGACTTCAGCAGACGACATTTTCAGATGCATTTTTGTAGCAGGCGAATGGTTATGACCATAAGGTCAACTATGCAAATATATTTACGGCTAAATGACAAAACCGTCGAGTTAAATGACATTTACAATGTATATCGATGCAGACTCAGATCAGCATGTAAACCTGTCCAGCCTATTTATCAGAGACGTTACTTGCTGTGTGCTCAGATTAACGTCAATATCCAAGGCCAATTAATACATAAAACGAGTCACAAGTTCTAACTGCTCACGTGTGTTTTCAACAATTGTCTGTCAAGCTACATGCATTATGTCTATTCCATTTGCATTCCTGAATAGGCCGCCAGCATATCAGTACTAGTAAACGTGACAACAAAACAGCTGAGGACAATTCATAAAATTGTATCCAGGAAGTTTTGACGAATACAGGTACTCTCATTTTTAAAAAATGACAATAACTTGCATTAGATGGTGATGTAAGTTTTGGCATTGATGACCCTTGTGTAGTAGGAGTGTTCATTTCAGCACTTATAAATTCAATATGAGTTAGGCTTTAGAAATGAAAACGTTTTGCGGGTGAGAGTGGTTTATTTAACAATTCATGTCTCACAAATTGTGAAAAAAGTGAATTTTGAAAATAGGGGTACCATTATTCAAAGGAGCATGCTGTAAGTAGTGTTAAACATTTTGTCAATATCTTTATTGTATTCTGGTTATTGACGCATCTGGCTATTTCGAGATGAAAAAAAAGTAATCATTTTAGGTTTTGAAGAAAATGTATAAAATGTAGGTGGCACGTTATGACTTTTGGCCAGTATATTTAGGACTCTAATCAAACTGCGTTAAAGCCTGGAATGAGGTTCGCTAAACTGTAGTGTAAGATGGTAAACACACTAAGCTCTGGTCAGACTGTATTGTCAGTAACAAGTCATTTCGTGTGTGTGTGTTTCTTGAGCAGCGTATCTGGCTGAGTATGTATGTTGAATACAGTAGTTGTATGTAGCGCAGTTAGTCAAGAGGTTTTGATTGTTTATGTATTTAACTTTTTTTTAATTCTGGATACCTAAAAACAGGTACTTTGGTATACAGTAAAGATCCAATGAAATGCGACATTTCAATTAGAGTCTGCACTGTTTGCAAAGAGAAAAGCAAATCTTCATGGCAGAATTGCATCACAATTTGAAAAATTCTACATGTGACCCCTTAAATACAAAATAAGCAATTGAATGCTAATTCTATCAATATACATTTGAAATCCATCAGAATGTAATAAATGGCTAAACACGTTTGTCACACACATGCTCAAATGAGACTTACCTTCTACTTGAATGGAAGGCCTTGCCATCGAAGTAATGGACCTATTATGGTGCTTTTGTGACTTTACATGGACGGGAACAATTTTCTCCTCAAAATTTACTGAAACGAACCAATTTTATAGTTTACTCCACCACTTGCTAAGCTTTACAACCAATCGGTTTGCACAGAAATTTAAATTTTTGCCCAACTTAATCACATATTTGGTCAATACGTGTAATATCTATTAAGTAAAATCATGAAGTAAATCCGTGAAGTGGTCAATGCGGCTATTTGCAATGGGAGGGGAGGAGAAAACTATAAGTAGGTCATAGATCATATATTACAATTATAAAGAAGTTAAGTCGTTCACTCGCTGCGCTCGTTCCCACTTAATTCCTTTATAATTGTAATATTCGATCTATAACCTAAACATATTTCTGAAAATTGAAAATCTTACTTCTGCTTTTTTCCTGATAAATTAGGAGTACTGTACTTTAGTTTTCTACTACTCAAAAGCTTTCAAACGTTGGTTACCATAGCAAATACATTAGTTTTATTAATGTAATATATGATAGCAAGCATCCATACCATGAATAAGGTCATACATGATTACAAGCATCCAAATCATAAATAATGTCAATAGTGATAACAAGCATCCACGTCATAAATATTGTCATATATGATAACAAGCATCCAAGACATGAATAAGGTCATTATGATAACAAGCATCCATATCATAAATAATGTCATATATGATAACAATCATCCACGTCATGAATAAGGTCATTATGATAACAAGCATACACATCATAAATAATGTCTTATATGATAACAAGCATCCACGTCATAAATAATGTCATATATGATAACAAGCATCCTCACCATAAATAAGGTCGTGCATGATAACAAACATCCACATCATAAATAATGTCATATATGATAACAAGCATCCACATCATTAAAAAGGTCATATATGATTACAAACATCCACATCATGAATAATGTCATTTTTATAACAAGCATCCACGTCATGAATAAGGTCATATATGATTACAACAAGTATCCACATCCTGAATAATGTCATATATGATAACAAGCATCCAAGTCATGAATATAACATAACAAGTCTCCACGTTATGAATAACGTCATATATGATAACAAGCATCTACTTCATGAATAATGTCATTTATAGTAACATAAGTAAGGTCATACATGATTACAAGCATCCACATAATAAACAATGTCATATATGATAACAAGCATCCACGTCATGAATAAGGTCATATATGATTACAAGCACCCACATCATGAATAATGTCACTTTTGATAACAATCATCCACGTCATGAATAAGGTCATTTATGATAACAATCATCCACGTCATGAATAAGGTCATTTATGATAACAAGTCTCCATGTTATGAATAACATCATATATGATTACAAGCATCTACTTCATGAATAATGTCATTTATAATAGCAATCATCCACGTCATAAATAAGGTCATATATGTTTACACGCATCCATATCATGAATAAGGTAGTTTAAAATGACAAGTCTCCCTGTTATGAATATTGTCATATATGATTACAAGCATCCACTTAATGGATGTCATATATATGAAATGTCTCCACGTTGGGAAAATGCCATATAAGACAAATAATGTTCATTTAATAAGCAAGGTCATCTAAGAGAAACAGATTTCCATCTTTTAAACAATGCTGTATATGTCACATACTATGCTAAGCCCCTTTTTTAACAAAACACAAAACAAATATTAATGGATACAAAAAATATCAGCTGCGTGCCTGCATGGTAGTACCTTTCTTTTCAGTGGCATCTTCATGGATGTCTCGTTGTGAAGTAGCTGTCTTGCTCACTGAAATTGAGTAGGAAAGTTGTCAATATACTGTACAAAGTTTGAAGACAAACTGTCATTTAATCATATAGTATAATTGTGTGGTACAAAAATAATATAGCACCCAGTAGAGCGCATCCAATTTCTACTGCACAGTTGCATAGAAGGTCAAATCTACTAATATAGCAGATACCAGGCATCAAACCATTTTAAACATTTTAAATTTATTCTAAAAAAATCGCATTTTTGCAGGAAACATGAGGACAAATAAAAATATGTGTGTTTCAGGTAGGGGGTCTGAAAATTTTAGGTAGTGTAGACACACATATTTTTTTTTAATTATTTCTTTTTCTGGAAAAAATATAATTTTATACATTTTGAAAGGCAATTGCCTTTCAAAATGCATAAAAGTACATTTATCAAGAAAATCTGAAAAAAAATAGGTTTCAACAGTATATTTAGGTAGGGTCAAGTTACCTTAAACGCACGGGTGTCTATTTTTATTTGGCCTGATGGCAGTTGGATTCTTTTCAGCATTATTTTTCTACTTTAGTAAGACGTGCATGCCTCTATATTGATACCATATTTTCTTGCACACCGGATAAGGATATCTGAGATTTTACCCTAGGATAGAAAATCATATCTAACCCCTGCTATCTTACCCAGGCTGTCATGTGAGGGCTACACACATTGGTTGCACATTGTCGTCAAGTGACGTCATTGTTATGTTAAAATGACGTCATCATGTGAAATTGTATCTTAGCGTATTCAGGGACTTCTGGAAGCTTATTTTAAGATAAAAAAAACAGTGTTTAGCAAGAAAAATAATCCAATATTCGTGTGAGGGTAGGATAGAAAAATACCTCCCTCGCAATCACCGTTTGTCATCACTCGGCAAGCCTTGTGATGCCAAACGGCGATCCTCAGGACTGATTTGTCTATCCTACCATCATACTCATGATGGTTTCCTATAGTCTACCCCCTTTTTATTATCAAATTTATTTGCTATTCTTAGAGAAGTGACGTATTCACATTAGGCCAGTCCAGGTATATCAAAACATGACATAACCCAGACAAAATTGGAAGAGAAATTACATGTATGGCGATAAATATGGCAACTGATCCACTTCCACTATAAAAGGACTCCCCGTAAATATCTGCTGTGGATTTTATAATTTTTGCATAATTATAAAAGTCTTTTAAACTACTCCATTTTGGCAATATATGAATGAGGCTTGTATAGTAATTTTAGCGATGAAATATATTTGCTATTTTACTTCCGCATATATGTGATACTGTTTTCAATTTTATTGTTTCTTTCCAGCTTCCAGGGAAATGGGATATTTAGGAAAATTAATTATGGGGAAATTTGCCAGTTTCTTAAAGGAATATGATATGCTTGCCTATTTACTTCAGTGAATATGGGATATTGGTAGCCCCCCCCCCCCAATCCCTATCCCACCCTCCAAGTGAACCCTTTCTTGAAATTCCACAGAACACAGTATTTCCTCCGAATCTGTACAATAAATTCTATTGAAATAAAAACAATCTTTAGGCATAGAAATATTTTGTTATTTTGGTAATTCTAACCAGTGTCCCCCGAATGACATACAATGGACCACACAAACAATAATGTAGAAGTAATAAGTATTCATTTTCATGAAAATCCATGAGTATAATAGGAGTCTATATTATACTTTATAATCAAATTGTGAAATCAATCGTTGTTATTTTATACCCACACCAAAGAACAGCTCTGTTTATATGTGCTTTGTGGTCACTTGCTGGGAAATGGCTGACCTCTTGGCTCTCGTTTGTGGTGTCTAACTGTGAGTTTGTCACTTTCCCATTGATATCCTGGGTCAGGTGTGGTGCTTGATTGTATCGATTCCTGATCTTTGCACCCTTACTTACTGTGATGTTTGAATAACAGAAAACCAAACCAGTATTTCAGACAGAAGGATTTTAAAATGTTTTCTTTCCATTGCTATGGCAACCAGATTTTACAAGAAATTGAATTTTTTAACAAAAACTTTTGATAGAGTACACTGACAGGGGATGGACATAACATTATCATATAACTCACTAATCAGCAAATTGTACTCAAGGGGAGCCTAAAACAAGAGCAAAAATAAATTTTCTCATAAAATGCAAATTACTGCTAAATATGAGTAAAGTTGTGGTTTTCTTTATGTGCATGACACTAACAGACTATGATCTTTCAAAATACAAAATACCGTTTGGTACTTTTAACAAGATATATAGTTGCAGCTCAATTTAAAACAATGGTAAAAATAAACCAAATCGTATTTAACCAAAAATGTAACAAATTCAATTGTATTTCTTTGGACTGTTTCTTTGAAAGATAGCCCTTTGGTCAAATTATTAGGATAGGTTTTATTTCTGAATTTTGTCGACGTCAAACCATGCTTGGACTGGACTACGCTGTATATCTTAAAGTATGCATAGCATCTTATATTATCAGTTGTTTAGTATTCAAATGCTCTAAAAACCAGAAGAAAACTAAATCAGTTTACCTGAAGCTAGTGAGTCCCTGTGAGCCTGCTTTGAAGCAACAGACTCTCTATGGTCTGTCATGCTCGATCCCGGTAAATCTTGCCCAGAGGCTTGAGGTATGACATCTGAGGATGTGAGTGAGTCACGGTGGCTCTCTTTGGGTACAAATGAAGATCGACGTCCTTTACTATCGTTGGCTTGTACAGCACCACTCTGAGAACGTTTATCCTCAATTCCTGGAATTGGGCTAACACCTCTCGTTGATTGACGACGATGCCCAGTGTCGGCCTTATCATGGGAGTGTGTGCCTGAGATTGTCGGAATTGGACTTGCACCTCTCATTGACTGACGCCGATGACCAGTGTCGGCCTTATCATGGGAGTGTGTGCCTGAGATTGTCGGAATTGGACTTGCACCTCTCATTGACTGACGCCGATGCCCAGTGTCGGCCTTATCATGGGAGTGTGTGCCTGAGATTGTCGGAATCGGACTTGCACCTCTCATTGATTGACGTCGACGATCAGGGGAGGTTGTCGGGGTCGTACTAATAGAGTGCAACGTTCGACGGCGACCATGCGGTACCAAATCTGATGGTGTCAGAGAGTCACGGTGGCTGGATGGAGTAATCAGTGAATTTCTGTGGCCATGTACATTTCTTCCTTGAATCTCTGGGGTGGTAGGAATCGGGCTTGTCGCTCTCATTAGTTCACGTCGACTTCTGGGCCCGGACTTCTCGTAGTCGAATAGTTTGGAGACCGGAGCAGAATAAGTAGTGGATGAACTAGAATTTAAATACATTAAAACATGGACCACGTCGCTAGTTGTCCGCTACTACGTGCTTACTGAAGGGGACGGTGGCTTTTATTTAACTAATATAAGCGTAGCGTCAGGCAAGCACTACAGACTCAGATCAGACGCTGTAAAACGCGGCGTCTGATCAGGGTCTCCTCTGTTTACTTACAGAATGCTCTATTAAAGTTTGAAACACAATGAAAAATACCACCCAACAACCCTTAAAACGGAAATGGACTGGGTTAATACCAGCTATAATCATTAAAAAATAAATTAATGATATCTCTAAAAAAAAAAAAAAAAAAAAATTTTTTTTTGTTTTTGTTTTTTTTTTTTGTAAGACTTCAATGGCTCAATTATCATGGTTAATTCTAACTCCATTTTGAGTCCCTAATAAAGTTTCTGAGAGCAAGCTGTTTGAATCAAACCCCATTGTTTACACTGAATGTCCTTTGAGAATGGTTGTAAAGCCAAAACTACTGTCGTGTCAACCAAAAGTGACAGTGACGTCGTGTTTTGTTTACAATCGTTAAAACATTAACTTGTACACTCCACTGTAGCTAATGCGAATCGATCGTTTACTTGTGTATTAATCCTATCCTGCAGATAGGATTAATACACAAGTGATCGATCGAGTCTAAGTTCCTGATTACTTTGTAAATAAAACATGAGGTCACTGTCACTCCTGGCTGGCAGGACAGTAGTTGGGAAATAAATCAATAAATAAAAGGATGAACTTGAAGTTTGACACTTTGTTATGAATCTGCGATTAATGGCAGTTCCTTTGCTGAGTGGTCAAAAAGTTGGCCATTATTATAGTATTGTCTCGCTCTAGGCTAAACATTTCCAGTAAGTTTATAAGTCACATACATGTGTACCAGTAAAACAATAATTGAACCGCAACATGAGATTTCCAACAATGTGGTATTTTGACAAGTTTGGACTCAGACGAGCCTGGGCAGCCTCCTTTTAAGCTTAGAAACTCCAAATTATGTCCAGTAGCTTAACACTCATGGAATATTCAAGCGACAAGCAAAGGCTCTGATCAGACTGCGCGTTTGCCCAGGCTGATATGAGGCTTTGCTGGTCGTACATACCACATTGTTGGAAATTCCATGTTATTATGTTTGAATTTGTTGGTTTAAGGACATATGCTACTAAATACTACCAACATTGAAATATCTTCAATACTTTGCATACAGCTTGAGGTTTTTTTCGTGGACTGTCAATTTATGAAATAAAAAGGATATGTCACCGTGATCTCATGTGCAACTTTTCAGCCTTTGGTTGATTTTCTGCACAAATAAAGGAATAACCTAAGTTCTAAACATCAAGTTAAAATAGTTGTAATCTTCACCCAGATTCTTTATTTTAATTTTAATAGTTGCTTATGACCTCAAGCCTTCAAGAAAATGTAAATTGTATTTGTTATACCGAGCCGTGACAAGATACTGCGTAATATATTTTGGTAATTCGCCAAAAATTGGATTTGGTTTTTAGAGTCAATTATAAATTTAAAAAACTGACGTTCAAAATCTTAAAATTTTGCATTTATATCATGGACTATCATATTTACATTTAAGAAAAAAAGAAGAAAAATTGGGGGTCTTCGTGCTAATTGTCTTTCAGGAGGGCCAAATTTACCCCCACCTCCACATATTTAATGTATAGTTCAATGTAAAACGTTAAGGAGTAAAAATGTTTGTCATTTTTATAATTCCATATAACTATTATGAAGTAATTCAACATAAAACGCTAAAAAAAAAAGAAAAAAAAACTGTAAAACTTGATATGTGTCCATACGGAAATCGACCCTAGCCCGCATTTTCCCATAGTTTCACACGCTAACCACTAGGCTAGGAGGCCAGGTCGTTAGCTGCTCGCAATAATCGTAAATCTAGAATGGAGGAATTATTTCTGAGTTATCCAACGCAGAAAAGGTGCGCATGGGATTTAGCCGCATATGCCTTTAAACGTGTTTTAGCTAATATACATTTTACATCAATACAGTTGTACAATAGTATGATCACAAACAGCATACAAATGGGATTCAGAAGAAAGTATTTTGAAACGCATTTGAATGTTGATGACAGTGGCTGTGAGCCTAACAATGCATGGGCGGATCCAGAGGGGGAGACAGCGGGTCTGGACCCCCCCCCACCCCTCCTGAAAAATCACAAAAATATAGGGTTTCATAGCTATACTGGTCCGGATCCCCTGAAAAAGCACAAGGCTACCAAGCCAGGATTCAATGTTGGGCCATCATCGGCACGCTAGCGAAACGCCATTTAAATGGCGTTTCGCTGGCGGGCCGATGTTGGCTGTATTGTGTTATTAGGATCCTCTCTCCTCTCATCAACTAAAAACACATTGTCAAAGTTGGACCCCCTCTCGCAAAACTTTCTGGATCCGCGCATACAATGCATCTACAAGACAAAATTCTACGCTTATCTGACATTGTTTTGGACGTCGTGCGCTTACAAACCTCGTTTCCTTTTCTTCTTGTTCACCTGCTATAGATTTGGCGGAGACGGTCTGGAGCTTTGATTTGGGTCCAGAAATAGGCTGCAGTGAATTCCGTTTCTCGGTTCCCTGAAACAATAAAAGGGCCTCGTTGCGACAAAACCTGTATTCGGGCTTTCCGACAAAATGAGATTCAAAACAGTCCCCTAAGCTACAGAGACTAGCTAGAAAAGTGAAATTTTGCATGGAGCAAGCTTGACTACTATGCTCTCCAGATAGTGAATAACAAAGGCGCTGATCAGACTGCGCGGATGCGCAGGCTGGTCTGCGCCTTTGTTTTTCGCAAACACCCGAAGACAGGTTTTCTCGCGTCGAGGTCCAAATAAAATGAGCCGTGGCATGTGATTTCCAACATTGTGGCATTTTGACAAGTGTAGACTCAGACGAGCCTATGCAGCCTGATTTTAGCTTAGAAACTCCAAATGATGTTCAGCCAGTAGCTTAACAGTCATAGAATATTCAAGCGACGAGCAAAGGTTCTGATCAGACTGCGCGCATGCGCAAGCTGATCTGAGCCTTTGCTGGTCGCACATACCACATTGTTGGAAATCTCATGCACTGTCTTAAATTTGAAGTGCCACAGAGACTAAATTTGCAATGTAAAATATTTTCGTATTACAAAGGCGCTGATCTTATTTGATTCTGTGACACACCAGTGATTTTATTCCACCGTTTATTAGGCCTTGAGCTGGCTATAAACCCACCTCCCCCCCAGGGGGAATTTTGTACACTATGATTTTCTGAAACTACATTATATAAGACACAAAACAAAAGATGTTAGCCCTCTGAGAGTGGCAGCGTTAACGTGTAACAGCACGTTATATACGTTACCCCCCAAAAAAGCATTAAACGTCCCTGATAATATCTCAACCACGACATGTTAATACATATTTGCATGCTGACACAGGTTTACAAACTTCTCATATCACAGTTACATATTTTTAGTATTAATTTTATAAATGGCTTGAGTAATAACCGTTGTATACGTTACTTAGTGTTTCCTGCATTATTTCCGAGTATCAGTATGGTATTTATTGACTATACGTGTATTACATCTGTCACAGAATAAAGTAAATCTATAAGGCTGCTACTTAAATGTCTTTAAAATCTTTATTATAGTCGCTTACACTATTTTTCAGGTCCATGTTATGTATGTTACCTGCAAATAGCAGTAAACATTTAAGTTAATGTCTCTAACAAGCCCGGTTTATACTTATTTGCATGCTTGCACAGGTTTATGTATTTCTTTTAACAAGGTTTACATATTTTAAGTATTCATTTAATAAATGCCTTGAGCTATAACTGTTATGTATGTTACCAAATGATACATAAGTTATTCTGAGTATCTGTATAGAAGTTGTTGACTATACATGTATAAAGTCTGTCAGAGAATTTCGAAAATTTATAAGGCTGAAATAAATTGAAATTCCTTATTAATTTATGGTGACTTAAACTAATAATATAATGTGATCTATCAGCCTTCGCTGTTTGCTCACATAAACAGTATAGATACCATGCATTCAAATCAGAAGTTCTAAAAGACAGTCACTGTGAAACAGCTCAGTTCTGGACAAGGTATATGTATATAATTCAGATGGTGTTGACACTGATTAGAGCTACAAGGAAAAAACAACTTTGAATTGCATGTCATCTCTATCTGTATGCCTTGTTCCCAATGTTCATTGCAAACGATCACAACAACTACGCACAATATGTGCCTGTGTAACTGATTACACTCATAAATTTGATACACATGGCAGATGCAAATAACTTCTCGAACAAAATGGATTAAGTGTGTCACAACCATTGGTTCTTTGCTTGAGCAATGCTTTTGACATAACTATCAGGCAAACAATATATAGGCTATTATATGCTTCAGCAACTAGAACTACGCTTCGTACTACAGATGGAATGGTGTATTACTCATCACATCAGAGCTCAATATATTGAAACAACTCTTCAATGCACTGAAATAAAATATTCAATCTGCTCAGATGCAAAGTAGAATGAGTACTAGAGGCAGCTTCAGGCTTCACCAATCCTTTTAGTTCTAGTTTTGAAGACAATGAACTGTACTTTTTGTCTTCCGGTGTGCCTACTAAGCCTGGCATAGCTAAGGATCTTATTGAGGCTGATGACATTGGCAGAAAGGCTGTTGCAGACTTCATTGACTCACTTTTAGTTTAAAATCTGTCTTTCACATCCCGCATAAAATGCTAAAAGCTAATAAAGTGTTGATGCTTGCGAGGTCAAGCAAGAAGAAATTGCCCAATTTACAAAACGTAAACAGCCAGATGAGAGCTTAAAGGAGCGTCTTTGGTAAGCATGACCTACTTTCTATTGGACATACTGTTGACCTTGAATTGACACTGCCGTTCCTTCTGGGACCTGTACCATGGTCACTGTCAACTCCTGAAAGAGTGTACACAAAAAGTGACAAGTCCAAACTTCAGCATGGCTTGCAATCACACATTGAACCAACATTAGATTGGCCATGTAGTGCTGCACATAACGTTGATGTTAATGCCCTATCTACAGAGCATAATAACTTTTCCTGTCACCTTCATGGATCTGTTGGCACCAGTATTCAACCAGGCACTAAAGGCAGGGCATGTTGATCTTGTCACTGATACATATATACAATGTATAAGCAGCAATCTATAAAGTCTTATAAACATTCTCACAGAGGATAACCTGGGTGTTTTGTTCAACAATGGTGTATGCAACAAAAGGTGCACCTTCTGAATGTCAATAGCATTGGCCAGAATATGGGGGAAGAGATCTACAGTAATACACTGTTTAACAGATTGTGACACTACCAATGTGCCGATGCGTTAGTACCACGGAAAGATTATTCCTATCAAGCTGATAGAGTAACCCTCCCCCACTAGTTCATCAACATTCTAAGAAGGTTAGGAAAACAAAAAAAGAATTGCTCTAGGCACTCATCAGTGATATGAAGCCCTAACATGTGCTATCTATGTAATTGTGAATAAGCTGTAGTACGACATGTATCGGAAAAAGGTACCAAAGCCATACTCATATACTGACTATTTTAAATGGCATGACCATGAGCTTACCTCCACCATGCTTTTCTGTCCTTAAGATGTACATACGAAGATTGAACTATCAAGTCTTTCCCATGAAAACAAGTGAGGTTTTCCAGATATGAACAAAATGTGTGGAAAATAAATGGGAAGGAAATCGAGTACCTCTGGGTGAAGAAATCTTGATTGTACCCTAACAAAAGAGCCACAGAATTATATTTCACATTTTGTGTGATATGGGGTTACCATGTTCAAAACTCAGCAACTCAAAGCTTATAAAAGATAGAAACATAATATTTGCAGTTTCCAAAAGGTACATAAACATTCTTTAATACAAAATGAGTAGTAAGCACAGTCACATTAAAAAAATATCAAACTATATTAGTTTCATAAATCATTTATATAGGAATAATGAAAAAAGTAACATACGTAACACTTTGGGGTGCATATTTGTTTTCAAAGGTCCATATCTGTGTTGCAAAAATAGCTTACTTGGATGATATAGCCAATTTGGAAATCTTACCTTATGGTTTGCACTTTCAGAAGTCATGTCATTTACTAAAATTATCAAAGATGTTAATGGGCAATACATGTATATATAATTGGCTGTTACAGGGTAATGGTGCCATTATCAGAGTGCTAGCATATTGCAAAATCCTTGCAAGATAAATCTGATAGAGGAGTAATACGTTGTATAGGAAAATTCTTTAAAACCCTTGGATAATATATGAAGATTTGCTCTAGAACTTCTACCTGATGGGTTTTCTTCGATCTTTCAAGTTGATACCCGCACATTGCACTGAATGTTACAAACTTTCCATGAGTATTATGTCAACTATATTTGATGTCTCTATAAAAGAATAGAGAGTTTATGTAGTTTATGTTTTGAGTTACTTCCTCAGCAAATGAGCCAGAGTAAAAAGAAGTGCATGGACCTGTGCCAGCATGCAAATAAGTTCAAGCAGGTCGTGTTCGAGACCATATTTTGAATGTTTAATGGTATTCAGAGAGTAACGTATGTAACCTGGGCTGTAAAATGGTGTAAGACACCATAATAAGGAACTTTGATTCATTTGAATAACAGCCTTATAGATTTACTATATTCACTGACGGATGTAACACATGTATAGTCAATAACTGCCATAATGATACTTGGAAATAACATATGAAACACTAAGTAACATATACAACGACAAAATCTCAAGACATTTATAAAATAAATGTTAAAACTATGTAACTGTGCTATAAGAAGTTCTTAAACCTGTGCCAGACTTCAAAAAAAGTGTGAATATGTCATATTGAAGACATTATCAGGAAAATTTAATGTTATTTTGCGGGTAACGTACGTAACATCATGTTACCCGCTAACGCTGCCACTCTCAGAGGGCTATTATATTTCATTTTGTGGCTTATAAAATGAAGTATCTGGAAATCATAGTGTACGAAATTCCCCCGGGGGGGGGGGGGGGGGGGGGGGGGGGGGGAGTGAGGTCTATAGCCAGCGCGAGGCCTGGAAAATTACATTTTACATTTTTCTGTGATGTGGGGGTACCATGTTCATCATCTAATAACTCAAAAAGTATATAAGATAGAAACGTAATGCTTGCAGTTTTGAAAAGGTAAATAAAAAATCTTTCATGTAATACCAAATTAATGAACATAAACTGGTTTCAATAAAATTTAAGACAAACTATATTAGATGCATTTATTATTTAAAAGGGGGTTCAATGAAAAAATGTAACATACACTACATCGGGGGTGACTATATTTGTTTTCAAATGTAATTATCTGTGGCCCAGTAATAGCTCATTTAGAAAATATAACCAATTTGGAAATCTTACCTTATCTTTTGCACTTTTCTGAAGTCTTAAAAAGAATTTTAATTATCAAATATTTTGTAGGGTAACGTTTGAAACAGGCTGTTACAGCTTAACGCTGCCATTGTCAGAGGGCTAACATGTTGCAAAATCCTTGCAAGACATTGGGCTTTACGAAAAAAATGGTCTACAAAATTCCCCCTGGGGGGGGGGAGGTAAACCATATCCAGCCAGTGGCCTAATAAAGGAGTCATTCCCAATAAAAAATATTGCCATTATTTTCACATTTTTCATTTATTTATTTTGTATTTTGCGGATTTTTCCCAAAAAACATTTGAAAATCTTTCCAAATGTAAAAGAAAAAAATAGCTTTCTAAATCTCGGTTAAATTCACTGTATTAATTGGATGTAACGAAAATAATTAACAAAAAAACCCTCTGTTGTACGTCCAACGTATCCCAAATAAACTTGAAAAAAACTTTCACAATGGGGTATACGGGTTCGAGTTATTGATATTAGAGTTCATTGTGAATATTTTACCTGATTTTTATGAAGTTTGGCGAGACGTTTCTCATTTTCGAGTCTCTGGTGTTGTTTTCTCAACTTCTCCTCCTCATTTCTATATAAAAAAAAACAAACATAAAGAATACTGTAACTGATAGAGCTGCAACGATTCACTGAAATCGTATCGTATCGCGATATTTTTTCTGTTAATACGCGTATCGTATCCTGAGGTCATGATACGCTAACGTTACAATTGTAAAATATATGTTTTGTATAAAAGAAATGTTACCACTTTCCCTTTTATTTTTTCTGCTTTAAATAATAAACCCTTTTTCATGCTAAACTCTTGATAACTCCTGTTTTGAAACAGTGTAGAACAAGAGCAGCTGGCTTCTGAAGATCCAGCTGATCTTAATACACACTGCTTGCAGCTCTGCTTGTAAATGCGTGTACATGGTAATGTTGGAATATTATAAATGAATTGGATAACACTGGGGAAGAGTGTAGAACATACAAACATCCACACATGACAAGGGTTAATATTCAAGTATTTATTGCTCCTAATTTCATAGATCTATGTTATTTCTAAGGTTCTCAAGTTGCAAAAATGTATCGCGATATATATCGTATCGAGAGGCAAATATCGCGACACGTATCGTATCGTAAGGTAACTGTGTCGTTGCAGCCGCGGTAACTGATAAGTTCACAGTTCTCAAAAACGGACCATTATGCCCATAAATAGAGCCGATGCCCTGCAAAAGCTGCAGTTTGGCATGTGCGTCCATCGAAGACTCAGATCAGTCTGCGCATTATTAATCGATTAATCTGTACAGAAATATCGTACGTATACTTACACTTGCCGTTTCATCCATGCCGTTTTACTTTCTTCTAGTGACACTAGACTGTGTTTCTCGCTTCCTGGTGGCGCCTGAAATACAGTTATACCTCCCCGAGTCTGAACCATCAAGATTAAGTAATAAAAAAAAGAACAGCAACTTCCAGAAATAAAGAACTAAAAATAGGATATCGCCACGACAGCTCTGTCCAAACTATCTTTTAAACGATGACTTCTATGGACACTTTTAAGCTATCATATAGGTATGGGATGTATAATTATTATGTGGGAAACAAATGGTAGCAAAGATGTGCTTTTTGCGGGAGTTTTAGGATATATAGCAGCCAATATTTTTCACAAGATACAAATAAGACATCCTTCAACTCAAAAGTAACTTTACACTTTTAACTAGCGAATATATCTTAACTGTTTTTTTATTTTAACGAAATAAAATATTGCAATGAGCTCCTGGCACTTGCCCAAACATAATTCACGAAAAAGGACTTAAGAAAATTAATCTTCTTTAGAGTTATATGTGCTTTCATAGCCAGTCTAGTGCTTTCATTAAAAACACAAAATTCGCCTTTCCTCACGAAATCCTAGGATTTGAACACGCTATTTTAAAGGCAATCGATTGCCCATAATTTGAATACGAACCAACTTTAAGACACTGCCAGAAACTAACCATACGTCACAGACAAAATGTCTGGCAGTATTTTTTCATCTTTTCATATTTTAACCGAACATTCGATAAGCAGTAAATATCCTGATAAGACACCGCATTATGTGATATCTGATCTTGGTTTTCCCAGTTTGCCTATGTCCCATAAAAAGAACGCTAGGTTTATATGGGTTTGAAGCTGATCTTGTTAGTATTATTTTCTATCCCAGTATAAACGGTTGGTATCCAACGGTTGGTATCCACAGCCCTAGGCACTGAGACTGTATCCACAATGTATATACACTGAGGCGGCTCTTTGAAGTACCCCAACGATTATTTGGTGCTCCAGTGAAACCTTTTGTGTGCCTCTGGACCAACTCTATCTTAAATTTCTAAATTCCGTTAGTGGAATCCCAGCCTTTACATTCAGATCTATGTGAAGATTCCAGCAAAGATTGGCTGTTGACTTCGTCTGTGTTTTGGATTTGTCCTTTCAGTGTATAAGTGTGCAGAACTGTTGGTCTGGGTCTAGTACGTAACTCTGGGAAAACTGCATTTTTATGGATGGCAACATATCCCCCATTTATCTTCCCGTTCAGCCAGTTTGCACAGATCATCGTGTTGCAGAGGGCAGTCCTTGGTGTTCTTGGTAAGTATATAGATGACATGGAATAATTACAATATTACGCTAACTATAGTTCGATTCGACCATCGGTAGTCGCTTCTATAGTCCTACTAGAGATCAACGGTGGGTCAGAGCACCGTTACTCTAGTATATTGTCTGGTTCCATTCTCTAGCCCTATCTAACAAGAAGGGTTCAAGATCTGTCAGTAGCCTCAAAATAATTTGTTTTAGATAATAAATACTCGCTGTGCTCTATTTGCGGTCCTACTTATTCGTAACTGTTAATTCGAGTTGGCTGTGCAGTATGAATATCATTTTCGACTGCAATGAAGAATTGAAAGGGGCATGCAAGGCTATACACTTTGTTTACTTGGCACCCAACTAAAGTTCCAACCGCAGCCGTTCGGTGAAAGGGTGCGCGCGCAACTATTACGTAAGAACTTTAGTAGGAACTTTAGTGCGATTCGAAGTGGGCCATAATTGTCTGCAAACAGTCTTATTTTAGCCATGACACAATCTGGTAAGTAATTCATGAGTAGCAGGAACAAGAAGGACCAAGGCTGGGCACCTGGGTCACTAATCACTGGCACTTTTTCGGACACGGCGCCCTCAACAATGACCTGTTGACTTTCATTAAACAGAAAAAGCTTGATCAGCTTATAAGTTCAATATATTGTATACCGTAATGGGTGCTATAGAGCAGGCTTCTCAGCGTAACGCAATAGGACTGGGTATTTAGTCTCTGTGGTTAAGGAGGGTCTTGAAGCCCTCTATTGCCTCAGCATGCACGATCTCTCAATAGAAGTTGATCTTAGCTAGAAGACGTTGATGAGGTGCCAGATCAAGTACTTTGCCAAAGTCTAGGATGACTTAGTCCAACTGCTTCCTTCTGTCGATGGAATCAGCAATTGCATGCACCAGCGACACTAATTGTGTTTCACAACTAGGCTTCGTCGTGCCTAGCAGGCATGGTGACAGTGACAGCTTTACTTATTAAAATGCTGCTTTCTTCCAAGTGTTCAGGATGTTTCTAGTAATTACGTGCTATTTTTTGTTGCAGCACAGGCTTGCCAATTATACTGCAACATAGTTGTTTGCTTTGTATTGCTCTCCCTTCTTATATACTGGGGAGTTATTTGCTCGACTTACCCACTGCCAAAGGAATTCTGGAAGCTGCATGAATGTCAGCATGGATGCTTTGGAAGATGGATGTCAGCATGGCTGCTAATTCATCAGCTAAGTCCTTGGGGGAACCCTGGCAGAGATCATTTCTGGTCCATAGACTTTTCTTAGGATTGTATTCTATATAAGTCTCCCAGTGGCGGATACAGAGTGATTATAGGGGTTCGCTTGAACCCCACTCTCACACCCCTTAAATATCCTATGAAAATGAAATTATTTGTTCTCAGTGAGACCATAAACTGAGACCTTATTATTTTATTTTCATGTGATATTTAATAAAAAATAGTTAAAACAGCAAAATGAACCCCCAGGAGGGGGTACTCTAAATTTTGTTTCATACGTGGACTAGCATCTACTGTAAATCCCAAAGCAAATATCAGGAGCATCAGGCATACGGCAAAAAAAATATTTGAAATGTAAGCACCCTCCCTCCCCCATTTTTGCCCATTCTGTACTTGACCTTTAGACAAGATCCTAAAATGCTTAGAAATGACCCCTAAAACTAGTCCAGTTGTCTGATGACCCTAAAAAATATCCATAAAATCTTCATACCCCAAAAGATATTCATTTTTCTGAAAACCCCCAAAAAATTGAAATTCAAAATTTTGAAGCCAGTCTATATCTCGGTGTCTATATATAAAAAGTTCACAGTACACCCCCCCCCCCCGCCCCTGGGAGTGAAACCACACACCTTGGTACATATGAATCCCCTTAACAGAAATCCTGGACACGGTCCTGTCTTGTACTCCTTGTTCTGTTACTGCGATCTCTTCTATAAAGTGGTATGATTGACTTGATGGATTGGGTACATTGCATGACTAGACCAATTCGTATCGCCTGTTTCGGCTGTTTGTCCCCCTTTTTTTTTTGGGGGGGGGGGGGGGTTCTGCATGCCTCTTGTCGTTTCTTATAAGGAAGCCACATCACTTCTGGTGAGCTTGAGTGGCCATCTCTTGATGCCTACGCAGTAGGCTCTCTTTGATTCTCTCTCATTAGATTCATTACAGTGCTGTATCTATTGAAAAAGGCAACTTGCGCACAGACCATCGGAAACATTGCAGTGTATGGCTCTAAAATGTTAAGCAATTCCAAGGGAAAATCTTTGGGTCTGCCAAGATTCGAACCCAGAGCTCCTGCGCGACAGTCGACCACACTAACCATGTCGCTAAAGAGTTGACCCAACAGCTGTTAGGAATGGCACTGTCACTACACACTTCCCCCTTTTATTTTTTTGAGAGCCTGGCATCAACCCTTCCTACAGACATACAACGGAATATAGCCTGCTACCGCTCACCCTCAGAGACCGCACCAGGCGTTAGCGAATTACTTTGCTTAGTTTGCCCAAACACTTCTGACACCATTAAAGCAATTCCAAGGGGGGAATCTTTGGGTCCGCCAGGATTCGAACTCAGAACTCCTGCGTGACAGTGGACCACTCTAACCATGTCGTTAAAGAGTTAACCCATAAGCGAGGCTGTTAGGAATGGCACTGTCACTACCCCGATCACCCCTACATTAAGCCTTCTAACATGACAATTTAAATCATCTTATGAGAAAACTGTCTCTGTATAACAGTCTTTTTATCGTTCTAATTTAAATTAAAGTGAAAATAAGAATACGCCTATAGATATATATTTAACTGTTTGTAATTTTGCTTTATGTATATAAAGTAATAAAGAGGGCAAAGATTAGGAATCGATACAATCAAGCACCACACCTGACCCCCAGGGGTACTCTGATATTTTCACACATACGTAGGCTCGGCCTATTTTTGGGGGTTCAACATTCTGAATTTCAATATCATTTTGGGTTTTCAGAAAAATGAATATTTTTTGGGGGTATGAAGATTTTGTGGATATTTTTGGGGTCATCACAAAATTGGGCTAGTTTGAGGGTCATTTCTATGCAATTTAGGGCCTTTTTTTAAGGTCAAGGTACAGAAATGGGATATTTTTTGGGGTTGCTAAAATTTCAAATATTTTTTTGGGGTGCTTGAAATTCCTTATATTTTTTGGGGTGAACGGTAGATGCTGGGTCCGAGCCTACGTATGCGGAAAAAAATAGAGTACCCCCCCCCCCCCCCCCCCCGGGGACCTGACCCAGGATACCAACGGGGAGAATAATGGAAGGTAGATTTAAAGAAATAAATTACAGTTTATTATATGATCTATACAACTTACCTGTGTAAAGGCCATTGCTGTTTTTGTGTCCACCCTATCCTCAACTCTATCAAAGTTTTGAAAAGCGCGCCACATGGCAACCACAAAACGTCACAGGATATAAGAACGACAACCGTGCGACTAGTTAAGAGTAGCTTTTTCCTTCCAAGATGGCGGCCCCCTTACTGAAAAATGTTCCGCTGTCTGCAAGAATGTTACCAATGCGCGAACTTGCGAACGTAATAAGTAGATCAAAGACAACAAAATCCCCATTGGTCAGCTATCTTAAAGCTGCTGATGCATCCGTCCTGGAAAAACCTCAAGAACCGTTAAAGACGTTCAAGGAGAGAGTTGCAGGTAGTGTAAAACTGCAGTGGGTGGGGTAATATTTATTTATGATGATTTAGAATCTATGTATAATTCATTCATTGAAGTTTTAGTAGGTTGTATAGAGGAATGTGTTCCTAAGAAAATTTTGAAATTAAGTGACAAAAAATCAAGTCCCCATTGGATGAATGAGGAGGTTAAGGCAAAAAGAACTGAATTAAACAGATCGAAAAAGATGTTTAAACGGAGAGGAACACCAAATAACTTAGAGAAATTAAAGGAGTTAGAAGAGTCCTTTTTTGTTGAATGTGATGAGGCTAAAAGTAGATGGATAGATGAGACATGTAAGAAAATAGAGATGCACACACGTCCAAAGGATAGGTGGAGGGAGTTTAAGAAATTAACTTCATACAACAGAGAACAAGCAGATGTTTTGCCTTTGTTGGATGAAGGTAAGCCGGTGTTTAGTACAGAAGAAAAATGTAAGTTGATGAAAAATGTGTTTTTTGGTGGTAAGCACATGATAGGAGAGGATTTAGATGAGGAATTTAAGAAAGAAATAGACAGAAAAGTAGAAGGTATACAGGAAAATTTAAACCATGAAAAGGGTGATGATTTCTTAAATGAGAAAATTAGAGAAGAGGAGACAGAAGCTGCCATACAGCTACTGCACCAAGATAAAGCTCCAGGACCAGACAACATTTATGCTGAATTACTTCAGGAAGGGAGTCAGGCACTTATCAAAGCAATCAATGTGTTATTTAATAAGTCATGGAGTGAGAAAATAGTACCCCAAGATTGGAAAGTAGCCAAGGTTAAGTTTTTGAGAAAGCCAGGAAAGCCCAGCTACCATAATGCTGGATCCTATAGACCAATCAGCCTGACTAGTATACTTGGAAAGTGTTTAGAAAGAATAGTATTTACTAGACTTTACTCCTTTGTGGAACATAACAGGATCCTGGATCCAGAGCAAGAAGGGTTTAGAAGGTTCCATGGAACTAGTATGGCAATGTTGCGGTTGGTGCAAAATATTATACAAGGATTCAGTGAGGGACAAGTAACATTAGCAGTATTTGTAGATATGGAGAAAGCGTTTGATTCAGTGTGGAGAAATGGATTGCTGGCTAAGCTTCATAATATGGGTATCACTGGAAACATATGGGGATGGCTCCAAAGCTTTTTGGAATCAAGACAAGCCTTCTGTTATATGAAAGGAGCAGATAACACCAAATTCTATACCATGATGGGTTTGCCACAGGGCTCAGCTCTCTCCCCTCTTCTTTTTAATTTGTTCATAAAGGACATTTTTGCATTAGTAAAGGGAAAGAAAGTCAAGTTTGCGGACGATGGTACGATTTGGCAGACAGGGTCAGATGCAAAACTTTTAGCAGAAGCCCTAGAGATGGACTTAGTGGAAATTAGGGAATGGACAAAGAAATGGAGAATGAAGTTAAACTTAGAAAAAACAGAATTTTGCATATTTAGTAGAAAGACCGATGAAGAATTGTCCAACATTACTGTTAAAATGGATGGAAAAGATATCAAAAGAACAGATTCACCTAAACTGCTTGGAGTCATCCTTGATGAGAAATTAAATTTCCACAAACATATTGATGCTGTAGAAAGAAAAGCCACTAAGGCAGCTGCTTCATTGTCAATCGTAGGCAGATCAGAACAGATAAGTGCTCAAAATATGCTAAAATTATATCAAAGTATAGTTCTTCCTCACATGGAATATGGATCCACAGTATGGCAAATAGGAAACTGTGAGCAACTGGATAAAATTCAAAGAAAATGTCTAGCTCTGTGTTTGGGAACTCCTGCTACTGCAGGAATAGAGGCTTTGGAGGTGGAGGCTGGAATTATGCCATTAGATCTAAGAAGAGAAGAATTAGCAGTCAGAGAACTTGTAAAAATCATGGCTAAAGATAAAAATGAAGAAGTTGCAAAATGCTTTGAAACATGGAAATATCAGACCGAGGAAATACCAGAAAAGATTTTGTCACCATTTAACAAGGCCTTAATGCAGATGACAGATGTTATCACAAACACAGGACTAGATGTTAGAGTAATAGAGCCAGAAGCGTCATATCTGCAGTGTCTTGCACCTTCCATTCAGCGTCCAGAATACTGGAATAATCTTGGATCTTCCAAATCAAGAAGCAAAGCCCAAGAGGATGAAGCAAGAACAATCATAGAAGAACAGATTCGTTCAGCAGATAAAGATGTGGTTTGCGGCTTCACTGATGGTTCGTGTAGGGGGAATCCAGGTCCTTGCGGAGCAGGAGCATGTCTGTTTCTTCCTAATGAAGAGAGGATTGACCTCAAGCAACCTGTTTCCAAAAGATCATCAATCCTCCTAGGTGAACTAATGGCCATCAAGATAGCACTGGATAATATCAAGTTGGAAATGGAAAGAATAGATATAAAAAAGATCATGCTCTTTTCCGACTCACAGTCTGCAGTGGGAATCCTTACTCTTGGATGGGAGAATAAGTCACATACATCGGCAATATTTGAGATAAAACAAGCTATGGAAATTTTGAAAAGTCGAAATGTAACAGTTGAAATTAACTGGACACCAGGTCACGCGGAAATAGCAGGAAATGAAATAGCAGATAAGCTGGCCAAGGAAGCAGCAGAGGAAGCAGAGAATATGCCAGAAGTTGACACACCCCTTACCTCCATTGATGTCAAACGGGCAGTTAGGGACTCTTGCAAGATTAAGTGGCAGAATCGATGGGAAGCTTCACAGAGAGGGAGACACATGTTTGAGTTCCATCCTTCAGTGGTAGCAAGAAAGATAGCATTTGGTAGTATCCCAGCTCAAAGAATAGTTACCCAACTTAGAACCGGATACTGTTACTTGAATGGTTATTTACATGCAGTAGGATTGAAGGAGTCACCTTTATGTACTTGTGGGGAGCCTGAGAGTGTGAAGCATTTCATTGAGGAATGTGAGCAGTATGAAGAGATACGAGTAAAGTTGAGGTCAAGACTGTTCTTTGGCACAGGCAATAGTGAATTTTCTTGTAAGCTGTTTCTGGAGGTTAAAGTAGAAGATGAATTCCAAGAATGTAGACAAATCATTAATGAAATCTTTGAAGAATACATTTTAAGCACAAAACGATTCAAAACTCAATAAATTTGTTAAATTTTTCTTGACAACCGAACCTGACACACATGCCTTATATAATGTACCTGAGAGTTTTTACCATGAAAGAAGTACCAAAGAGCCTTCCTACCAGAGAGATACTTCGGCCAAAAGGCTGATAACAACAACAACAACATTTATCTATCAAAAGTAAGGCTTTTGACAAAGTCAGCCATCCTAAACTCTTGTTCAAACTTTCACAGCATGAAGTGAAAGGAAATACTCTAAATTGGATTAGAGCTTTCCTGGTAGGTCGAACCCAGGCTGTGGTGCTGGAGGGGGAGAGCTCATCAGAGGTTCCTGTGACATCATGCGTGCCCCAGGGATCTGTTCTTGGGCCTCTCCTCTTCCTGCTCTATATAAACGACCTACCACAAAATATACAAGCCCAGGTAAGACTTTTTGCCAATGACACGGCTGTCTATCTAACAGTTGGATCCTCAGCCGATAGGGACACCCTCCAAGCAGACCTCAATACCTTACAGAAATGGGAGCTGGCGTGGGACATGGAATTTAACCCTAGCAAATGCCAGGTGCTCCACATTACAAGGTCGAAACATCCATTGAACACCCAGTACTCCCTTCATGGACAGGTACTTGAGGCAACAGACACAGCAAAGTATCTTGGTGTAAGTATCCCTAGGGATCTCAACTGGAACGACCACATCAGCTCAATAACTGCGAAAGCAAACAGGACCCTGGGTTTTGTAAAACGAAACGTTAGGACCAACAACGAGAAGGTAAAAGAACTGGCCTACAAAACATTAGTTCGTCCCCAAGTTGAGTATGCCTCCCCAGTCTGGTCCCCCCCACACAAAGCATAATATAAATAAAATTGAAATGACCCAAAGAAGAACAGCTAGATGGGTCAAAAACCAATTCTCCCCATATGAAAGTGTCACTAACATGCTGAGTGAGCTTGGTTGGAGGTCACTGGAAGATCGACGGATTGATGCCCGGCTGATAATGTTTTATAAAATTGTCCATGGATATGTTGCGATTCAACTTCCTGCATACTTTGATAAACCCTTAAGATATACTCGCCACGTGCATACTCTTTCATTTAGGCAGATACACACTGCTGTCATTCTCCTCCCTTCCGCTGATTCATTCAAGAAGGGTTGTTGTCAGTTACAAGCGAAAGTATGTGCACAAATTACAGGTTAACCGCTTGCTCAAGCCTGCCCAGGAAAAAGTGTGGTTAAGTGAACTGACCGTCCCGCAATGACCATAGCTGTTGACATGGGACGTAAAGCATCAAAAACAAACAAACAAAACTGCTGCCAGCTATTACCAATATATAAATATAACATTCTTGAGAGGATGCTAGTCGAAAATATCATCCCGAGGAATATGATTATCATATTTCGAGGGATGATTTTTTCGACTAGCACCCTCTCAAGAATGTTATATTTATTTTATTATACCGAACATTATTCCTTAATTTTTCTATCCCTTCTTCCTCTTACCATGGTGCGGGAAGTTCCAAGGACAGCACAGTGCGCATTTGCTACGAATGGATGAAATAATATATTTCACAAAAGGGTTGTGTTTGTAAAAAGTTTTAGTGTTCAAGCTGATCATGATTGCCGTTTAAACAAATCGTGCCATAATCACTGATGACGGCAAGCAGCGTCTCTTAAATATACATTGTAAATGGGGTTGCTATGGATGGTGCATTCTTGATGCGAAACAGGAAATTTCGCCTAATCTGCTCAATTTTGATCTCAAGTGTTCCTCTCGTTCTAACTAAGAAAACGAGTACCCACACTTTATGTTTCTGACCACAAATAATGAAGTTACATGAAGATTAATGTGACCAGGTCATTGCATCATACATGTGTCCTCCATTGTAATGTTAGCGTGTCGTCGCGTAAACAAACCGTAGGCGCATCAAAGTCGTGCATGTGATAGTCGAAATTATCGCAGGGTGATAGTCGAAATTACTGCCCGCCGGCCTATGGAGGTTTTACATTGGAAATTTATGTGAGGTATAATAATATTCCTTTTATCCTGCATCATTAGTTCTATGGAACAGACTCCCCTCTGAAGTTGTACTTTTGGAAGATCTTGACTCATTCAGGGAAGGAGTCTGCAAGATCAACCATCGGTCACCTTAATTTAAATACACTGTTTTTAACCTCTTTTACCTGCACCTCTTCTGCACTTACACTATAACTTTTATCAAGTCTCACTATTGCACTTTTTATCTCCTACAATCTTTCTTTTAACTCTTGCACTGACAGCGCAACTGCACGTAATACTCATAATGAGGGTGCTGCAGAATGATCAGGGCTTCCATTAACTTTTAAATCCAGAAAGTCCAGACTTCCTACCTTTGAAATTTGGAAGTCCCATTGAATTTTTTTGGAAGTCCCACTTTTTTCTGTGATACGGTCGCCGTATGGCGGATTGTTAAACTTGCTCTTCCTCACAATGCCACGGGTTTGTCTGCAATTTGTGATTGTGGTATTTCTTGGGCATACTCACTATTTTTGATGCCCATGTTGTCTGGTCTTCGACTGCAGTATGGTCAGCTGAGCATAGGACTTTCATCAGTATAGCTATAACCCTCACCATGCTGAGCCTGAATGTAACCTGCATTCATATTCATGTGATAGATAGATAGATGGAGGGAGGGAGGGAGGGAGGGAGGGAGGGAGGGATGGATGGATGGATGGATGGATGGATGGATGGATGGATAGATAGATAGATAGATAGATAGATAGATAGATAGAAAGATAGATAGATAGATAGATAGATAGATAGATAGATAGATAGATAAAACGGGAGCAGGACAACATACAACTCGGCCCACATAAAACTCGGCCTGAGACAACTCGACCCAAGTCCCAAATCTCGGCCTATGACAACTTTGCCCGATGTAAAAATCAAAAGAAGACAACAGTTCTGTCGATGATTAAAGCTGCGCATCAATTGACACTTTATCCAAACTGTTAATCTCCTTGATTATAAATCAATTAACAATTAATTGTCAATACATTCATCCTCACACAGACAGATAGATAGATGAGCATCTACAGATGAACGTAGAGACAGACAGATGGATAGAAACTTACATGCCCATGTACCAGACTTGGGGCCAATTACTTTGAAAAGTAATTAGTTATTTACAATTACCTATCTATATCCATACTGCATCACTCCCTCGCTGGGATTATGTGCAGGTGCGCGTCTGTGCTGTGTTAGTAGAAGATTTGCAAGGATAGAAATAAAAAGTTTCAGTAAGAATTGTTAGTAAGAGTGAATAAAAGATGACAGGGTTAAAATGTTAAGAGTCAGAAGACAAGCTGACCATGAAAATTTAAAAGGTAAAAAACAGCGCACTGGCATTTATGGCATTGGGTGGCTGATAGTGCATACTGCCCTTTTAAGGGGCTCAAAAGTGGGCATCATATCATAATCGGATTTTGTATTAACATGCAAATGCAGGGGCATCATTCACATCAGTGTGCCCTAGAGCTGTCATTGATTGGTCATTTGGCGTATCGATATATCGGTAGGAAATATCGCGTTATATCGATACATATCGATATATTGATAATCTTTTTAAAAAATGTATAAAATTCAACCTTTATGCACCCTTATTATTTTTTATGCTCTTTTTGCATGAGTAATTATAACTATGAAACCTCTAGCGCTTTCTTATTGTTTAATACTTGCAGCAAGTATGATCTGTTTGATTTGTTGCTTAACTTCTATGGTAAACATATGAGGGCAAGTAGGGACAGTCACTACCTAACCCCACTTTTCCTTGAACATGCTTAACTAAGCAGTACTCCTTTTATTTAATCCTTTTACCAGTATCTGACACATTTACATGTCAGCGGTTGGGAGAGACTGGCCATAGAAAATATTATTTCATGAAAAATCTCAATTGAAGAATAATTCCTGAATTTTTAACACCAGAATAAAACTTGCAAATTCCTGAATGATGGGCAGGAGCCACTGGATGTGCTACCAACCACACACTAACCATACTGACTTTCTCAATTTCTATTGCCTCAGAATGCTAAATACTTTTTTGTTGTCAAACTGGCATGCTAGGCAACAGGGGCCACATCAAGTTCCCAGCTCGGTCAACTGGAATACTTTGTGGCTAAAAATCACTTTATACCAATCCAATTGCATAGCTGTATGCACTATTCATTTATTGGTTCTTTGGGATTGGAAGTTATTATACACTTGTGCATTTTGGAAATTGTTCCTGAATATTGATACAAACCAATGGTACCTGTCAAAATGCCATTACATGTAAGTTGAGTTGCCGCTCCATGGTATGGGTAATGTTCAACAGGTGCATAAAAACTACAGTTCTTGCTGGACTTAATATCGATAAGTATCGATATCCAAATTTCTGTATCGATCTGAGTATCGATGCTCTTTTTTATTGGTACATCGATATCGTCGATAACGATGACAGCTCTAGTGTGCCCCCTTCCAGGTAACTGGCTAGCTGCATGCATAGCAGATCTCACACCTGATCTCCAGGTGCTTCTTTCTTGAGTGTCAACTGTCGTGAGCTTTCACTCACGGCAGTC
This sequence comes from Loripinus fragilis, assembly GCA_964019695.1. Classification (NCBI taxonomy): domain Eukaryota; kingdom Metazoa; phylum Mollusca; class Bivalvia; order Lucinida; family Lucinidae; genus Loripinus; species Loripinus fragilis. The sequence goes on from OZ026523.1 coordinate 23,303,442, forward strand.
TTTCTCCATCAGTTTCTTCCATATTAGCTTGTGCCTCCCTGCCCCCCATCTGCCATCAAACTGTATAATATCACATGCTGTTCTCATTGCACCACTAGAACGCTCTACATGCCCAAACTAGCGAAGCCTTCTCTCTCTCAAAATGCAGTTGAGGTCCTCAAGCTCAAGCTTTGCCAGTAGCTGACTTGACCTTGCCATGGCCACATCCTCTGACTTGATCAGGGTTTCAGCTGGACTGAAATTTACTTCCGACATTTTGTCCAAGCAGTTCGAATATTTTTCAGACATTTGGAAATTTTTTAGGGCATTTTTTCAGACACTCATTTTTACCACCATAAACAGAAAATGCCATCTGCCCCTCCCATGTTGAAACAAGGTGTAGTTTTGCTACCATTTCGGAGGTAAGTGCGGCCTGATTGAATGGCTGGCTTTTAATTTAATGATACGGCTGGAGCTTGTTGATCGTTGGAAATGGGTGGGGTGTGTTTTTTACTGCTATTGGCAGATGCTGCACGTCAAGTGGCTGCTCAGGTAATGATGGATCGGGGCAGACTCTTTTGGAATTTAAAAAACTTGAGTTTCTGTTGTTTCTTGGTGGCAATTAAGTTTTTAAGTCATTTTATTGGTGAATGCCAATGAAAATATGCTGCTTGCTTGGAGATGAAATAGACCAATCAGGCGCCGCGTAAAAAACACTATGCCTGGTTTGCTTTAGTGAATAAGTATATACAAGGTATAATTAAGCAAACCAGCCTGACACTTACAGAAATTTGGCCAATCAGCGATCATTTTATAAAACAAAGGTACTATTGTATCACTGTGCATTACTGATCAGTGTGCGCTTCCGAAAATCGTCTCGGACAAACTGTTAAAGCTGGATAGCAAACTTTCGGACATCTGGAACTTTTATTCTGACTGTGTCCGATGGCCAACCCAAACTGAATCCCTGCTTGATACTGCAGATCTGTCTAATCATGGCCCTATCATTGCACTGCAGGTTAGTTTTGGTCAGTGGCCCAGTTTCACTGGCATGGCGCTCAGGCACTCCGCAGTTTTGACTATACCATGCAGGTGACGTCACCCATGTAAACGTAATGGGAAGTCAGGGTTGTATAGTTTTGACTATACCATGGCCGATGACGTCAAACCTCACGAGAGTGACAAAAAAGTTAGAATGTCACAAGCTTGCCGAAGTTGCACACCAATTAAGCTAGTATTTGCTAGCAAGTCATTGTCTTTTCCAGGTTTGGTTGGGTAATAAAACAGTTATTTCATGTCTGTTTGGTAGAATAGTCAAAACCATGCCCCTCCATACCGTGGACAGCTCAATTCACTATTGCCCTAGGCCTTACGGCCTTGTGCAATAGTGCAATGAGCTGTCCACAGCACCTAGGGTCAAAACTCAAATGTCCTTATCCGATGTGCAAGAATGCCCATTATATACTTGGGTCGTTGATAGTTGTTGTCGGTAAATAGGAAGACTGAAATTACTGCTTTTTATTTCATGAAAATTGGTCTGTAAATAAATTGATTACAGCCAATTAAACCATTCATTAATCATTATTATATCATATTTTTCTCTACACAACAGTTGATGCTTGATAATTATTTTCATTGTTTTAGAAATGAGGGAGAAACTCTCAGGAGTCCATGATCCAGTCAACATTGGCTACCCTTTAAAGAAAACAATAGTGAATAGAAGGGGAAAGAGAAACCGTTTAAAGACCTTAGCAACTTCGGAAATGGAGAAAAAAGCTAGACTTCGCGAAGGTAAACGCTTTTAACCCATGCTTACAACTGTAGATTAATATTATATGATTTCGCTAACAGGCCTTGAGTTAAGAGTGCATAATAAAAAAAAAAACAATTTTCTTATTTCTCAACCAAAACATATGTTGTGGGTAATCAAAAGAACCGTCTCAATGAGACGATTCTTTTGAGCACCCAAAACATGTGTTTAAATTGATGGGTAAATATTTATTATTTTACACTCAACAGTTTTGTTTATCTGGCCGTTAAAAAGACTATAGTAAACAGAAGGGAGAAGAGCAACCGTTTAAAGACCTTAGCAACTTAAGAAATCGAGAAAAAGCCAGGCATCGTGAAGGTACAAATTTCTAAACCATCCTCAGGGTTTTCATTGACTTAGAGCTGTAGACTAATATGATTGTCTCTAACAAGCCTTTAGTTAATAGTGCTTAATAAAAAAAATCTTATTTCTCAACCAAAGCATATATTGTGGGTACTCAATAGAACTGCCTCAATGAGATGGTTCTTCTGAGCACCCACACTTAAGAACCCTTTAAATGAGAGGGTTCTTTTGAGCATCCAAAACATATGTTTAAACTAATGGGTAAGAAAATATTTACAGTTTTACGCTGGGAGTGCAGTGGCTTAGTGGTAGAGAGAACATTAATCCTAGCTTAGTACTGGTATTCTTTTGATATACATTCACTGAGACACAAATATTTCCATTCAGCAAGAAGAAAAATATCATCAGTTATAATAAGCTTAGATAGCAAAAACATTGAGCGTAAAAGTGTCATTATTTTCTTACGTATCAGTTTTATCTTATGTTTTAGGTGCTCTAAAGAACCATCTCAATGAGACGGTTCTTTGGAGTACCCACAACATATGTTTCAGTCGAGAAATTAGAAAATTTATTTTTGGGTACACACTCTTTACTAAAGGCCTGACCGCATAGAGCAGTCGGTAACATGTCTGGCTACAGATGTTTGTCTGACTGCAGATCTAGGGGTCACAAGTTCCATCCTGGCCCGGTCCCATACTTTTGTGGAGATTGATCATGAAATAATTTCTGCAGTCATTCTCCCCCCTTCCGCTGAATCATTCAAGGAGGGTTGTCAGTTACAAGCGAAAGTATGTGCATGAATTACTGGTTAACCGCTTGCTCAAGCTTGCCCAGGAAAAAGTGTGGTTAGGTGAACTGACCATCCCGCCATGACTGTAGCTGTTGACTTGGGACATAAAGCAACCAAACAAGCAAACTAAAGGCCTGAGTTATAATAGCTTGAAAAACGCACATGTTCTGGGTTCATCAGGCCTCCAGGTTAGCTTGTGTACTGAGCATTGAAATTAATTTCATTATTTTCCAACCAAAACATATGTTAGTTATGGGTACTCAAAAGAACCGTCTCGATGAGACAGTTCTGTTGGGCATCCAAAACACATATTTAAACTGATAGATAAGGAAAGAAGCTCAGTTTCGGTGTTCTCAAAAATGTTGCTGAAATGGTGTTCATTGATTTGCTTACTATTTCAGTGTCTGTGGATGAGCATGAAGTACAGTAAGGCTACAATCACCAATATGTAGAGCTGAGGAATTTGGAATTTGGGGAAGTCTTTGCACATTTATATTTCTATGAAGAGGCTGATAATCAGACCCTAATTAGGTCTTGGGATATTCCTGCCTAAGGTTCATCACTTGTTGAAGTGTTCATTAATCAAGGTTTCCACGGTCAGGGAAAAAATTCTGGATAATGAAAAACTATAGTGTAGGCCGCTGTGTAATTCCGTGTGCATTTTTTGGTAAAAGTGTCAAACATACATTTTCTTGTAGAAAAATGTATCCTGTTGAAGAAAAAAGATGTTTACAATTTTTCTTTGGCATTTTAATATCACAGTGACGTCACAAAGTGACGTACCCATTTTTATCTTATTTAAGGCTTGAAAGTGAAGTGTTATGAATTCCAGCAGGCATAAACATGAACTGTTTGATCAGCTGTGGTAATTCTACTGGCAACATGCTGATTATAGAGCTTAGCCCCTGACTCTGGATATTAAATGGTTCCATTAACTTCCAAATGATGTCTGTACATTAAAAGGTGACGTCAGTACCAAAATGAAATTTCTGTGATAGTGAAACCTCAAATAGCTAGACCCTCCTCTCCACATAGCAGGGAAAATATTGTTCACTGTAATTTTCTGAAACTACATTATATAAGATACAAAATGACATATGTTGGCCCTCTGGCCTATATTTAGACAGGCATGTTAACTACGTTACCCTATTATAGTTTCAAATCCTATTTTGCAAATACCAAGTTATACCTAATTATTATTTATCGACATGCTGTTTGCCTTAAAAAAATTTAAATGAAGGGAACAGCCGGTATGCATTTAAACAATACACCACTATGATGTTACAGTTATATATGTTACTTAAATATGTAACTATTTACTGCATGACTGTCACACATTGGACTACCAAAATACCTCCTAGGGGAGTTTTGTACTCTATAATGATCTAAAATCACATTCTACAAGCCACACAATAATGTGTGTTAACTCTTTAGCGGTTGGAGCGATACCACGCAATATCAAAATTTTCTACGTTACTGTAAAATAATTAGAAATCTTATCTAATTACTCCTTATTCTTACATGCCAATATAGCCTTTTTATTGTAAGCAAATGGCTAGCAATATAATGTTATCAAAGTAGAAGGATCTGTTATCACTGTGATATGCGTTACTTTCTTTTAGATATATTTTTAAATTACAAAGGAACAATTTTTATGGTTTCAGTCCTAGTGGGCTATTAATTGCCATTTAACTGCCATTAATTGTCAGTAAAGGAAAATACCAACAACGCATAGATGAATAAGAGAATAAAATTTGAACTTTATTCACATACAACGATTTTTTCAGGTCTGTGCGTTTTATTAAATATGTAAACAGCATTTTATTTTCTTCAATTCTTATTAAATGATATCTTATATCTCACTGACACTGATATATTTGCCTCTTTTATACGTGAAATGATATATAAAAGACACATATTAAGTCATCAAACATATCAGAAGAAATGCTAGATGCACCTCAGGAAAATTATTTTTGTTTCACTAAATTAATATGTTAACTTATTGTGTAGTTTATAAACTTTGTTATATGTTTAGTGCTGAATGAAATATATTGTACTATATTTATCGTATTTTAGATTACACAATAATATTAAGCATGGACTAGCTTAGTAAGATTTACCACATTGTATAAGCCAGCTATTAATTACACTACTATGCTGATACCATTTAGGAATAAAAGCATTTTCAGAATTTGTAATTGTAGGTCAATTCAAGCATATATCTAAATAGAGAATTGAGAATTTAAAACAGTCCTTTATCCTTGTCTTTTGAAAAAAAAATGAACTGAAATTATTTAAAAAATTAACGATTTTTCCCCCAAAGGTATGACACACGCCAAGCAAATCCATATGGTTATAACAACTTTATATCAGAACGATGTCAAGTTTGGCGACAAAGGAATACCATTTAAGATGGTAAAATGCATGACAAGATAATTCTAAGGATATATTGCACTGTCTTATCATCTGTTCTGTCTGGTTCTAAACTATTGTTAACGTTCAAACAGAACAATATTTGTTCTAATGGTTCATATTAGTCATACATTTGAAAGCTATATGTTTATCAATTAGAAAAGTCCCCAGGCATTGTTAGTATTACATGTATAGTGTAGCCATTGCTAAAATAGCTGAATCACAACAAATTATTGTATTTAATAAATTATTTGTTTTGCATTATTCTATCAATTAGACCCATTAATGTTATAGGGGAATTTTGCTGCAGATAATATCAAATTGATGTTTAGCATGTCAAATGTGAACATTATCGTTGATACAAAATTGCAGCCTGATAATTGTTTGCATAGTTCAAATCAAACAAAATATATTTACTAGTAACGAAAGAACAGATCAAAAGAATACGCCCATTTGATTTTGGTACTTGTTGCACTGTTGAGCAATGAAGGTTCAGGTGAGCCTGTGCATATGTGTATTTAGACTTGCCAGAGTCTTCACTGCTCGTATACACAAAGCAGTATGAAGTACTTTGACCAAATTTTAGAACACTAGCTCATCTGCATCATCATGAGTAATTAAACAATGCAGTTGCTAGACCAAATATTTATTTATGATTTACAGTAAAAGAGTCTAAAAATATTTTTCATCTAAAAGCAACGTGATTTATACTTGCACTACTGTGAAAGAACATATATGAAATATAGCATTCAACATTTAGTAAACTATACCATATACATATATTACACAATTGACAATGAGACATTGCTAAATCAATCTCTAAGATTTATAATGATAGCCTGTACATTTAAATGAAATGTTTTCTTTAAGAGATAACTGAATAAAAGTATACACGGCAAATTGGATATGCATACGTTATGCACATTTTTAAACATTGCATGTGCGACTATCATTGGTGACAATGTTGATACTGAGAAGAATGCCATCTTAATGTTGAACAGTTAGCATTGTGCATGCTCCTTTTGAATCTATGACCTGGCAAGTTAACAACTCATTCTAATCTTAAGTACACATATACATATACATGTAAAACATTGTTATTAATGATTAGATTTATCATGTGTGTGAGGTTCCTATACTATTTTGCCAATGTTCTGTTTAGTGGAAATTAATATCAGGTATAAATGCATTTATTGCAAAAACTCAATCAGGTCTTATCTCTTTGACGGCATTTTTTTTAATATTTCACATTTCTAGCAGTTCTTTAGATATTATTGGTTGAGCAAGTGATCCAGTGTACTTACTTAATGTGATGGACAGTTTTGTTGATCGCACAATGAAATCTATGCTGTATATAAACTGGAATTAATTTAAAAGCTTCTGTAATGCGCTACCATCTGCATACCCAGCTAAAAGTCAGGCTACAAATTGATTTTGAGTCAGTCCTTTTGAACACTAACTACTTACAGACACTTAAATAACTGAATAGAAGTAGCTCAATTAAATATTACAAAACTCTAAACTTAACATAATATATTAGCTTTTCTGGCTCAATGATATATCGTCTTTCTTAACATGTTGGATATGGCAATATAATATATTTTGTACAGTACTATTACATGTATGTTATTTTAACAAATTTGACAGAAAATTGAAATGTATCCTTCTAAGTGCTGCTACTTGAGTGCTATTATTTCCTTTGTTTATGAATTTTAAAATCTATAATTTTGGGCAAATCATTTCTTTGTAGGTGTAAAAGTTACAATATATACTATTTTGCAAACGTAAATGTGCATGGATCATTGGTAGGAACTTAAATACAAACTGATAAATCCTTTTTTCAGACAAACTGATATATTGATATCTATTTAAGAGCCATTCTCTGTAAGCACCAAACATGCTATAAAGGAGGTTGGGCACGCATGGTCTCAGATTTTGCTGAAATCTAAAACAAGCACAGTCACTTTTGAGATGAAATAAAATATTCTTTGACGTGTAATATACTGAATAAAGCTATGTATATGCAGTCTTTAAAGTTGTAATATACGTTACATGACGCCATACAAACAAAAACAAAACTAATATTTTACACCAGAAACGAAGTTAAGCATAGCATGGCTTTTCACTCTTGCTTATAACCGAATGCTCATATTTGGTGTTTAAAGGTTTTCAAATTGAATTTCATGCTGAATTAAAGAATGAACTTTTTGTTCAGGGTCATCTTTTTAACAGTTAAAAACTCTAAAAGTATTTGTGAATCAATCAAACTGTTCGTAGCTATATATTTGTCCATTACTTGTCTTTTGAAATGTGTATTTAAAACCTGAAAGCTAACTGGGAAGCTTATCGAAGAGAATTATTTAACAGAATTTCAGTGATTTTAAAGGGAGTAGCTTAAAATGTAACATAAATAACATTACAATGGGCCCATATAACTTTTATAAACATAAATATATGTAAGGAATGAATTGTTCTTGTATGATAAATGAATGTTTGTCCAATTTAAGTAATTAAAGTATTACCTTAACAACCTTGATTACATTTATTTTGTTTTAAAATGTAGGGTAACGTAGTTAACACGATGTAGCAGCTAAACACCCCAACCACCAGAGAGCTAACTTGTTTCAAAAAGCTGAGCAAAGAACATACAAATATGCTAAGATCTGATTTTAGTCGCAAGGCACACGTGAATTTCCAGAATTATTTTTTTTTTTTTTTTTTTTTTTTGGGGGGGGGTACGCAATTTGTTTTTCCAGCATATTGACGTCAAATCGACGTCAATTTCACGTAAAATTGAAGTCCATATTGAATAAAATTTTCATTTTAGTGTTTCTATAGACGTTTTTGGCCATTTCAATGCAACAAACATAAAAATAAGACTATTTTAGTTGTGTAAATAACCCCACCACATATAAGCTCTTTGATGCCAGTGAAAAGACGGTACCCCATTTTGTGACGTCACTGTGACGTTTATACTGCAAGAAAAAATTGTAAACATCTTTTTCCTTACTCTGCATATAATTTTCTAGCTGAAAATCGATAAGAATCACTTTTACCAAAAAATGCACACGGGAGCCCAAATTTCGACACAGGGGCCTACACTACTACCAGGTCAGGGAATTTCAAAATTTTCCAAAAAAGTTGCTACTTTATATGCTACTTTTACAGGCTTCTGGATTTTTTTATTTCTACTACAAATTGCAAGCAGTAATAGAAAAGGAATGTTTCTGAACATAAAGTGCCAGCAATTTATCCTCAGAAACATTCCTTTTCTTATACATGTATTTATGTTTTGAAATTTTTCTTTAAATATTAAATCAGGAAACCTAAATATCTTTTAAAAACTTTTGAGTTGTCGATGGATGTTATGGCTAAAATCAGCTTTCCAAAGTGTCTAGAAATCGGTCGAAAGTCAGGGAATTTTGAAAAAGTATATTGAGTGGCAACCCTGATTAATGAATTGCTTAATATTTCAGTGTCTGTTGATGTGCATGAAGTACAGCAAGATTACAATCAAGAGAAGGGATACCACAATGTCTATGAACTAGCATCCCACTATGGAGTATACAAAGATTTATTTGGCGATGCCTATTTTTACCCACAAACTCGACTTCACGTGGCCTATGATATTGATGAAGAAGATGTAAATCCGGTTTGCTGCGGCAACATGTTGGAGCCCTCCGAGGTAAAAAAAAGTTGTAAGAGTTTGTCATCATTTAGGCTAGAATTTTTATATTAGTTGATTTACGAACCCTCCTACTGTAATTTTCCGGAAAGTAGGAAAAAAATAAAATTTAATTTTTAAAAAAAAACTTATTTTATCTGCAGACTCTAAATATTATTTGTTTTGTTGAAAAAATAAAATATTTTTGAGGTTCTGTCTGTAGTTTGAGAGTGACACTGTTAAAAGTAAATGTCCTGTCCAGATTTTACGGAAAATGATAAAATATTTAAAGATTTAATACAGACTGTTGGTTTACCATACTAGTTTTACTGTTTTTCTGGATATATTAATAAAAAAAAAATAAAAAAAAAGCTCTGAAAATGAACAGTTAACTGGTCATTTTCAGAGCTTTTATTATTTTTTTTCTTCCCCCCGACCCGAAATCTGAAAAAAATTCCCGTAAATCAACTAATAAAAAAAAATCTGGCCTTATAATCTGAAATTGAGCCTCTATTCCTATCTATTTTTATTGAATGATAAACAGGTTGACAACTTTTCTGTGCTTAAAATTCTGATTATTCACTTCGTATTTAAAACATGTGTTTTGAGTGCTCAAAAGAACTGTGTATATATAGTCAGCTCATCAAGTTCTGTCCATACTGATAGCATTAAGTGATGAGCGTAGTCTTGGATGAGCCTGCACAGTGCAATCAGGGCCACCAGGACAAAAAAATATACATAAAAATCCAGTCAACATCATTTTCTAAACTGCTGGCCAAATTTAAAACTTATTTCGCACAATTATTCCCATATGTTGTCCTGTGCACTATAGAATTTGCGCAAATCAAGATAGTGGCCAGTGCAAACATTACATTTTATGTACTGCATAATGTAAATCAAAATTATGTTTAACGTTATGCTGAAAATTTTATGCATGCACAAAATTTTCGGACCCATTCAATGTATGACAATGTATACCACCCTTTTTATGAAGTCCATAATTTGTTAAAACTTAGCTCTAACTTATTCAACATATTTGGTGAATTTCTCATACGCTGGCATACATTGTTTCTATATGTAGTAGTTTGACAGTGGCATCAGAGGGACTCAGGTGAGTGATCCAGGGCCATCATTGTTCTCTTAATTATTTCAGGTGGCACAGTTACCTACAGTGCAATATGAGTTTAAACCAGACAATCTGTATTCACTGTGTATGTCTTGTCCTGACAGTCATTTACAAGATAATAACAAAGAATATCTCCACTGGCTAGTGTAAGTATCTAACAGGACACTGTGGCTATAACTCAGGCAATCTGTATACACTGTCTGTGCGTCTTGTCCTGACAGTCATTTACAAGATAATAACAAAGAATATCTCCACTGGCTAGTGTAAGTATCAGAACACTGAGGCTATAACTCAGGCAATCTGTATACACTGTCTGTGTGTCTTGTCCTGACAGTCATTTACAAGATAATAACAAAGAATATCTCCACTGGCTAGTGTAAGTATCTAACAGGACACTGAGGCTATAACTCAGGCAATCTGTATACACTGTCTGTGTGTCTTGTCCTGACAGTCATTTACAAGATAATAACAAAGAATATCTCCACTGGCTAGTGTAAGTATCTAACAGGACACTGAGGCTATAACTCAGGCAATCTGTATACACTGTCTGTGTGTCTTGTCCTGACAGTCATTTACAAGATAACAACAAAGAATATCTCCACATTGGCATCTCAAAGAATACATTTATATGTAGCATGTGGATGAAAGTAGATTGAACTAAATTTAGCCCAGGACAGGTTATCATGACTTTTTTCACTGCTGCCTGACATCTAAAATTAGATATTGAAACACTGACTGATTTCTTATATTTCACAGGTCAACTGTTTTGAATTCAGTTCTAATTTGTTCATTTTATAAGAACAGTAATTTAAAAAATGCAACTCATTTGCATATCTTCTAACAGTTTCAGAAATTTTAGAAGTAGTTGTTGAAAAAATCTTGTATTCAGTGCACGAGGAACATCTGACTTAAGTAAGTTTGTAAATATGAAAATACTTTAAATATAACTAGGAAAAGAGAGACAGTGTCATATAACAAAATATTGGTGAATTCTTTTTCGGTTAACATCAGTCAGACCTCAAAAGTGAAGTTCACAAGCCTAGATAAGTAGCGTATTTGGGTAAATACGCAATTAAAATCATAAAAAAAAATACAATTAAAATTAAATGTGTGCATACCGAAAAGTAATTATGACGTTCATTATGCAATTACATGCAATGTCATTGCATACCATTGGGTCTATTTGATTATCATTTGGGTAATGAACAAATGCCAGTTAGGTATTGATTATTTTACCAGTGAGCTCACAGTATAATTGCAATTGTATGAATAAAATATCAGCTTCCAGTCAAGTATTTCGGGGAATGAAGCTTTGCAAGGTTCATGCTAGGGTCTAATGTCAACTAGGGGACGAGATTTGCTCCAGATACAATAAAATGTGCAATCACTGTATTAAATATGCAATTGTTTTTGCAAGTTTCCAGTCTAGAAAGTGTAAAGAATGCCAAAAAAGGTGAGAAGCAATGTTAAACCCATTTCATATCTTGTGGTTACTGGTTGAAAACATCTCCTCTCTTCAGATTAGCACCACAACAAATAGCTAAAAGGAGAAATAAGAAAAAGAAACTCTTTAGACAGGGTTCACGAAGGCTTGAACTGTAGGATTTCTTGAAAAGTCATGGGGAATCACTTTGAAGCGTTGTAAAGAACTTGGATTTTATAAAGACTAAAACCTGTTAATGGAGATCAAAATCATTATAAAATTGTTGTGCCTTTAATGAACACAAATAAAGATTTTATGCTCATTTTCTAACACTTATTTTTCCATTTACCCATTCTAGCATTTGCAAAGTTAAGTCTTAAAGAACCATAGGAGAGTCTTTCTTTTAGAAGTCCTTGAATTTTACCTCGGACCCAGTATAAACGGACTGGTCACTGACAGAAATACAAGGATATGATGTTGAGGCTTTGTTTTAGTGCTTTTTCAAAGTACCTCAGCCTATAAAATTGATTCTGAACATACCTGAGATTATACGAAGTTATCCCGGTATGCAAAGTTGAAATATTGCAAGTTACAGTATATGAAGTTGAAGTTTTATCATCTTTTTAGGTTGATTTCTGCCGATTTTCGGCTAAAAGTGCCAAAAATAGCTAATTGCTGATGTTCATAAAGACAGATAAACTTTCAGTAAATATAACATCACAGCCTTAAAGATAGTATATTGAAACGTTGCTTTTTGAAGAAAAATCACAGATATGCAGAGAAATAATGGAGATATGATTATTTAAACTTCAACATACGTCAGTTTTGAAAGCTGAGCCTCTACAACTTATTTCCAATATATACATTTACCTGTATGTCAGTTACCAGTCCGTGTATACTGGGTTCCGAGATTTTACACAAACTTGTCAGTATGAACCCTGTTAAGATTCCTGTATCATGATTACCCTTGATTTTGATATTTCAGTGGCAATATACCAGGGGACAGCATCAAGGATGGAGAGTTACTGTGTAATTATTTACGGCCATTTCCCATCAAAGGAACTGGCTTTCTTAGATATGTCTTTATACTATATGAACAGAACAAGAAGTTGGACTTCACAGAAGAAATGCGACCTGCAAATTGGTAAATCCCTAGACTTATTATGTATATATACTTTCAAACATGTGTAAAACGGCGACCTGCAAATTGGTAAATTCCTAGACTTATGTATATGAGCAGCAGCATGAGATTTCCAACAATTTGACGTTTTGATAAGTGTAGACTCGGACAAGCCTCTGCAGCCTCCTTTTAAGCTTAGAAACTCCAAATGGTGTTCAGTCAGTAGCTTAACAATCATAGAATACTCAAGCAACTAGCAAAGGCTCTGATCAGACTGCACGTTTGCGCAGGCTGATCTGAGGCTTTGCTGGTTGCACATTGTTGGAAATCTCATGCATTGGCTCATTATATACCGTAAAACCTGTGTAAAACGGCCACTCAAAAATAGACAAAACAAAGATTTTTATGACAAATGGTAGCTTAATGAAGGTCCAAAGTATTGCAGAATGCTCCTCTTGGAGCATTCTGCAGTTGACAAATGGTAGCTTTATGCACACCCAAAGTATTGCAGAATGCTCCCCATGAAGGGATAATTAGTCTTGAAAACCAATTTTGGTCTTTTTGAGGGTGGCCATTTTACACAGGTCTTACTGTATATGTATATCATAGGTCCAGATAAGCAATATTTTTTAGCGTAAAATTGTATTTATTGTCGTTTCTATCAGTTAACTCATATGTTTTGGGTGCTCAAAAGCACAGTCTCATTGAGAAGGTTCTTTTGAGTACTCAAAACATGTTTTGGTTGAGAATTAACAAAATGATATTTGATTACACATACTTATCTGGAGGCCTGATGTGTTATCAGGTATGATATTCAACCTATAAATTAGACTGGCTCCAGTCCATAAAACAATTTTTCATGAATGTGTCATGTCATATACTTTTAGTCAGTCTAACTCTGATGGCTCTGTTTTAGAGCCATCAGAGTTAGACTGGCTACAAGTATATAACATGACACATTGATGAAAAATTGTTTTAAGGACTGGAGTCAGTCTACCTATAAATAACAGGGAGAACATTTTTAAAATTCTGTCCCCTCTTTCTTAAACAGTGTATATCCAGACCAGCTGGCTTCTTGTCCTCTGTATAATACGTTTTTACAGAATTAAATGTCTTAAAGTGTTTAGGATTTCTGTCACAAACTTTTAATAACTAATGTCTCATCATTAAGGTTTATGAATTTTTTTTAGCATTTTCTCTTTGCATTCTTTTAGAGGTGACCAAACCAGAAAAGAATGTAGGTCCAGATACCATAAAATTGTTAATATGTTTAAATATATGTTTTGGGTGCTAAAAAAACATCTCATTGAGACAGTTCTATGTTTTTGTTGAGATATAAGAATTATCATTTTCAATTACGCACCCTTCTCTGGAGGCCTGAAGATGAAACAAATAATGTGATTTCAGCCACCTATTCTACTTCAAATATTTATACAAAATGTCACAAAGCTGCCATGACATATGGGCAGCGGCGCAAGAAAACCTGTCTTCGAAGTTTGCAAACAACAAAGGCACAGACCAGCCTGCGCATCTGCGCAGTCTGATCAGCACCTTTGTTATTCGCTTATTGGAAAGTATCATATCTTGACATGCTAAGAGACAAATTACTATTTTACTAGCTAGTCTCTGTAGCTAAGCAGGCTGGTTTGAATCTCACTTTGTCTGAAACCCCCGAAGACAGGTTTTTTACGCGCCAAGGCCCATATGAGCATCGTCAAAAAATCCTGTCTTCAGGATTTGTGACCAGTCAGAAATCAAACCAGTCTGCTAAGCTACAAAGACTAGCGGTTGCTTGTACAAGCATAAGTATTGATTTTGTAGACAATAAACAGCATTGTTAATTTGACAAGAATGTGTAGATTACAGGGTTCCCATAAGCTCTGGAAATCATGGAAACCTTGAAATTCACCAATAAAAGTTCCATGCAAGGAAAAATCATTGAATTGAAAAAAACTGAATAATCATGGAAAAATCATGGAATTTTGTGAAATAATTTGATGAAACCACCAGTAGCCAGAAAACTAGCTGTCAGACACACAAAAATTGTGTGTCTGACAGCGAGTTTTCTGCCTACAGATGGTGTCAAGTTTTAATTATTTCAAAATGCATGCATGGTCTACAAGCATGCTTATTTAAATACATTACTGTTGCTGCATTCGGTATTTATGCTCAGCATGGTGAAGATGGCGCTAAACGGGGAGATTGAACGCCATGCATTAAATTGTCATGGGAACGACATTGTAGATCATTGAAAATCATGGAAAAATTCATGGAATTTTGTTTTTGAAATTCTGTGGTAACCCTGAGATTAATAAAGATTAGTCCAGTTATATTGGGGAGGGGAAACATTCGTATTTGTTGTTTATTTCCACAGCACCTCCTTAAAACAGAGAACATTCAAGACTTACGACTTCTACAGAAAGTACCAGGATGATATTACACCAGTAGGGCTAGCATTTTTCCAGAGTCAGTGGGACGAGAGTGTTACCAGCATATTCTGGGACATACTAGGTAAGGCAGGATTTCTCTGATGCAGTATATTGAGTCAAAAAATCTTGCCTACAAAAACTACCAAAAAGAACAAAAAAAAAAAATATGCCTATACAGTAAAACCTGTGTAAAACAGCCATTCTCAAAAAGACCAAAAATTGTTTGTTTTTTTAGATCAATTATCGCTTAATGCAGGTCAAAAGTATTGCAGAATGCTCAAAGAGGAAAGGAGAGCATTCTGCAATATTTTTGACCTTCATTAAGCTACCACATGTCAATTAGATCTTTGTTTTGACTATTTTTGAGTGGTGGCTCTAGAAAGGTTTTACTGTATAAGAATCCATTCGGATAGAAAGATCTGATCGAGGATCACTGATTGGCATCACAAGGCTTGCCAAGTGATGACAAATGGTAATCCCCAGGGACGGATTTTTCTATCCATCCTCACCAGAATAATGGATTCTTTTTCTTGCTCACCACTTTTAAAATACCTCATTTTATATTGGAAAAACATGAAAAAGACTTCCAGAAAATCTTAAATTCCCTGAGATGCGACATGGTGACGTCATTTTAACATTAAAATGGCGTTAAAATGACGCCACAGATCAACGTGCGGCTGTTCGATTTTTATCTTTCACATGGGTAGTATGGATATGTGAGATTGAATTATTATCTCACATGGGTAAAAATAATATAAATCCCAATCTGGTGTGTGAGAAAGGATTTCTCTGATGCAGTATATTGAGTCCAAAAATCTTGCCTACAAAAACTACAAAAAAAAAAAAGAAAAAAATAACAAAATATGCCTGTATACTGCCAGATTATTTCGTGTTAATTAACATCTGCATCATTTGACAAAATATGACCAAATAAAATCTACCAAATGGACATGAAACATTTGGGATGATATCAACGGAAGTTTTACTTTTTAAATTCTTGAAAAATGAAAATCTTTTGAGGATTCATTAGTGGCAGTGGTATGTAATTGTAATTATCTACACACTTTTTTTAAAAAAAAAAAAAAAAAACGTCTGGGATATTGTGATCACCTCCTTCCGTCCATCTGTCCATTATGCTATCTCCTTTTAAACCATTGGATAGAATCCAATCAAATTTGGTGTGTGAGTTACTCACATAAATGTGGCGTGCAATAGCATATTTTTTTAACCCTCTCTCTGCGGCCCCTTGGAGGGGTCAAAAGGTCAAATTGCATTAAATTTCAATTAGAAAATCAATTCAAAGATTTTCATACCAAACTTTGTGTATTCTCACAGCTAAAAATTATAAAACATGTCAAACAAGATTTAAGTTCTGTCATCAGTGTCATGCCCAGGTGCGGGACTTGAGGATGCTGGGGTCAAAATTTTATTTTTTCTGAAATGTGGCATATCATTTTGAAGGGGTAAATGAGTAAAACAGGATACAAATAATTTTTTCACTCTAAGGTCAAACTAATGACCTTGGGATGGAGTCAAAAGGTCCAATATCATTAAATTTCTTCGAAAGAGTGGGGATTTGCAATGCCACCTCATTGACTGCAACTTCAAGTTCTAAATTGGCATAGTAATTGAACGTAATTAATATCCTTTCTCAAAAACCCTGTAATTATACCCACTTTTTCTTTAGAAAAAAAGGGTATATTAATTTCATACCAAAGTTAATCCATCATCCGTGCATCCGTGCCTCCATCACATTTCATGTAAAGGTATCTCCTCCTAAAACAGTTAGACCTAGCAACTTCCAACTTTGTAGCTGCTAAGGTCACATGATGTAGGGGGGTACTGGGCAACATTTCTTGTGACCTCGATCCCAAGGTCAAAGGTCAATTAATGTTTTTTCTTGTAAATGCATCTCCTCCTTAACTATTAGATGTAGCAACATGATGCAGAGGGTATTGGGCTACATTTCCTGTGGGGTCAAGGTCAAATAATGTATTTTCTTGTAAATGTATCTCCTCCTAAGCTTTTAGAATTAAGTAGCTATATAGGTAACATGATGTAGAGGGTACTGGGCTACATTATACATTGCCTTGACCCCAAGGTCAAAGGTCATATAATGAATTTTCTTGTAAATGCATCTCCTCCCAAACCATTGCACATAGCAACTTCAAACTATGCATGTGTATAGGTCACATGATGTAGATGGTACTGGGCTACATTTTGTGTGACCTTGCCCCAAGGTCAAAGGTCAAATAATGTATTTTCTTCTAAATGCATCTCCTCCCAAACCGTTGGATGTAGCAACTTCGACCTTTGCATGTGCATAGGTCACATGATGTAGGGGGTACTGGGCAACATCTTGTGTACAAATACTGTATTCTTTTTTTCTAACCCTAGAGGTAGCAACACCAAACTTTGCAAATGCATATATCACATGATGTAGAGGGTGCTGGGCAACATCTCATGTGACCTTGAGTCAAATACTGTATTTTCTTTTAAATGTATCTGTTCCTTAACCGTTTGGGGTAGCAACTTCAAACGTTGCAGGTGCAATGGTCTCATGATGTACGAGGGACCTAAGCGGGGACTGGGCAATATTTCATGTGACCTTGATGCCAAGGTCAAAGGACAATAAAGATTTTTCTTGTAAATTATCTCCTCCTAAACTGTTGGACATAGCAACTTCAAACTTTGCAGGTGCATATGTCACATGATGTAGAGGATACTGGGCAATATTTTGTGTAACGCCAAGGTCAAAGATAAAAAGTGGGTATATGCAATTGTGTACCATCAACTGCAATCTAGTTGTAATTAATTTGAATCCATTCCAATGTAATTGTAATTCAATTCGCTTATTTTCAAAGTATTCAACCTCAAGTCTGTCTGGAAAAAAGTCTTAGCATTATTTTGGGCTTATGTATATGATTTTTACCTGCGTCGCTTTAGCGAAAGCAGGTCTAGTAATGGGTGCTTTCTATCCGTCTGTCTGTCCATCCATCTGCAACACTTTTGTGTAATCTGTAACTCCAAAAGTTTTCAATCCTTTAATTCAAACTTTGCATAATGATGGTTCACATATTGAAGATGTGAACCTTTTATTTTGTGCACATTTCATGAATATTTCCTCATTTTTGAGGGGTGTTGAGCTTGGACATGTTTCAGTCCAAAATGCTTAGAGTGCCTGGTTTGTGTAATACAGGCCCCCTAGTGGAACCTTTAAAACCTTTAGAAACCTTTATTTTGGTTGAAATCCTTTAAAACCTTTAATTTGGCTGAAAAACCTTTAATAACCTTTATTTTGATTAAGAAACCTTTAATTTTTGCAAGATAAGAAATAGACCATAAGTATGTTAAAAATGTCTGTGACAGCTTTAGTTTTTCAGAAAGCTGTATTCATCCCCAGACCATTGTGTGTACCTACCTCTTGCACCAGGGTGACTCTATATAGTGGTCTGGTGGTAGGTTATACTGAGGCTTCAGATAAGGCAGCAATACAAAAAGAGTAAGGTTGGGTAAATATAAATGCTTTGAGGTTGATTTCTTGCTTTACATCCATGCTAAATAAGGGAGCGCAGTGGCTCAGTGGTAGGGTGCTTGACTCGAGACCGAGGGGCCGCAGGTTCGAGTCTCACCAGCGTCACTGCGTTGTGGTCCTTGAGCAAGACACATTTATCTTAGTTTAGTACTGGTTCAACCCAGGCAGACCTGTCCCTACATAACTGAAAGATTGTTGATGCAACGTAAAAGAATCAAATAAAAAAGAAACTACCAACTGCGATCTGTAGAAGCTGTGCTGGGCTCATCCGTTGAGCTCTGGGATTGGATGAACAGGGTTATCTCAGGTGAAATGTGCTGATTTTTAAATCATAATCTGAACAGTGATATCTACACACAAGATGCATTTCTTTCTAAATCTTGTATTTAAAATTGCATACAATACATGTCAATATCAATAGAAGCAATATCCTCTGAATTTCTTCATTTACTGAAGGTAAATTGCCCCTACAAAATGACCAGAGATAGCTTCTCCTGCTTACCTGGTTTTCAAAATTTTCCAGGGGAGGACCCCCGATCCCCCCTTCCAGACTAGAGAATGTTAGATTTATTTTTTTCAATCCGGCACTGCTCAACACAACCCTTCAGCAAAAAATGAGGTTTTCAACTCGGGATTAAAACAACAAGAGTAAATTCTATTGATTTGTGATTAAATGGCTATATATTTGTTGGCTAAGGATTTTCTGCACTCCTACCATACCATCATCTATCATAGCAGGGATTTAAAGATCAGGGGACGATAAAAATACTCAAAAAATTGACATTAATTTGCTCTTTATTTTTGTCAGAATTTCAATGAAACAACCTTTATTTTGCCTAAAATAGCCTTTATAAAAAACCTTTAATTTCATGAGAGTCTGCTAGGGGGCCTGGTAATAGGTAAATCCAACAGTTTTCATTCCTTTATATTCAAACTTTTCATAATGATTGTTGACACATTGAAGATGTGTACCTCCCTTTTAGTGCAAAATTGATAAATGTTTTCTCTTTTTTGATTGTTGTTGAAATTAGACTTTTTTTCCATCCGAAATGCTTAGAGGGTGCCTAGTTTGTGTAATCTGTAACTCCAACAGTATTCATTCCTTTATATTCAAACTTTGCATAATGATTGTTCATACATTGAACATGTGCGCCTCCTATTTTGTGCACTTTTGAGTACCAACAACATGTTTTAGTTGAGAAATAAGTGAGTTTATCACATGACGTCTCATAAACCGGTTTACAGATTTAGTAACTTTACATAGTGACGTCCATTTTTATGTTGTGTAAAATAGGGGAAATCTTGACTTTTTCGCGCTAAAAAAGTGATTTTAAGTAATATTAATGTCGTGTGATAAATAGTAGGCATTGAGCTGGCTATAGACCCCCCAACCATGACATGTTCGCACATATTTGCATGCTGACACAGGTTTATGAACTTCTTAAAGCACAGTTACATATTTAAGTATCAATTTTATAAATGTCTTGAGTTATTACCGTTGTATACGTTACTTAGTGTTTCCTGCGTTATTTCCGTGTATCAGTATGGTATTTATTGACAATACATGTATTACATCTGTCACAGAATATAGTTAATTGATAAGGCTGCTACTCAAATGATTTAAAGTTCTTTATTATGGTCGCTTACACTTTTTTCAGGCCCATAATACGTATGTTACCCTCAAAATAGCATTATGCATTCAAGTTAATGTCTCTAACAAGCCCTGTTTATACTAATTTGCATGCTGGCACAGGTTTGTGTACTTCTTTTAACTAGGTTTACCTATTTTAGGTATTCATTTAACAAATGCCTTGTACATTAACTGTTATGTGTGTTACCAAATGATACACAAGTTATTCTGAGTATCTGTACAGCAGTTGTTGACTTAACATGTATAAAGTCTGTCAGAGAATTAAGCAAATTTATAAGGCTGAAACAAATTGAAGTTCCTTATTAATGTATGGTGACTTAAACTATTATGATAATGTGATCTGTCAACCTTCGCTGTTTGCTCACATAAACAGTAGATACCATGCATTCAAATCGGAAGTTCTGAAAGACAGTCACTGCGAAACAGCTAAGTTCTGGGCAAGGTATATCGATATAATTCAGATGGTGTTGACACTGATTAGGGCTACAAGGAAAACAACTTTGAATTGCATGTCAGCTCTATCTGTATGCCTTGTACCCAAAGTTCATTGCACACATTAACAGCAACTACGCACAATATGTACCTGTGTATCTGAATACACTCATAATTTGTCTGATACACATCACAGATGCAAAGAACTTCTACAAAATGGGTTCAGTGTGTCACAATTATTAGTTCTTTGCTTGAGAAATGCTTTTGGCATAACTATCAGACAAAAATAAAGAGGTATTATAGGCTTCAGCAGCTAGAACTACACTTCGTACTACAGATGGAATGGTGTATTACTCATCACATCAGAGCTCAATATATTGAAACATCTCTTCAATGGACTGAAATGAAATATTCAATCTGCTTTGATGCAAAGTAGAATGAGTACTAGAGGCAGTTTCTTGCTTCACCAATCTTTTTAGTTCTAGTTTTGAAGACAATGAACCGGTACTTTTTGTCTTTTGGTGTTCCTGCTAAGCCTGGCGTAGCTAAAGATCTTATTGAGGCTGATGACATTGCCAGGAAGGCTGTTGCAGACTTCATTGACTTTCTTTTAGTTGAAAATCTGTCTTTCACAACCCCATTAAATGCTACAAGGTAATAAAGCTTTGAGGCTTGTGAGGTCAAAGAGAGATTGTCCAAAATGTAATCAGCCAGACGATAGCTTAAAGGAGCGTCTTTGGTCAGCATGACCTTTCTATTGGCCATAATGTTGACCTTGAGTTGACACTGCAGTTCCTTCGGGGACCCGTACCATGGTTACTGACAACTCCTGATAGAATTACCACCAAAACTGAGAAGTCTAAACTTCTGCATGGATTGCAATCACACATTGAACAAACATTAGATTGGTCATGTAGTGCTGCACATAACTTTGATGGTAATGCCATATTACAGAGCATAATAGCTTTTCCTGTCACCTTCAAGGATCTGATGGAACCAGGCACTATTAAACCAGGCACAAAAGGTAGGACCTGTTGGTTTTGTCACAGATACATATATACAATGTATAAGCAGCCGTCTATAAAGTCTTACAAATATTCTCGCAGAGGATAACCTGGATGTTTTGTTCAACACTGGTGCTTGCAAATAAAGGTGCTCATTTTGAATGTCAACAACATTTGCCATATAATGAGGGAAGAGATCTACAGTCATACACTGTTTAACAGATTGTGACACTACCAATGTGCCAACGTGTTAGTACCACAGAAAGGTTGTTCCTATCAAACTGATAGAGAACCCCTCCTCACTAGTTCATCTATATTCTAAGCAGGATAGAAAAGCAAACTATGAATTGCTCTAGGCACTCATCAGTGACCCGAAGCCCTAACATGTGCTATTTGTAAATGTGAATAAGCTGCAGTACATCATGTTTCGCAAAAGTGCCATACACATATACTGACTATTTCAAATGGCATGAACGTGAGCTTACTTCTATCCTGCTTTTCTGTCCTCAAGATGTACATACAAAGATTGAACTTTTTACTATCAAGTATTTCCCATGAAAACAAGTAAGGCTTTCCAGATATGGACACAATGTGTGGAAAATAAATGGGAAGGAAATGGAGTACCTCTGGCTGAAAGAAACTAGATTGTATCCTATCAAAGAGCAACAGAATTATATTATACATTATGTTTACGATATGGGTTTACCATGGTCAAAACTCAACAACTCATACCTTATAAAAGATAGAAACATAATATTTGCAGATTCCAAAAGGTACATAAACATTCTTTAATACAAAATGAATTAGTAAGCAGGTTCATATTTAAAAAAAATATCAAACTGTATTAGTTTTATAAATCATTTATATAGGAATAATGAAAACAATGTAACATACGTAACACTTTGGGTGCATATTTGTTTTCAAAGGTCCATATCTGCGATGCAAAAATAGCTTACTTGGAGGATATAGCCAGTTTGGAAATCGTACCTTATGGTTTGCACTTTTCAGAAGTCATGTCATCTACTAAAATCATCACAGATATTGATGGGTAATATATGCAATTGGCTGTTACAAGGTAATGGTGCCATTACCAGAGTGCTAGCATATTGCAAAATCCTTGCAAGATGAATCTGATAGAGGATTAATAAGCTGTATTGGACAATTCTTTAAACCCTTGGATAATATATGAAGAGTTGCTAGCTTGGCAAGAAACATCCTGATGGATTTTATTTGATCTTTTAAGTTGTTACTCGCATATTGCACTGTATGTTACAAACTCTCCATGAGTATAATGTTAACTATATTTGATGTCTCTATAAAGGAAAAGAGTGTTTATGGTAGTTTATGTTTGAGTTACTTCCTCAGCAAATTAGCCAGAGTAAAACAAAGTACATGGTCCTGTGCCAGCATGCAAATAAGTACAAGCAGGTCGTGTTGGAGACCTTATCTTGAACTTTTTAATGGTATTCTGAGAGTAGCGTATGTAACCTGGGCTATAAATAGTATAAGACACCATAATTAAGAACTTCAATTAATTTAAATAGCAGCCTTGTGGATTTGCTATATTAACTGACGGATGTAATATATATATATATAGTCAATTACTGTCATACTGATACTTGGATATAACATATGAAACTCTAAGTAACATATACAACAGCAAAAACTCAAGACATTTATAAAATAAGTGCTAAAATTATGTAACTGTGTTATAAGAAGTTCTTAAACCTGTACCAGACTTGAAAAAAGTGTGAATACGTCATGTTCAAGGCATTATCAGGAAAATTTAAAGTTATTTTGCGTGGTAACGTACGTAACATAATGTTACACGCTAATGCTGCCACTCTCAGAGGGCTAACATATCTCATTTTGTGGCTTATATAATGTAGTATCTTGAAATCATAGTGTACAAAATTCCCCCTAGAGGGAAGGGGGACTTTAGCCAGCGAAAGGCCTAGAGAATTACATTTTACATTTTTGTGTGATATGGGGCTACAATGTTCAACATCTAATAACTGAAAAAGTATATAAGATTGAAACGTAAGGCTTGCAGTTTTAAAAAGGTAAATAAAAAAGCTTTAATATAATACCAAATTAATGAACACAAACTGGTTTCAATAAAATTCAAGACAAACTATATTAGATTCATTTATTTTTTTAAAGGGTATTCACTGAAAAAATGTAACATACACTACATTGAGGGTGACTATATTTGTTTTCAAATGTCAATATCTATGGCCCAGTAATAGCTTACTTAGAAAATATAACAAGTTTGGAAATCTTACCCATACTTTTGCACTTTTCTGAAGTCTTAAAAAGAATTTTACTTATCAAATATTTTGCAGGGTAACGTATGTAACAGGCTGTTACAGCTTAACGCTGCCATTGTCAGAGAGCTAACGTGTTGTAAAATGCTTGCAAGACATTAGGCTTTAAGAAAAATATGGTCTACAAAATTCTCCCTTGGGGGGGAGAGGTAAACCATATCCAGCCAGTGGCCTATAGAATCTAACATTAATGCTCCTGTATTATTGAATTTATTAATATTGTTGTGTCCCCAAGTTGTTTAATAAATTCAATAAAACAAAAGCACTCATGTAAAATCCACTATTTAAAATACACAGTCTTATTTGGAGCCTGTAATCTGGACCTTTGAATATGTGTTAGTTCAGGACATTAATGATTAAATGACACATGGCATGAGATTTACAAAAATGTGGCATTTTTACATGTGTAGACTCGGACGAGCCTCTGCAGCCTCCTTTTAAGTTTAGAAACTCCAAATGGTGTTCAGTCAGTAGCTTAACAATCATATAATACTCAAGCGATTAGCAATGGCTCTGATCAGACTGCGCATATGTGCAGGCTGATCTGAGGCTTTGCTGGTCGCACATACCACATTGTTGGAAATCTCATGCGCTGGCTCATTTATGTTTCAGATATGAAAGAACCAGGATTTAAGTTTATTCCACAAAAAGATGCTATCCCAAAACAGAAAATATGGCCACATAGACAGCCTTTTAATATGTAAGTTTGCTAAATAACAAGCTAGTAATGTTGTTGTACAGTTGTTACATGCCACAGGCAGGCAAAGGGTATGCCAGGGTTACATCAATTCCAAATATTCAGCCTGCAGTTAGCTAGTATTGCCCACTAAGTTAGTTTTTATACCCTCAACTTTTAACCCCTATCCTTTTTTTTTAGTCCAGAAAATGTCTGCATATTACGTCTGCTGTATATATTCAAATGCACTCAAGACTAATTGCATCATGGAAGCAAGCGCTTTGAACCCTGATTAGACTGCTCCTAAAGTCAGGATCCATATTGTAAGAGAGAGCAGACGATAATTGTCATGAATAGCTGTAAAAGGGTTTTATTTGTTTGTTCCTGTTGATGCTTTACGTCCCAGTCAACAATTTTCCAGTCATGTCTTGACATTTTCCTTCTTCCTGGGGTGAAATGATACTAAGCACAGGTTTCCCACAAGCTCTGGAAATCATGGAAAACCTGGAAAATCACTAAAATAAATTCCATGCATGGAAAAAATCATGGAATTATAAAAAAAAAACAGAGTAATCATGGAAAAATCATGGAATTCTGTGAAAAAATTTGATGACAGCTAGTATTCTGGCTGCTGGTGGTTTCAAGTTTAAATAGTTTCAAAATGCATGCATGGTGTACAAGCATGTTGTTGTTGCTGCATTCCACATTTATACTCAGCGTGGTGAAGATGTTGCTAAAAGGGGAGGTTGGAGGCTGTGCATTAAATATTCATGGAAATTACATTGTTGATCATGGGATATCATGGAAAAATCATGGAATTGAGGTTTTGAATTTCTGTGGGAATCTTGTAAGAAGAAGATCCAGAAAAGGGTTAAAAATGGAGAGGATATTGCTTTCTGCTTTTTTCCATCAATATGCAAATTGCAATCGCAGGAATATCCTACAATCTTAACTGGGTAATTTTGCATGTTTTTTGTCGTCTGTCTGTTTTTATTCAAAATCAACTTTTTCGAAAAATTCTTTAAGGAATTCAATAAGATTTATACAGTTTGGGTCCAGATCAGGCCTGACATTTTTTCGGGCCTGGTCTGGGTCCAAACTGTTTGCAAAGTTTATCAGCAGAAGACTCTCAGGCCCCCTAGTGGAACCTTTAAAACCTTTAAAAACCTTTAATTTGGTTGCAATCCTTTAAAACCTTTAATTTGGCTGAAAAACCTTTAATAACCTTTATTTTGATTAATAAACCTTTAAATTTTGCAAGATCAGTTAGAACATAAGAAATATACCATAAATATGTTGACAAGTAATGTGACTGTGACATCTTGAGCTGTATTCATCCTCAGACCATTATTTCTATCCAGGACCAAGCTGGCCCAGAATTTTAGGGAGAAGTGACTTCTCCCTGCAGGAAAATTACGGAGAAGTGACAGTCAGATAGGGAGAAGTTATACCGCAAAATTATGGCATTTTCTGTCAATTTAGAAGCAAATTAGCCATTACACATACTATTACCATTTAATGGAAAGAGAAACACGATGCAGTGGTAGTAGATTGTCTGATAATGTCACCACAGTTTGCATTTGTGTGATGACAGAATGAAAATGAGTCTCCCTAAAAATAAAAAAAAAATAAAAAAAATATTTTTTTTTTTTTTTTTTTTTAGGGAGACTCCCACTTCTCCCTGGGTCCCATTTAGGTCCAAATTTCGGCCCCTAGGGTGAATATTTCGCCCTAGACGCCCCCTAGCTTGATCCCTGTTCTATACCTACCTTATTGCACCAGAGTGACTTTTATAGTCAATTTTTCAAAGGATTCAGATAAGGCAGCAATAAAAAAAAAAGAGTGAGCTTAGATAAATATGAATGCTTTTGGGTTGATTTCTTACTTTACATCTATGCTAAACAGCGGAGGTAATGTCAGAATGACTAGTTAATCCTAACCACACTTTTCCTAGGCTGGCTTAATCCAAATCATTTCACTGGTACTCAGTGCTCATCTTTCACTAGTAACTGACAACTAATGAAAGAATGTGCCCAATCTGAGAATAGAACCAGCAAAACTGGAGACATTAGGTTGGCCATGCTACCAACTGCAATAACTGCTCCAACAAATATTAATGGATAGCATCTATTGGGTTTATTGATTTTTGAATAATGTCCTGATTTTCTAATGTCATCAAATCTAAACAGTGTTATCTACACCCCAAGACTAATACATCTACAATATGTATATCTGTCTAAATTTTATATTTATACCCCGGTACGAAGTATATAGGGGGTATATAGTTTTTGTCTTTCTGTAATTATGTTTGTCTGTCTGTCTGTTTGTCTGTAAACTTTTTTTTCGTCAAAGATTTCTCAGCAACTACTTGGGTTAGGATTCTGAAATTTGGTACAAGGCTTGATAGTGATGAGTTGTATTGTGTAACAAAAGAACAGCCACATATTGCTTATCAGTCCCTTTATTTGTTCATTTATTTTCTCTAGGATTCTGAAATTTGGTACAAGGCTTGATAGTGATGAGTTGTATTGTGTAGCAAAAGAACAGCCACATATTGCTTATCAGTCCCTTTATTTGTTCATTTTTCTTTCTCTCCAATGGAAAAATTTTTCGTCAAAGATTTCTCAGCAACTACTTGGGTTAGGATTCTGAAATTTGGTACAAAGCTTGATAGTGATGAGTTGTATTGTGTAATAAAAGAACAGCCACATATTGCTTATCAGTTCCTTTATTTGTTCATTTTTCTTTCTCTCCAATGGAAATTTCTGTCACAGATTTCTCAGCTCCTATTGGAGCCAGTGTTTTCAAATTTTGTTTACATCTTCAGGATGGCAAAGTGTACTGTGTAAATGGAAATTAAGATGCTAATCCTCATTTTGCCTTCTTTTTTCAAATTTTCATTTTTTCCTTCTTTCTCTCTTATATAATACATATGGACATTTTTTCTGTCAAAGATTTCTCAGCAACCACTTGAGTTAGGACTCTGAAATTTGGTACGAAGCTTGATAGTGATGAGTTGTATTGTGTAAGAAAAGAACAGCCACATATGACTTATCAGTCCTTTTATTTGTACATTTTTCTTTCTCTCCAATGGAAATTTCTGTCACAGATTTCTCAGCTCCTATTGGAGCCATTGTTTTCAAATTTTGTGTACACCTTCAGGAAGGCAAAGTGTACTGTGTAAATGGAAATTAAGATGCTAATCCTCATTTTGCCTTCTTTTTACAAATTTTCATTTTTTCCTTCTTTCACTCTTATATAATACATATAGACATTTTTTATGTTAATTTGCTCTTTGTTTTTGTTAGAATTTCAATGAAACAACCTTTATTTTGCCTAAAATAGCCTTTATAAAAAACCTTTAATTTCATGAGAGTCTGCTAGGGGGCCTGGACTCTAGTAGGTCAAGAGTAAAATCATGGCAAGCTGATAAGAGATTAGTGAATTACCTGATAACTTTTGAAGGATTTCTATAAAATTTTACTGGAGTTATGTCACTTATTTAATAAAGAGAACCACACTATAATCAACCAAATGTCTTATCAGCAGAAGACTCTAGTAGGCAAAGAGTTAAAAGTGGCAAGCTGATAAGAGATCGGTCTGGATAATCAGATTTTAAACTTTGGAAGGATTTCAAAAAATATTCCTGAAGTTATGGCCCTTGTTTAACTCTTTCCTGGCTAGCGGCCACTTTCTCAGAAAAAAATCTTTAAGGAACACTGTCAGAGTGTCAAACAGTTTGAATCCAGATCGGGATGGACATTCTGTCCATCCTGATCTGGGTCCAAATTGTTTGCAAAGGTTATCAGCAGATGACAAAAGTGGCAACAAGCAAGGAATGAGTTAATCTGCGAATTGACAACTTCTGTTGTTTGCTGATAACCTTTGACAAATTGCAAACAATTTGGATCCAGGTTAGGCCGGACAAAAGGTCAGGCCTAATCTGGATCCAATTTTTTTGACACGCTGATGGTATTCCTGAAAGATTTTTTCGAAAAACTTAATTTTGAAAAAAATCAGCAGATGACAAAAATGCATGTAAAGGGGTATGTGCATTAAGGGCTATTTTGGCCCCCTATAGAGCCAAAAACTGAAAATTACTTTTCACCAATTTCTTTTGATTGGTTTATAAGAAGAATAACTGAAGTGTAAAATTTCTGCATTTATTTAAATTTTACCGTTGCTTTGGTAACAAAAATGGCTGACAAAATAGGCTTAAAACAGGGAAATTGCCATTTTGGACCAAATTTAAGGCTTTTGGAGACCCTTTTTTTTTTAAGAATAAGATATACAAAAAAATCCTTTAATTATGTTGCGAGTTGTGGTAATTCTCATCTTCTGTTAAAATATCTTTTTGGTATTTGCTTGTGCTCTATGTTAATTTCTCTGTCAGATCTCTCAATTTTGCTCCAAAATGGCCAATTTCCTATTTTCAGCCTATTTCGGAGGGCATTTTTGTTAACATAGCACAGTAAAAGTCAAAGTAATTTGAGACTTTTACACTTTGGTTATTGTTCTAATAAACTAATAAGAACAAATTGGTGAAAAACAATTTTTATATTTAGCCTCATAGGCACCAAAAAAGCCTCTTAATGCGCGTAGCTCTTTACCAATCACGCAAACAGTCAATCTTTTTTTACAGATATTTAGATAAATACAGAGACATCAAAGATCTGAACGAAGAAGTTCTGAAAGAAAAACTAAAGAGAGCAGATCCATTCAAACCACGAGACCCCGGACCAAAATATCCCAATACTTTTAAGTTAGATAACGAACGTGTACCCACTTGGAGAAAGATGAAAATTGAGGAACAACGAATGAAAAAGAAACACTGGAAAGACTTGGATGACTAATGAACAGAACAGAACAGCTGCTTTTCATCCTTTGTAATGATTCAACTCTTTGTATTCTGATGGATTCTTCCACCTGATATGATGCAATACACTTGGGATTGTTCATTGTACATATAAAGGGGTCCTAGGTAATATTTTCCAACTTGAATTTATTTCTCTTATGATGTTGGAGATTGTTTTGGTCCAAGCAATTAATGTAGATCCTGATGAAATGCCACATTATGCGGCATTTCATCTTGGTCTTCACTGTTTGCCAAAATACACATTTAGGGGCCTCCAGTATACAAAGGGTTAATCATCTATAGAATTCAACCTACTGATAAGTGACAATCCAATCTAACTTAATCCTGCAAGTTTGAAATGCTTATCTTTGAAGTGGCTCTAGTGATCAAACATTATGTACAGTTTGTGTATTTTTTTGTACACACTGTACTTAGAAACAATTTTCCAGACTATGCTTGTTTTGATTGATTCTTTATGTCCCTAGGTTGAACCAGTACTAAGCAGCGGATAAAGTGTCTTGCTCAAGGACACAACACAGCGACTCCACCAGTAAAGTCTCAAACTAGCAACGCTTTGATCCCCAGTTGAATGCTCTAGCAACCTAGCCACTGCACTCCGCGCAATTTTCCAGATGACCTAGACCTAACTGACAAAGACTAGGAAATAATTTTCCAGTTACTGTAAATCCAGAAATTTTTGTGAGGGCTTTGTGAAAATAAAATCCTCGCGAAATGGAGAAATCAGTCTGTTGTTTACTGATATTGGTAAATCATGCCCTAGTCGAAAATTTTAAACGTCACAAATATGTCTTTTAACGCCATTCGCAAAAATTTACAGATTACAGTATTAGCATGTTTTTACAAGCAGAGTGGAAACAGCGAGGATCCTGATCAGCTGGCATGAGAAACCAGCTGATCTGGATCTGATTCATTTTCAAAACAGATTATGCCAGGGTTCATTTTTGGTTTGTGGTTTAATGTACCAGTCAACAGCTCTCATTATGTTGAGTTCAGCAATGTAAGGATAAACAAGAGGGTAATGATGCCCCTTAACCCACTTAAACTGAATGGAATTTCCCACTATTATCAATTGGCCCCATCCATTTCCGTTTTAAGGGTTGTATGGTGGTATTTTATATTTATATTCAAATTTAAATTGATTATTCTGTAAGCAAACAGTGGAGACTCTAATCAGATGCCACATTCTGTGACATAAGATCTTGGTCTGCACTGTTTGCTTATGTCCCACAAAAAGGAGGCTAGGCTTATATGGGTTAACCTCACTTACATGAAATTTCACTGCCAGTGTTATAAAGTCTAATGCATTGTAGACTTTTAGCACGCATAAAGGTGTGTTTTATGGAAATTGAGAAATCCTTGATAAGCTGAGCCCCCTGGTGGCCAGGTTTTGACAGATCAAATATTTTTGTAGAGAGTCACCTAGTGACTATTTCTACCAAATCAGTTTCAATTCTGACAATTCTTTTCATAGGAGCAGATGTTTAAAGTTTTGTATATAGGTAAATAAGGGAAAATGGCCACGCCCCTGGTGGCGATGTTTATCAACGGATCAAATTTGTTTTAACTCTTTCTGTAGGTCACCCAGTGACTATAGATGTACCACAATCACTGAGTAATTGTTTGTTTGTTTGATTTGATTCCTTACGTCCCATCAACAATCTTTCAGTTAAAGAGGGACGGGTCTTCCTGGGTTGAACCAGTACTAAGCTAGGATAAATG
This sequence comes from Loripinus fragilis, assembly GCA_964019695.1. NCBI lineage: Eukaryota > Metazoa > Mollusca > Bivalvia > Lucinida > Lucinidae > Loripinus > Loripinus fragilis. The sequence goes on from OZ026523.1 coordinate 23,334,718, forward strand.
TGTCTTGCTCAAGGACCACAACGCAGTGACGCCGGTGAAGCTCGAACATGCGGCCCCTCCGTCTCGAGTCAAGCACTCTACAACTGCCCTCCCTACCTCTGAGTAATGACCTTTGGATCATTTTATTTCAAAAGGTTGATGTGTAACCCTTAAAATGAGCCTGTCGGACTGGAACATCTGTGTGTCAAAATATTATAGTAAATGTAACTAAACGCTGAAACACTTATCTGTGATCTAGATCCGTATTTTCAATATTGTAAATACAGTCACGCCTCAAAGCTTTTTGTTTATCTATATATCTGCCAAATTATTTTGAATTCTGATGAGTGGTTTCAGGAGATTTTTAAAGATTTCCGTAGTCACGATAAGATGCACACTCTAGCGGCCATGTTAATTCATGGATTAAATTTGTTTAGCTTTTTGTCACCTAGTCACTATCTCTGCCAAATTGTTTTCAATTCCGACCATTGGTTTCAGAGGAGGACGTATGGGTAAATAAGGGAAATTGACAAAGTCGCCTGGAGTCCAAGTTTTTTGACCAATCCAATTGGATTAAGCTTTTTTTGAAGGTCAACCAGTGACAATTCTGTCAAATTGTGATTCTAACCATTGTTTTCATTGTTGTTTGTCGTTTGTGATTGTGGTATTTCCTGATCATACTCACTTACTAATTTTGTTTTAAGTTCCTTTTATGGCCACAACCCCTGACGACCATATTTTTTGACGGATCAGATTCATTTAAGCTATTTTTGTATGTCATCTAATGTTCATTTCTACCATATTATTTTTTAATCTTGTGTAGCACTTTCATTGGGGAACACAACGCGAAGGAACAGTATTACACCTGATATGCCACAACCTCTGTCAGCCATGTTTTTGACGGATCGAATCACCTAGGGAACCGGAGTTGCCATTTAAAGCAAATTGTTGACAATGGATATTGATATATCCAAATAGCTCACTTTGAGCACTTCATTCTCAGGTCAGGTGAGGGACATTTTCCTTTTCCATCTAGGCATCTATACTTGACAGCAAAAGAAACGCATATTTTCAATATCCATTTAATACCAGAAACCCTTATCAAATTTTACCCAAAATGATATGATCATGTTTGAGCAGACTCATGCGTTCGTTCCAGACCATTTTATTGGTCATTGCACAGTTAATTATTATTTTCTTGTTAATTAATGCAAAAATGCAAAAACAGTGCTGTACATTGTAAAACACATGACCTGAATCCATTTTCATTGCATGTCATGATAACACACTGTAACAGATAAGAAAACAGCATACAACTTTAAAATTCACTGCTGTAGAAATTATACTGCTAATCCAAAAATCTTCATTTTTTGCATTGGTATTGAAAACCATTGGAATCTTTGGGGCGTAAGAATATCTGGAACAGTATATTGATGTCAAGTAAGGTAGTGTCCAACAGAGCCGTTTCAAACAATTGATTGGACCCTTTAATGCCTGTATTATACACACTTCCGGTTAATTGTCCGATAATGTAACTGGGTCACAATAGTCCACCGTAAAGAATACCGGAAAATTAAAGCTTCATACATAGTCTGTCTGTCATGATTATCACGTAGAGTGATTTTCATTTAAATCCATTCAGTGGTTTTAGGCTTACACCAGCTCGAAAGTCGCCTTTATTATGAATTTTTTATTACGCCCAGAGTTATGCCCCTTTATTATCATCATTCAAATGAGCCATCCATTTGTGATGCATTTGATTATTCACATGTTCAATACACCAGTGATACCTTTCATGTCATTAGATCAGTATTTAAACCCCAATTTATACACTATACAAAATATGCAAAATATGCGTTTCTTTTGCTGTTTAGTGTATTTAATTATGCCCTAGGCTCTTAGCAAATATGAATATGATTGGGGCTGTTCAAGGTGTCCAGAGAAAAATCTCTTGAGTTTGGGCATCCACCCATTTTGATCATTCTTCACTGTGGGCCTGAAGAAAATGAGTACTTAATTTCCCATGCAATCCAGCTGTGTAGGGCAGTTGGTAACGTGTCTGACTGCAGATCCACGGGTCATGAGATCTTCGTGGAGATTGATCATGAAATAATTTCTACGGTCATTCTCCCTTCCGCTGATTCATTCAAGAAGGATTGTTGTCAGTTACAAGTGAACGTATGTGCCTGAAGAACTGCTTGTTCAAGCTCATCCAGGAAAAAAGTATGGTTAGGTGAACTGACCATCCCCACTTTACCATAGCTGTTGCCTGGGACGTACAGCAACTTGAATACAATATCTGGCTAGTCTGGTGTACATGTTGGTCTGAGTCTTTACTGTGCCCACAGTTCACTTTGTCGATTTTGTCATATGATATACTAGCTCATCTCTGTATATTATTGGTCAGGCAGGGCCGACCTCCAGATAATATATTAGATCCGAGTCTGGGCATCCCTCTGTTCTGATCGGTCTACTGCAGGCCTGAAGAAACCAAGTTTTTAGTTATCCAACGAATGCAATATCTGATCTGACTAGTTTGGTGTACATGTTGGTCCGAGTCTTTCCTGTGTTGATTTTGCCATGCACTGGCTCATCTCTGTATATTGTCTCTCTGCATGCTGGGTAATTTTTTGTGCTTTTGTTGTCGTCTGCTGCTTTTTTTTCAAAATTAACTTTATTCTTTCAGGAACATTACAATCATATAACAGAGTGTCAAAACAGTTTTGATCCAGATCATACATTTTGTCGATCCTGACCTGGTTCCAAACTGTTTGCAAAGGCTATCAGCAGACGACTAAAGTCACCGCCAGCAACTGCAAGTTATTGGTCAGCGCCGTCTTACTGTCACAGTTGGACAATATATGTATTCTGGGTGAGATCAAAATGTTTCGTCAGATCATGCAGAGGAACCTCAGTGAAACAGTTTATTTTTATGTTTTTTAAAATCAGTCAACAGCTATGGTCAAGGGAGACAACTATAAAGAAGTAAGACTTCATTCTCATTCATAGATATATATTCTCGTGATAAAAATAAACTGTAACATGACATATCTACTAGGCAGTCAATATTACAATCTCACTGTCTATAACAGTCTACATATTCAAGAACAGAACTCCAGAGAAGATTTCCTTATTTCTCCTAATAACACACTCGAAAGCACCATCTCACAGAGAAGATTCTTTTGTGTGCCTACATAACATACATAGTTTATTGGAGAGATAAGAATAAAATGAACCAATCTGGAGCAATGTTCAAGACCAATAATTTCATTTAAGAAATTATAAAATGAACCAGCAAAAGAGATTTTGGTACTTACCGCATAGACTAGCGACTAAAGCAAAACTAAGCCTTCACTGCTTGGAATACTGATGAAAGCTTCAGTTAAAAATGAGACACTGGCTCCATTGGATATCTGAATTTTGTATCCCATAACCCCATGAAGGGATAATTTGGCAAACAGTGGAGACCCAGATGAAATGCTGCAGTGTGCAGCATTTCATCGCGTCTGCACTGTTTGCTTACATAAAAACAATCTTCATGGACTTAATTTGGAAATTCTAACCAGTTAAACCTTGAAATGTACGGGACTTTAGATAAAAGCGCATAAAAATTCATTATTTCTCAACCAAAACTAGTGTTGTGGGTACTCTAAAGAACCATCTCAATGAGAAGGTTCTTTGGAGCACCCAAAACATATGTTTTAACTTATGGATAAGGAAATATTCACAATTTTACGCTTAAAATGTTTGTTTATCTTGACCCATGTACATTGAGGCGCCCCTAGGCTCATTGTAGCGAAATTGGGTGGAAAAATTCATTAATACACAAGGATTTATCATATATTATGGGCATTGACAGGAGAAAACCTGTCTTCATGGGTTTGCAAACAACAAAGGAACAGACCAGCCTGCGCATCCATGCAGTCTGATCAGCGCCTTTGTCATTTGCTTATTGGAAAGATTCAAATCTAGACTCGCTACCCGAGAAATTTCAATTTTCTAGCTAGTCTCTGTAGCTATGTAGCTGAGCAAACTGGTTTGAATCTCTATTTGTCAGAAAAAAACATGAAGACGGGTTTTGTCGCATTGCGGCCTTATAAAGGTCCAGATAAGGAACACTTTTGTGCCGAAAATTGTGAACATTTTCTTATCCATAAATTTAAACATGCGTTTTGGGTGCTCAAAAGAACCTTTGAGATGGTTCTTTTGTGTACACACAACATATTTTGGTTGAAAAATAACAAAATACACCTTTAAATCTGGAAGTCTAGGTAAGAACCAATATCTCATAGGCTGGTCCAAAAGTACCGGGAGCAGGTCGTTTTCATGTCATTATCTATATGAACTACACAAAAATAAAATAAACCAACTGTTGACGTGTGTGTGTCAAATCAATCATAAAGGAGAATATGCAATAACATAGGTTTAGATAAACACAATTTTTGAGCACAAAATTATAAATATCTTCTTACCCATGAGTTTTAACATATGTTTTGGGTGCTCAAAAGAACCGTCTCATTGAGACGGTTCTTTTGAGTACCCACATATTTTGGTTGAGAAATAAGAAAATTAATTTTTTGGTATGCACTCTTAACTAAAGTCCTGCTATAAAAAGGAGTATTCACAAAATACCGCTTCTTTACAAGTCTTGACCCGTTTTAAAAACTATTTTTATAACATTTTAATCATAGCTCATCATGATTTTGCGATGGGAGATAATTTAATGGAATTTGGTGATTATCCTAACACAAATTTGGACCAATCCCAGTCAAACAAACTTGGAATAATTACCCCAAAATGCAATATAAATGATTAATTTAAGGTTTCATAACGCTTAAATTGCAATTGAACTACATTGTATGTCAGAGTGTAAAATTATTACTTTCTAATCCATTAGTCAAAATAATTTGAGCCAGGACATGAGATTTCCAACAATGTGGGTTGTGCGACCAGCAAAGGCTCAGACCAGCCTGCACATACGCGCAGACTGATCAGAGCCTTTGCTAGTCACTTGAATATTCTATGACTGTTAAGCTATTGACTGAACATCATTTGGAGTTCCTAAGCTTACAAAGAGGCTACACAGGCTTATCTGAATCTACACTTGTCAAAATGCCACATTGTTGGAAATCACATGTCACAACTAATATGTTTTGGGTGCTCATTGAGATTTTAGTACCCCTTACATACGATTTGGTTGAGCTCGTAATAATTATTTCTTAATCAAATGATTGATTGCACCGGATTCAATGCAGGCCACTAGATAACAGTTTGTTATTAAAAAAAACTTATTTCTCAATAAATGAGATGGTAATCTTGAGCACCAAAAACGCATGTTCAAACTTAAGGACATGAAACATTCACAATTTTGTGCTCATTTTTTTCTTTTAGGACTTCTGACAATTCTTATCATGAAAACATTTTCAGGAGGGATCAATTTAACTTACTTTATAAGCTTATTGGTAACAAACTGTGATGAAAGTGATTGAAAATGATTTAAGGGATATCAGCATCCCAGCTGCTTTTACATATAAACATATCCACTTATGTGGCGTGCAAAAAAGTATTTTCGAGCATGGATTAATGGACCATGATAATGTTATCTTAAATAAAAGTATGTCTAACACAAGCTTTGATAAATGAGGAATTTAACTTGAAATATGGAATGTAGAATTACAGGGACGGTAGTGAATACATGTTAAGGCATGATAAGTTCATCATAACGAAGGTACCCTTTTCAACCCTACGTTTCTATGGTAAACTCTTCCACTTCAAATGGTAGAAGAGTCCATTGTGTTAAAAAGGAGTATAAGAAAAATTCTGAAAAAAGTGCAAAAAGTTGAGAGCTAGAAAAACATGAGTAAGCAAACAGTGTAGATCTAGATGATCTATATCTACACTTTTTTGCCCAGACCTTTTATCAGGTCTGTAGTCTTGAAAGAGTTAACAAATAACAATAGCATTTATTATTGGTGCACAAAGATGACTTGCGGAAAAAAGCATAATCACATGTAACTCATCTTCAATATTTCAGGTAAATTCCACATTTTAAAAACTTGTGTTTTTCTATGCATTCATGATAGGCAATGAAATAAAATGAACTTCTATAAAAGTAAAGTTTCAATAAACGCTAAGAAATAATGCGCTTTATAAATTTTCTCAATAACCAGACATCTGTGAGAAAATTTATGACATCCCTGAGTCACATATCCGGGTGACTCGCAGAATATTGGTGGTCCGTTGGCGTGGCAACCTCCACATTGACATACTCTACTGTGGGACTTTCAATGTTATTGTCTGGCATGGAGCTCCCTGCATGGGCCAAGAATAAGTCTTTCAACACACTTAGCTCCTTAGTAAGCAGCTGAACCTTCTGCTCGAGGACCTCATTCTCTGCCCTCAGTTTGTTGACCTGTTGCTGGGTTTCCTTGGCCTTTGCACGACTCTTTTCCCGGCTTTTTCTCACAGCAATATTGTTCCTTTCCCGACGGGCCTGGTACTCATCATTCACTTTATCAGATTTGGTCCTCTTTGGCTTTGAGACATCGGAATCTGAGTCATCAGACAGACTGTCACCCATAGGGGAATACATGTGTTTGTTCTTGAGGGGCATTTTCATTCTCTAGTCACCACAAGCGTTGTCTACAGCTACAACAGCTGGGACATTCACCTACAAAGAAACAAAATGAGCCATGACATGTGATTTCCAACAACGTGGCATTTTGACAAGTGGAGACTCAGACGAGCCCGTGCAGCCTCTTTTTAAGCTTAGATATTCCAAATGAGGATCAGTCAGTAGCTTAACACTCGTTAAATAATCTAGTGACTAGCAAAGGCTCTGATCAGACTGCCCATATGCACAGGCTGATCTGAGGCTTTGCTGGACACACATACCACATTGTTGGAAATCTCATGTTGCCGATCAAATGCAAATTTTATTATTCAAATTAACATGAACATGTGGGTCTCAACGCGAGAAACCCTGGCTTCAGGGTTTGCTTAAAACAAAGGCGCAGACCAGCCTGTGCATACACCCAGCCTGATCAGCGCCTTTGTTATTCGCGTATAGGAGCGTATCATATCTAGACTTGCTACGAGCGAAATTTCAATTTTCTAGCTAGTCTCTGTAGCTGAGCAGGCAAGTTTGATTCTCACTTTGTCAGAAACCCTGCAGGCAGGTTTCTCGTGTAGTGGCCCATATAATCTGTGAGCATTAAGATACACTCATAGGTCAAGATAGACAAAAGTTTTTAGCATAAAATTGTCATTACTAATGATTACTTTCATTCCAATCAATTTAAACATATGTTATGTATACATGTTCAAAAGATTCCTCTCATTGAGACGGTGCTTTTGAGTACCCACAACATATATGTTGGTTGAGAAATAAGAAAGTTCTTTTTTGATGACGCAGTGCATCTAGGTGCAAGCCAGTAATTTGCTCTTTTAAGTTCAGGGAAGAGAATAGCTGCTAAAACTGTAAAAAAATGTTGAATTCAAAGAAATTACATGATAAGGGATGAAATTCTAAATTTATAATTACTTGAAAAAAATGGCAAGTGATTTTTTCTCACTTGCTAAAAGTTTGGGTCAACCTGCTGAAAGGGGATTCTAAAAGCATTTTCAGGTCTATTATCTTCCTTTTTGAATGGTCAGCATAAAAACATGAAAAATGCAAACAGGACACAATTACATGCATGATCAAGTTTTTGTCCTCCTATCTTAACATGCACTTTGACATGGTCAGCAGCTGCAGATGACATAAATACTAGAGGATCTTACATGAGTGCTCATGTTTTATTGAATTTTTTAAACAAATTTGGGAAAAGACATAAAATGTGAGGCTTGCCAAGCAATTGTTCTATTTGCTGTTTGTATTATAAGCTATTATTGCACAGATCGTAGCAATAAAAAGCTAGTCACAAAATGTGGCGCTAGACAACACTTTAAACAACGTGCGTACGTTTCTGAGTTTATTTTATAACTGCTGTTGTAGCATGTAAGAGAGAGGGTGAGTGTGTATGGCAGAGCATGCGCAGTGAGGTTTTGATAGCAGAATTAGTCAGAGGCTAAAAGTAAAAGTACATAAGATAAAGTACATAATACAACACAATTAATCTCTCACGCAACCAGTTTAATAAATTCAATAATACAAGAGCACTTATGTTAGATTCTATTTATCATATGACATTAAAATTACTACGAAGTCTCATTTCTGACGAAAAAACGTCTTTTTTTGGGGCATTATGTACGCAATGTTGTTATGGACGTCATAACGTTTCCCGTAAATGTGTAAACCTCTAGTGGTTTATCAATTTTATTGCACGGCGTTATTTCACTCCAAGACGTGACGGCATGATAAAAGGCCAAATATCTTTGAGTCACCATAGACAGCAAGCTATCTTGGAACTATAGTGCAAACTCGGTCATGAAGAAGGCAAACAACACAAAAGCGTTCCCCCAATAAAATGTCAAGGCCACATGCTACAAAACCCTTGTTTGACCACAGCTAGAATTTGTATCCACAGAATGGGATCCATCTACCAAGATGTCCAACATATCCTGCGCTCTAACCTCAGATTAACCTATAAACTGTGTTACGAAGTCCTTTCCGAACCATCTGATGGATGAAGTTTAATTGAGAATAAATACCTCTCTTCTACTCTTTATCCCAGTTTATGGAAACCAGTATACGATACAGTAATTGTTCTACTTGTGAAAAATATAAATGAAAGTAAGTGCTGTAAGCATATGTCTAAAATATATACCTCAAGATTCTAACACTGATGCAACAACAACAAAATCACAAAGCCCAAAGCTGATTCCCGATCAGGTAGAGGAAATATTTTTATTTATAGATATACTATAAATTTATAGTACATCTATAAATGCATAGAAAAATCGTTCTATATATTTATAGAATCACCAGGTAAAATTGCGTGAAAATCGTGCATGTTGAAAACCGCAACGCGATATTTGGAAGAATGAACATCGATAAGATAAGAATTCATAATGTACATACTAATTTTATTAGAAATGCCTATTTTTTGAGAAAACACAATCTACATTAATTGTCACCATTAATGCAGGCTACAAGCCTTTATTTTTGCCCAAACTTGTGAACATTCTATTACTTTTTAAGTTATTATCAGCTTCCACACTTACGTCTTCCATTTTCAATTTGCTTGATCACGTGATGAGGCTGGATCTAGACTGGTCCAGTGGTTAACATGACTGGTCGTCGCAAAAATAAAAATACTGACCGTAGTTAAACTACGAGGTCAAAAATAGTATACTTATAAAGCATCCGGATCTGGTGCAATTGTTAACTCTCTGTGGCTCGAACTACCCTATCTTGAACATATTTCATGGTCAAAAATGGTTTTTGAGCTGAAGAAGTTCTTATGTAAAAGTAAGTGGTCGACACAATTATTTTGCCAAAAGCCCTTTCAGAATGTTAAAGGATAAGATCAAGTACAGTCTGAGGTTGCACATGCGAGCATGGACAATACTGTGACTTAACTGTCTAGCTTGCTGTTAAATAATCAATAAGCTCTGAAATAGTGTTACTTAGTCCGTGCGAGAATCGCATTGAACAGGTAAAATTAATATATGGCCACGTGCGACACGATCCCAGTAATCTTGAAGTGCGCTCCAGATAAATTGGCTGGCATAAATCCGGATCCGTTTCAAGTTTTAATAGTTCTCATTTAAAAGCAGTTAGATGTACATATTTAATTGGACAACTCATGTCCAAAAGGGGCGTATGTCATTTTACACAACCATATTACATTGGCAGTTAGTTGGCAGGAGAAAAAAACTCTTTTCTGGAAAACCATACTTATTTGAGGTCAGCCGCAGTATCTAATTAATTGCAAACCAGTCTACGAATTTAAAGATGGCGCACAAACAAGTTTGAGAAAGGCTCTGTTCGAGAATATCAACACATTTCCGCTTTTTAGCAGCTATTTCAGTAGTAAAGAATCCGGGACGTTTCGCCCCCAAACCATTTCCTCCCCTAGTCGTTTCGCCCCCAAGACGTTTCCCCCCTGGTCGTTTCCCCCCTAGTCGTTTCGCCCCCACTAGTCGTTTCGCCTCACTAGTCGTTTCGCCACACTAGTCGTTTCGCCCCTTATATATGTATATTATATATAATAAGTTCTGGCGCGCCTAATCTGGGTCTTAACTGTTTGCAAACGGCAAAAATCGCCGCTAGCAATACAGTTAAAACGTGTTTTAAGCGTACCACTTTATAATGTTTTGGTGCTTAAAACTTGCATGCACAGCAATTTAGTTGGACTAGAGGACTATCTACCGCCCTCATCTACGTTCTTTCTTTAGGAATATGAGCAGCCTGCTCTGGAGAGACTGCAATTAGGCACAATGTTCCAATTGGGCGAGCCAGTACCAAACACAGAGGCTTGATGTTATGATTTGTGTGTGATTTTAGGCCTAGGGGAGCGTGACACATGCTTTAAAATGTCAAAAGTTCGACTAGTTTAAAGATCTGAAAAAAATGATCGAGTCGAGTATAAGAAAAATGCTTTTTCTATGAATTACTTTGGTCAAAATTTTCTTTTTTTTCATTGGCTTTTATTTTCTCGATATTTTTCGAAGGAATCAAAGAGAAGGCCCCTAAGTATCAGAAAGGTAGCAGATTTTCATAAATTCGAGCACCTGTGGTACATGTACCAAAGAAAAGAAAATCGAGTTTGAATTTCAGTGCATGTTTCTGACTGCATGATTTTCAATCCTGTAGAATACTTGTGGAGGGAAACTGAATAAAATTAAGCAAAATTCAACGTGTTGACGAAAAATGGAAACTTAGCATTTTCTGTTTGTTTATTGTTGTTTTTCTATAGAAATAGACTAGGTCTTAGCTAAGTTATTAACTTAAATGCCTAATATGAATCTTGCTCAGGGAGCAGACTCAGTGGTGTTTTATCAGGTCAATCTCAAACAAGCATGCTCAGCTACTTGGGCTAGTTAAAATACTGAAATTTCGCGTCTCGCTTGTTCAGCTAGTTTAGCTATCGAATTTCGCAGAGTGCGAATAACGAAGGCGCTGACCAGACTGCGCCGATGCGGGACAGTTCTGCGCCTTTGTTTTTCGCATCCAACAACATCGTGTTTTTAAACATGTGTTTTGGATGCTCAAAAGAACCGGCTCATTGCTGTTTCTAGATAGCTTATAACTTTTTAGTACCCACAACAATGTTTGGGTTGGGCAAGACCAAAGCTTTTATACATTAAAGTTAATGATCAATAACATTTTTTACATTGACGTTAATTATTTATGCAAGAAAATAATTACGGAATTACTGTTTAAATCAAAACCTAAGCCTATAACCCCACTAGATAGCAGCGTATACACGCTTAATAATCGTACACCTTCATATATATCTGAACTCAAAATTCCTATGTCGCAAATGTGGCATAATCCAACGGCTATTGTATGTATGCAAACAGCGAATCTTCTGACGAGACTGCGCAGGCTCGTCTGAGCGTTCACTATTCACACATGCGATAAGTACCAAAATTTTATGAACTGGCTCATTTAAATTCAAAATATTAATCCTCTGTATGCAACTTCTTAACCTGCACTTTTGGAAACATGAAATGCCGCATAATTTGACATTTCATCAGGGTCTACACTGTTTGTTAAGACTAGGTCCAAGGTAAAGACAAAAATGATCTACAGAGAAAATAAATAAACATTTATTTGTTGTATACATTGTTCGTGAAATTTCAGTATTTTTTGTCACGTTCAATTAAGGCTGACACGCGACAATAAACTAATCGATTAATTAAATATTGATAATCGTTCACAGGCTTTGATAATCCAATTATCGCTGTTGTTGAGTTGAATGGATTATCTTAATGACTTGTCCGCCCGAGAAGTGACACTTTTGATGGCTACTATTTTGTTAATATTGGTTTGACCCTACCGAACAGTAACGACTCTGAGAAGACACTGCAATCTGCAATGCCTCGCCTTGATATTCACTTAATTTAATATAAGATAATAAAGTATCAATGCAACCATATATGACGTGTAGAATGGCAAGTCCATGAGAACATATAGAAATTGGTTTTCGTTTTTTCGCAAAATGATAAATGCGCTGATCAGACTGCTCGACTTTTACATGCAAAAAAACAAGGGCATATATCAGTCTTCACAACTGTGCAGTCTGATCAGTGCCTTTCTGAGCTGTCTAGAAATAGCAAATAGCTTTTGTCAGGGCGTGGCTAGTTTAAGCCTTTGTGAGTAGGTATGAAGATATTGGCCAATATTTCGTCTGGACCTTCATCTGCTATACGTAGTACAGCAAATACTGTGTCCAGATTTTGCAATTGCACTGGCTCGTCTGAGCCTTCGCTGCTCGCCGATGCAAAATTAAAATCCAAAATCTCATACAATGTGTATGACAGTCCAAATTGAAAGATATCAAACTTTTTCAATGAAATGTGACCATCGGACCAGGGTTTCCCCAACTATAATATCTTTTGCGAGTAGTGAGGAGACACGTACCGGTCCGATTGCACACGTTGGGGCGACGGACCTTGATTCTGACTGTCTGCAAACATTCTTTTGATTATTTTATCAATTTTACAATATAGAGACATCTCTGAATGTTATACGCCACATGACGCAACACCTGGTCTGGGTCTGCAATGTTCGCCAAGTCAGACAAACTGCACATTTCGAGAAAGACAACATCCTGTAACCGATGTGAAATGATTTTGATCCAGATAAGCCCCTGTTTCTCGTGTCTGACCTGAGTCAAACTTTTTGCACGTGGCAAGTCAGCACGTGGCAAACGTCTCCACCAGCGGCGGTCCGGGATAACGGTCAAGCTGAATGAGCATGGGTGTATACACATGTGTCAAGAATAATCTTTCACATTAAAATTCTTAGGTCGGTAGAAATCTCAGTAGTCCATTTGGTGGGTGAGTTTGTGTTAAACGTCCCACCAACATCTGAGGTCGTGTGGAGATGAGGCCACGACTTAGAGACTTGTCCGGCAGACTGGAAGAGCTGAGGATCGATCTCAGGATCCCTGGGTATAAAGCGAGTGGATTATATATCCACTACAACACAATGGCTATATATGGTTATGGACATAAATGGTTCGACATCTACATCTAATTGTTAAGATTCATTCTGTCACCATTGATCATTATGGACCAAATTGTCAAGTGGCCCTATCAACAACCCCCCCCCCCCCAAAAAAAAAAAAAGAAAAAAAAAGAAAAAAGAAAATGATTTTCTTGTATTTTTTTAAAAAAATAATTTACCATGCAACTTTATGTTAAATTTCTATTAAACATATCAAAAGTATTCTGCGGCATACTGGGGTATCCTGCAGTAATCAGACCGACCCCGCCCATTCACCCAGGCTGCATGTCCATCCGTCCGCCCATCCATCCACCCACCCTTCCACCTAGCTATCTATGACAAATAGATCATTAAAAATATTTGGGAGCGAAACGACTAGGGAGGAATTGGTATTGGGGGCGAAACGACTAGGGTATAGGGGGCGAAACGACCAGGGTTGAAAATAGAGGCGAAACGACTAGGGTGGAAACGACTAGGGGGGAAACGTCTTGGGGGCGAAACGTCTTGTTACCGTAGTAAAGACACAGTAAACAAGGAAAACTAGCAATCATGTTTTTTGACATGCAGCCTCTTTCGCATTTTACACATCCTGTGCCAGAATAAACGGCGCAATAATGTACCGTTAACCCTAAACGCATTTGAGAACGCACAATCGGAATGCGGTTTTCATTTAAAACCAATTTAGGGACGATCTTTCTGTGATATCTATAAATTTATAGAACGATTTTTCTATGCATTAATAGATGTACTATAAATTTATAGTATATCTATAAATACAAATCTTTCCTCTACCTGCCGATTGCGCAATATTTCGAAATGTTTGACAATCGACATTTCTGGCGACACGTAAAGCCGGTTGTTCTTACAAGGAAAACAGCTTTTCGTGACTTACAACGAAATAAATATATTGTTAATTCGTTGATGCTAATAAGGCAAATCAATGTAGCATACTGGTATTTTACTTTGAATAGGGTCAAAATTTTACTTCCAGTAGCCTACAAAAAAATGGCCGAATTTCGTGCAGTAGGAACATAAATTGTGCAATAAATTGCAATTGAAATACGCCTGGCCTGTACCTGAGAATGCCTCAACAGTAGTGTTGAAACATTCGCTAAACGGTACACATACTTTACCTCAAAAAGTAATGGATATTTTTGAAGAAAAAGAAGCTTTTCTTCTCTGTTGATGTTTCCTAAATTATGTCGTTGTTTTCAATGACGCAACTCAACTATTCTTATCGACCAATGAAATTTATTGGATCGATTTGCTGCTGAACTAACCGGGCACTTGCTACTTCCGTTAATTGGCAAACTCCCCGATAACAAGTTCAAAATTGAAAACAAGTTGGCGCGCCCTCCTGTAGGGTTTACTGGCTATTTATTTACTGGCATGTTCGGATCCAACAAATGTATTGACTGGAACAACATAACTTCTACAGAAAATGAAACTCACACTTCAACACTCTTCTTAGAATGTTTACGAGATAGTTTCCTGTACCAACATGTAAAGGAACCAACAAGGTACAGGTCCCAAAATGTTCCTTCGATTTTAGACTTGATTTTAACAAACGAAGAAAGCATGGTTAGCAATTTACAATATAAACCAGGCCTCGGAAAAAGTGATCATTTAGTCCTGGAATTCACATACAACTGTTATATTGGATCTAGTGACCCCCCAACCAAGAAATTAAACTTTTTCAAAGGGGATTATCGAAAGATAAGTGAAAAACTGGAAGAAAACAACTGGGAACAAGATTTGCAGGGCACCAGCCTGTCAGAAGCATGGGAAATACTTACAGAGAAACTTATCCAATTAGTAGAAGAAAATGTACCAGTGAGTAAGGTTTCTAGTGCAGCTGACCAAAAAAACCTGTATGTAAGTCATCAATGCATGGTAGCAATAAAGAAAAAACATACTAAATGGCAAAAATACTTACATAACAAATCCGACCAAAACTACACCCAGTACAAAATAGCAAGAAATAATGTGATAACAGAGTTACGTAGATCCAAATATAACTAGGAAAAAGATTTAGCCGCCAAGATAAAAACTGACAACAAACTCTTCTGGAGCTACGTACGCTCTAAAATGAAAACCAAATCAAACATTGGCCAGTTTGAGCTACCTGATGGTAGCTATACAAATGACAACCAGGAGAAAGCAGAAATATTGAACAGCTACTTTGCAAGCGTTTTTGCAGTGGAGGGACCAGAAGCATTACCAGAATTCGAAGATAGAATTTTCGCGGAGCCTTTAACAGATATAAATATAAATGAAACAAATATCGCAAAAGCAATTGATAAACTGAAGGCATCAAAATCTCAGGGCACAGACCAGATTCACCCTAAACTTATAAAAGAATGTAAAGACCCTTTAATTAAGCCTCTACAGATAATCTTCAAGAAATCAATGGAAAATAGCCAACTTCCAAGCATCTGGAAACAGGGCAATGTAACAGCCATCTTTAAAAGTGGATCAAAAACCAAACCAGAAAATTATAGACCCATATCATTAACATCGGTACCTGGAAAATTGCTCGAGAGGCTAATCAGAGATATATTAGTAAAACACATGGAAGAAAATAACCTGTTCTCAAAAGCCCAGCATGGATTTATGACTGGAAGATCATGTTCCACTCAGCTTCTAGAGCTAATGGAAGAACTAACTGAAACCCTAGATTCTAACGGAGATGTGGATATAATTTACCTTGATTTTAAAAAAGCCTTCGATAAAGTTCCACATAAACTCTTACTAAAAAAATTTGGGGATATGGCATCCGAGGGAAAGTACATAGCTGGATCAAGGAATTTTTAAAAAACAGGTCACAGAAAGTAGTGATAAATGGGAAATGCTCCTACTCAGCCAAAGTAACAAGTGGAATTCCACAGGGAAGTGTGTTGGGCCCAATATTGTTCCTCATTTATATCAATGACCTTCCAGAAGTAATCACAGCATGCATGAAACTCTTCGCCGATGATGCTAAGCTTTTTGGTAGAGTAAACTCGCTCGTACAAGCATCAACAGTACAGACCAGCCTTGACAATGCCGTTGACTGGGCACAGATATGGGACATGAACTATCATTTCCAAAAATGTAAACATCTACATATTGGCAACCATGATATAAACTTTGAATATACAATGCATACAAATAGTGGAGAAATGAAAGTCCAAAAAGTAGCGACAGAAAAAGACTTAGGAGTAATATTCGACCAAAACTTGAAATTTACAGGTCACATAAACATCAAAGTAAACAAGGCAAATAGAAATGTCGGTCTAATTTTCAGAACATTTACATTCATGGACAAAGATATGTTTCTAAGCATTTATAAATCTATTGTTAGACCCCATTTAGAGTATGCATCTAGTGTATGGTCACCTATGTTTAAGAAAGACAAAATCCTACTAGAAAATGTACAGCGTCGGGCAACAAGACTCGTAAAATGTCTAAAACATCTTTCTTATGAGGATAGATTGAGAACATTAGGACTGCCTAGTTTAGAGTATAGAAGAGAAAGATCTGACATGATCCAGGTATACAAAATCATGCACGGCATAGACAAAGTTGATAAAGACAAGTTCTTCACAGTGAATAGGTACTCAGCAACGCGTGGTCACTCACTAAAATTGTTCAAAAAAAGGTCGCGCTTATTATTTAGGGCAAACAGCTTCTCAAATAGAGTTGTGGATAGTTGGAATTCTTTGACAGAGGACATAGTAAATGCACCCTCCCTAAACGCGTTCAAAAGCCGGCTAAACCGGTACTGGCGAGGACACCCTTACAAGTTCAGCCCATCCTGTTACTCACCCGGACAACCCACCAGAGATAGAACACAGAACCAGAATGCATCAGAAGAGGCCAATGGGCCTGATTAGATGTCTACATAGGTATATCAGGTATATCAAGGCCACCATTCGCATTTTCAAAGGGGACAATCACTTGATACACGTGTGGTAATCTCACACATTTTCTTTACCTTTTGCGCTCGATTAAAGGTGTGTTTGACAATTATTTTCTTTGTTTATGGTGGACTTCAGAAATGACACCTAGTGCAGAGTACCCGGACTAGATTGTTCTTCCTTATGACGCTGTGCTTTTTTCTTTCTTTCTATCTATACTGGTTCGCTCATACATGAGCATTGCACCAGGGAACATTTAAGACTAGGTTGGTAAAGTTCTCTTGGAATTTGTCGCAGGGTTGTGCTATTTGAGTTGGTAGGAATCACACGTAAGTTTTCAATCAATATGGATAGGCCTCACACTTGTAAATTGTTAAATGTAAATCACATGGATTTTATACTACACATCTGTTGTTCATGAATATTTTTGTAGAGTGAGTCATCCATCTAACAATCTCCATCAGTGGAAAAGCATGTTCACCCACCAAGGGTAATGTATTAATTATACATGGTAACGTAAGGTTTGAAGTTGCATAGTCCATAAAGTACATATTATAGGTTAAAATGTATTATACATGTGACACTATATGGTCACATAACCTTCCCCTCAAATAAGTATTGACCTGCCACTTGGCCTTGTAAACACATGGGTAAGGTCACTCTGGTCTGACAGTTGACATTATTCAAAGGCTTCCATGTGTATTAGGAATTTGAAATTCCAACATGTTATAGATCATATTTTTTTTGTATCAAGGGTCTCGTAGTGTGAAAAAAGGCAATCCATGCTAATTTCGTAGGCAAATCTGACGTTCTCAATGACAAGCAACATTGAATAATACGTACTAAGCAAATGGGTTTGTGCTTCTGTCCCACAGTTAATCCACTTCACTAGGGCTACACCTGTTGAATGAGCTTGTTAGAATTCAAACGTATACAATTCTGTGGGTAGAGTCCGTTTTTGATTATGAAGGAACAAAGATTAAAGCAGTGGTGAATTGTTAATCAGATTGTAACAGTTATATTTAGAAATACAAACTGCCAATGCTATCAAAGTGCAAAGGATATGTCTGGTGCATTTATTCCAATTAACTTATCAACTGCTACACCATAGACTCTCCTTATCTTTGATCCTTAAGAGATAGAAACAAGGCCATACCATTATGATAATGCAGGCGAACTTCAATGGCTCATTACGGTGTAATTTACGTTACATTTTCAACTAAGTCCCTACCAAAAAACATTGGTAATGTTAAATAGTTTCATTTTATATATTTTTCAATGAATATTTTAGGTTAAATAACATGTAGTTAAAATAAAATTAAATAACCATTTCAAAAGTGCTAACAGTTTGTTTCTATCACAATTTATAAACTATTTTATGTTACAACCTAAAAGGAAAACGTTATGTAAGGTGGGAATATTTTCATTTTAAAATAGAGCATGTAATCCTATCTGTAAGCTTAAAATATAATATATATAGAGTAGTTTATTGATAGGGGATATTAAACATTTTTTCAGGTGCAAAAATCAAAATTGTTGTTTGGTGGGAAATATGTAACATATGTTACAAACTTCAATGCATTCTATATAGTGCTTAATAGCCTAAATTATACGTAATAGGGTTTATATTCATTTCAATGCTTTTTTTGTGTTAAATCCAATTTAAAAAAATAAATGTTTGTATGAAATAGAATTGATTAGTTCATATAAAGAGGGAGGTAATGTCAATTTGCCAAAGCATATTTGCTTTTGGGGCAAATGTTTTTAATTTTTGAAAATTGATTATGCACAGGTTGACCTTTGCCTTTTTGTAATTGCGTATGCCATTAAGCAGGTATTCTCAAAGTGTAGGCTAGCTAAAGTACTAGTACTCTTTTTCGCGTGTGTCGATCCTTAGTATAAGACTGAAAACATTTCTCATTGTAAGTGAGACGGCATAGCCATCAAAATTTCAGAAAAATATGGATATCAGTAAGAAAACTAAATGTGCTGCTAATGATGTATCACTGTTCTGTTCTGTTCTGTTCCTATGTTCTCAAAATGCCATATTGAGCCTATAAAGCTCAGGTGAGCTACATGAGGATATTCCAGAGTCATTTAATGTTACTTTGACTTTGTATGTCACCACCATAACATTACGGTCCACACCATCACGTTATGTCCATTCCGTAACAATGCCTATTCACAGATTGAATATAACTTTCTTTCATTTGGTTGCAAGGTTAAATATAATAAAGCACACTAGTCATTAAGTCGTAAAACATAAATGATAAAGGTAAATTCAAAGTGATCTGACATACTTGACATCAAATATTCGAAATGAATAAAGTTGGTAAAAATCTACAAAATGGAAATTTTGTCTTATAAATGAATCAGACCATAAATCAAACTCTTTTTCTGGATTTTGTTTTTACTAAATTAGTTACAATAACTTTTTAATCCACCCAGTGCATTGCTGACATTTAAGAATTACATTCAAAATCAACAAATTCATCTTTAAGGTACCGTTACGGTAGTGACGATACCATGAGGGTCTGGATGGGGGGTCTGGTATTCACTAATCATTAGAAATTTAGCCCATTATTCATCTCATTAAAATAAGACCAATTATTCATTAAAAGTAAGAAAGGTGGCAAAGAAATCTGATTATTCACTATTCATTATTTTTTTCTTCAATTCATTAACAAAATAGGATTATTCATTAATTTTTAGGCCCTAATTATTCACTATTCATTATTTTTGGCTCATTATTCACTATTCATTATACAAAAGGACCATTATTCACTAATCATTATACCCCAACCAGACCCTCATACCATATGTGTCACTGCAAAAACATATTCACAATATCTTAAAAGATATTAACTTAATTAAACGTCGTGTATTTTGCGCTGCCCTAGATATAATATGTTGCAAATACGATCAAGGGAGAAACTGGAAACATGTATTGTAATGAGCCAACACCAGCACTGAAGATATACGCTAGTTGTATATTGACCCAGGTACAAAAGCCGAGCACCAACAGCACGTGAATTGCCTGATTACATAGGGAACATTGCTGTTAGTAGATCTAGCGTGCGACATGGCTTTTTATGCAATAAACATAAGTAATTAACTTGATTCTCCAAAATAATGTTCTTATTTTCTAATTCCATTTTGCAAAGAAGTCTCTCTGCAGTCATCCTAAATTTAATTCTAAGTAACCAAGAACTCTGAAAATTTAATGCCCTTGGATTCGTTCGCGATTGCCGCCGAAGCAAAACCAGTTTATTGCGGGTAAAATGACATTTGTGGGAGAATAAGCATGATGCAAGCGGAACCAGATATGAAAAGGAATTTTAATAATCACCCGACGCTCGTGAATTTGCCGTAATTAGGCACTTTTCGGACGCATGTGAAATAATTGCATCATATTCGATAAATTTACTACGCTTGGTTACGATATTGTTTACATTTCCAATGAAACTGACCAATGAGAACCCCACGTTTTATGAATGAAATATTGGCCAGTCCATATATGGAGTTGAATAAATAAAGTAAGTGTCTCATACAATCGAAGTTATGACGGATTAGTGATTAGATAGTCGAGTAAACAGTTAGATTTGGCTCTTATGTATACTTTCAATCAAAGCACTCAGGTCATTTCACTTTTGATCCTGTCAAATAATTTGAAATAAACTGCTGGTGCTCCCTGTTTTATCAATGGTTTAAACCCAACTACACTGCGCATGCGTCGAAAAATGTGTAACACAACAGACCGCGTGGTGTGTCAGTGACTCTCCATATGTAAACAGACATAGACCCACAAGACAGAGTGAAAGCAGAAAGGAAAGATGACAGAAAAAGAAGTAAAGCAGAGGATCCCTAATGGGAATGAACCTAACGTCGAAATAGAAACAGAAGACACAGTTAAACTAAAACGTAGAATTACGCTGTTCAATGGCGTAGGGATCATTGTTGGGTCCATAATTGGATCCGGAATATTTGTTTCCCCGAAAGGAGTTTTAGAAGGAGCTGGTTCGGTGAGTTTATTTTTGTTGCAATTGAATTCCTAAATTTCCGGCCGTTGATATTGCTTCTTGGACAAACTAGATCTCTGTCAGATCTTGTGCATAATGTTTATTGATTTTCAAAGATCGAAGCGGCAATATCAAATGCGTGTGTATTAAAATATCTGCTGGCTTAATTAACACCTAATTAGCGCTTCATTAATTGATCAGTTGATTGCAGCTGCCAAAATTGATTAAAGGCTTATTTCAGAGTATCTCGTCATTGATTTATCGCATATAAGCATTACAGACCACTAAACACGTGGACACGACATGTTGTGATGATGCAAGCCCTCTAAAAATTGTAAACATGAACAGTCATTTGGCCTTGAACTCTACTTTCGGTTCCTGTTGCTAATGCAAACACAATTGACATGTTTGACATGTTTAATATTTATTACTGAACCAGGATTTATCCTTTTTTTTAAAACACTGTAGTGCCAGATCAGCTAGATAGCCTAGTCAGTCTTTGCCACACTGTTTCAACTCTGAATAAAAAGTAAAATGCTGCAGGTTAATGAGATTAAAATTGGGGAGGAATAATATATTTAGGATTGGAAAAAGTTATGTTTTCTGGAGTCCTGGCATAATGTTCAAAATTGAGCGAGCCAGTAACTATAGAAAGAAAGTAATTTGAAACCTTGGCCTGCAAGCAAGAACTGTATGATATGTGTATTGCATGGTGATGATGTTGGACTTAATTACTATCTAAGTTCTTTTGCCTGCTTTATGTAGTTTCATCTGCTGACAATTTTTGTAAACATTTTGGGTCCAGATCAGGCTTTACCAAGTGTTTGGTCTGATCTCAGTGATCTGGTTCTGAACTATTTGACACACTGATGGCTTGTAGGAAAAGGTTGGTTTTAAAAAAATCATCAGACAACACATAATCTTTTAAAATTACCCAGCAGACAGAGAGTTAAATTTTTATATTCTCTATTAAAACATAATGTAGTGCCTAATGACTACATGTATGGCCACCTGGAACAAAAGATCGCTGTTCAAAAACAGAAAAAGTGTTTACAACAGCTTGTGACCTTTTATATTTAATATAAATAATGGGCCTACTTGTTATATCTTACTATCACCTTACTGTATCATTCTGGATGGAATATTCTATCTGTGTAGCCTAGAGATATGAATTGCTCTTCTCTGGTTTCATATGCTATATAATATTGAAACCCAATCTGTTTGTTTTCCTCCCACATTGCAGTCTACCTATCTGACACAGATCCAGATTATATTAATAATATTTAGATAAATTAATTAATACATGTATATAGATAAAAATCAGTTACCTGGTGTGAACCCTTGCTGTTTTCACCCCTGGCTGTTTGTCCTTTTGACATCTGGAATTTCTAGCTCACATGAGAAAATGTCAAAAATTGTTGATGGATATATTTGAAAATAATGGGGAAATAAATATTTATATTTTTCACAGATATATTCCATTCATAACAGTTTGACCACAATGGTCTAAATATTTTGAGTAGAATGTCTGTGAAACATATTAATATTTGTATCTCAATAGAACTGTCAAAATATCAAAGCTCCAGGTAAGCGGTTCTTTGTTTGTTTGATGGAGTCTCCAATACATGTATGTTCTTTGCATGTTAGTTTTTCTGAATTTTTTAGTGGTCAATTTTGAAAAAAAAGTCTGTGAGCAGCATGAAAAATTACCCAGCATGCTGAGAAAATATTTAATGAAATTTCAACCAATGGACAGGGTGGAAATTAGGAGTTGATGTAACAAATTCACAGTGAGGCCAAATAAGAAAATCCCTGTGTTTAAGGGTAAACCAACCCTACCAAAATTTACTGGTGAAACCACCCAAATACAAAAATGTTTAAACAACCAATATGTACATGTATTATTTGAATTTCCACTTGGCTGATAATTGTTCATGATTTAGAAAATTACAGGCTATTTTATCTTATTTCAACATCTTTGTCAGTTTTAAGTTTTGTCAGTTTTAAGTTCTGTCTTATTTAAGATTGCAAACTGATAACTGAATCGGTTGAGCACCAGTGATGTGTAAGCCCACCTTTGTAGCCCAGACCCTGTTAATTGTGGAACTGTCTTAACCCTTAAAGCACCACCTATAATTTGCAGCAGACGATAATTTCAAATTTTGCCGCTTTTTCAAAAATAACAAATAAGGTATGATGTTTCATGAGAATCGTCTGCTGGCAGATGATTCTCAGGAAATATCATACCTAATTTTTTTTTGGAAAAATAAGAAAGATGTCACAAAAATTGCCGTCTGCTGCAGTCGTGATTGGCGCTTTAAGGGTTTAGCCCATTTCTAGTTCTTTTGCTGGCGTATAGTGCATGCATTAATCTTCAATCTAGAGGGGGCCATGGGGCCATTGGTCCCCTTTTTCATCAAATGGCCCCTTGTTAAAGCTTGAGCGGGCCATCTTTTACATTATGTAAATGGGGAAATATTGGGCTGTGTTAAATTTTTTGTCAGTGTTATATTTTCATCTGAAATAAAATGAAAATGACTCCCTTAAAAATTTCCTAGATTGCATGAACACTGTGCACTACTCTTTAAAACAGGTTCATAAATTTATGAACAGGTTGATATGCAGTTACATGCAGCAAAAACAGACATTGCTCATGCTTTTCATAAATAGAAACAAAATGTTGAAGTATTAAACTTGTCAAACAACAAAGAACAATTTTGTTTTAGTTAATTGCCACACGAAATCTTTGTTTTACAAGTAATGTCGGTGCATTTTTCGATTGCAAGTAGCCAAGCTATATATGATGATGCAAGAAATATGTACCTGGTGCATGTAGCTGCACTTGTCAAAGAAAAATACATGCAGTTGGTGACAGATTGCATCATGCAGCATGATTTCTTGTTTTGCTTATTCAGCAATTCTATTGATAATCAATATCATAATCAGATATGCAGATCAAAAGTTTTCAAATCTACCAGTACATACATGCTTAATTAGCTTTCCATTGACCCATTACCCTTTGCAAGATGCAATCCTCTGATGATTTTTTTTTCGAAATACTCTTTCAGGGGTGCCAAACACAGTTAATGGAGAACCTAGAAAAAGTTCATTAATTGAACTTTTACTCCATAATAGCGCCTTTTGACACCTTTGAAATATCATGCATTTGAAAATAGCATGGAATATGGAGCATTTGCTCCTGAAGAGCAAATGCTCCATTTCCTATATTTTCAAAAGTATTCAAAACTTTACTTAAATTTTTCTTGATTTTTTTTCCACTGTTGTCTAAAAATAGAAAATGATGTCATTACCTAAAAATAGCCTATGGAGTAGTAAATTCTTTGTATACATGAATATGAGCGCAGTTGCTCAGTTGGTAGAGCCTAATTAAGACTGAGGATAGAAGGGTTGCTAGTTCAAGACTCGCCGCCGGCAGCCTTGAGCAAGACACTTTATCCAATGATTAAAATACTGGCTAAAGGAAATATTTCTGACATGACTTAAAAATTGTTGACTGGTATGGTAAAGCATCATAACGAACACAAAATTATCCATGTATATTTTATACAGGCCAGAAATAATCCTTCTCCAAGGGTGGTGTCTGTTCGACTTGTCTTACATGTAGATGCCCTCTACTGTTGTTACAGTAACGACAGTACAGATAAGGTTGGAATTTCTACAGCTACTTAATATAACGCTCAAAAAAAATACTGATTGACTGTTAGGAAAGGTGTTATATAGAATTGGACTCTTTATAGGAATCTATACGTCCTAAACATGCACGTTGTCAGAGGGGGTCCAACACTGACAGGGTTTTTTTTGTTTTTTATTTTATTTGAGGGTATGGAGAGAGGATCAAAATGCCACTAAAAGTGGGCCATCATCGACCCACCAGCTAAACGCCATTAAAATGGTGTTTCGCTGGTGTGCCAATAATGGCCCACCATTGAATGCTTGCTTGGTAGCTTTGTGATTTTTAGGGGATCCCGATCAATATTGCTAGGAAACCCTATATTTTTGTGATTTTTCAGGGGGGGGGTCTGGACTCCTGTCCCCCCCCCCCCCCCCCCCCCCCCACCCTCCCCATCTGGATCCGCCCATGCTAAAGCCCCTGTGTCTGTGAAGGTACTTTTTCTCTACTGAATTGTCCAGTGTAACGGTTCATTTTTGTACAAGTTAAATAAAGTAGGACAATAGGTACTTTGTCTGAAGGCGGATTAAAAAGTTAATCCTTATTGCACAGTTTCCTGCATTATTAAAGAATAATGGGCTATTAAATACTATTTCCGCTAAATAAATAAACATCCATACCTTTATTTCGGGATTTTCCTACCTTTTTGAAGTCATGGCCAGGGGCCTGTTGTATTTAGAAGCATTGAAGGTAGAAGCATTTGAATTGTCAAAATTGGAAAAACTTGATGCAGTCTTAAATTATGGTCTAAACTAACTGAATCACCATTCTAAAATGATTTAAAAGCCATAATGAATTATTTTTCACAAGAAAAAAAAAAAAACTTTTTAGTGTAAAGCTGTGACATGTTGCATTGGCCTTCATATTAAAGGTACTCATGAAAATTTGCAATCTGTATAACCTTGCTATTTTTGGTCAGATTTTGATGAAATTTTCACCAAAAATTATAAAAAATACATGTATATGTAAAAAATTGGGAATACCATATATGTTGTTCACCATGCATCTTGGTAAGTTTTTGCTCATTTTTAAACTAATTGGGAAGGGGCACACAGTTCTGCCCTAGGAAAATCCCTGTTTATAACACTGCTCAAAATTACTCATTGATTATAACTGTACGTGCTGCCAGGTACATAAAAATGAGAAATTCCTTTAGAGCCAAAATAATATTTGGTACCAGCAGCTAATGGCCGCGCTATTAATGGATTCCTCTTTTTGGTAAATGTAAAATGATATTACATGTACAATTAACTCGGGATGGTTCATTGTATATAGCGACAGTCACAGGTTATAATTCCCAAGTAAAATTGTATTTCTTCGATCTGAAGATCGTTTTTGTATTTATAATTAAGCTAACAGTGTAGAAATTGATGGAATGCTGCATTTCAGCTTGGCATTCACTGTTTGTCATAGTATACATTAAGGAGTTACAGTTGTAGAAAACAAATTCCCCAATGTTTTACCATAGTAAGTTTCTTTATTTGCTTGATGCTCTAACTGACGTCACCAATGTTCAATAGTTGATGTTATTTCTGTCCTGGATTTGCATATCTTGATAGGAATTGATTGGCGGTACCATGATATTTAAGCCCAAATCCTGGCTCTAAATCAGATGCCTTTTTCTATTCATGACCAATACCAGACTAAATAAGTAACAAACAGGGACGGGTCTTCCTGGGTTAAACCAGTACTGAGCTAGGATAAATGTGTCTAGCTCAAGGACCACAACGCATTGACGCCGGTGAGGCTCGAACCCGTGACCTCTCGGTCTCAAGTCAAGCACTCTTCCACTGAGCCACTGCGCTCCCCCCACCCTTGACAGGGTCTTGTGGAAATTATTGTACATCATAGATCAAAGGAAAGGCGGCAAAGTCATAATACAAATGTTCTAAAAGTGTGATAAGTGATCAGTTGCAAGATGACTGCAAAGACTATTCTACAGTACAGACCAGATCAGAGGAGTGCAGTGGCTCAGCTAGACTTATAAAGTCTGATGAGATATGATTTTATTCATATATATGTTTTTTATGTTATTAATATAGAAGTTTTATGTTAACTAACTCTATCCTTCCTCTCAAATACTTTTTCTTCTTCCGCTATCTCATCAGAGTTCATAAGTCGTAGATGTTTGAGCCAGCATAAATTAAAATTCTGGACTGGAATACGGCAAAAGATAAGATGTGGAATGGTATTGGTTGGTATGGATTCATAGGCGTAATATCAACATCTACGATTGATATAAGTCAATGGCTCAGTGGTAGTGTGCTCCACTTGAGACCGAGGGGTAACTGGTTCGAGCCTCAATAGAAACACACTGTGTTATGTCGTTACTTGCACTTGAGCAAGACACTTTATCCAGTGCTTAGTTCTGGTTCAACCTAGGAAATGTCCAAACATGGCTGAAAAAATGTTGACTGGGATGTAAACCATCAACTCAAGCAAAAACAAACAGACTGGCTCAGATTGCTCCTAACAGAGTAGACTTATCAGGGCCTGAATATTGTTAATCCATTCAAGATATATTGAGGATCAAATATTGTTTGGGTGGAGCACAGTGTATGGCTCATGCAATGGTAGAGTGAACTGCTTGAAGATGAGGGGTCCCTGGTTTGAGCTTCAATAGAGTCACTGTGTTGTGTTCTTGAGCAAGACACTTTATCCCCACTGTCCAGCACTGCATGTTCAACCCAGGAGAACATCCTGATATGACTAAAAATTGTTGACTGGTAGGAAAAAACTAATATAGCTTTTTTCATGGATATCTTATTGCCATTTTCCTCTTTGTTCTAATGTCTTGAACCATAAACTGAGTTCAAACATATGGCCAGTGCCCAACAAAACATGTGATGAATGGTTGTTTTTACACTCTTTCATCTTTCTGTCAACATATTGTTTATTGGTTTGCACTTAAGACAACACAATCCTAATGAAGATGATGAGAAAAAAGAATATTGTATTGGTTTCGGTCTTCCAGCAGAATTTTTTCCGGGGACTTGGCTAGTTATGATGGGATTCCAAGACAAGTAACCAGATATTTAACCTTTCATCCTTGACCTGACCTTAAGAATTAGATGCACATGTATCTCAGGATAGGGTATATAGGAAAAATGTGCCATTCAGTTATAACCCAATAGTGTACTCAGTTTTCTGGAAAGAGTTTAAAATAGTTAGGAACCAAGATTAGGTGGTTCACTATAAAACAGTTGTTTATATAAAAATGCATGCCATTTCTCAAGTACGGGGTCAAATCAATTTTAAATGCATATATTTTTTATTCAAACCAGATACCCCTTGCGAAAAATAACCAGCTTTTCTACAGCTTCTGCGCAGCTTTCAAAGCTTCGCAGAAGCTTCGTAAAAGCTAGCGGTATTGGCACCTGCGTATTTAGCTGCAGAAACGCAGCTTTAACACAGAGCTGAAGAAAAGCCGGCTTTAACGCAGCTTTAACAAAGAGCTGTAGAAAAGCCGGCTTTTACGCAGCTTTTGCGAAGCTTTAACGCAGCTTTAGCCTAGACTCACTAAAAGCTGCGTTAAAGCTTCGGAAAAGCTGCGTAAACGCAGCTTTTACGCAGGTGCCAATACCGCTAGCTTTTACGAAGCTCTAGCGCAGCTTTTACGCTGCTTCAAGTGAAAGCTGCGTAAAAACTGCGTTTTACGCAGCTTCAAGTGAAAGCTGCGTAAAAGCTGCGTTTACGCAGTTTTTACGCAGATGCCAATACCGCTAGCTTTTACGAAGCTCTAACGCAGCTTTTCTGCAGCTTTTATCAAAAAGCTGCGTAAAAGCTGCGTTTCTGCAGCTTCAAATGAAAGCTGTGTAAAAGCTGCGTTTCTGCAGCTTCCATCAAAGCTGCGTAAAAGCTGCAGAAACGCAGCTTTTATTTAAAGCTGCGTTAAAGCTGCGTTTCTAATGCTTGATAAACAAACCTGCGTAAAAGCTGCGTATCTGCCAGAAACCTGCGTCTTTAAAAAGTTCTGGATGTGGCCAAAAAATTGGTCAAAACAAAGGCTTATAAGCATATAGTAGTCTAATGACTCCTGGTCTTTACTTTATGAATATCATAAATATGCACTGGTCTTGTGTAAATGAGTAAGGCCAAGATATGAAAAATACATTATTCATAACAGTTAAGCCTGTAATGTTAAACAGCATCACATGTCCAAATTACCGAAGGTTGAAAAATCATTAGCAACTCTTAGACGTTTAATCTGCTCTGTGTCTTTGTAAGTTCGAAACATATTTTCCAATGGATCATTGTACCGTAGGAGGTTCAAAGTGTTTCATCATGGCCCGTAATAGCTCAACTAGGTCACTAAGGTGCATCATGTGATTATACTGTCACCTGGCAGCAGTTCCTTGCACTCTGGTACTTCAAGTTTGACACCTCCCTTACCTTTTATTGGTTGCAACTCAAAGTTTTGCTTTGGTTTGTGGTCACATACAATAGCTATGGACATGCCGTGAATCTCACTGATGGTCAATTAACCTAGTACATGTATAACCACACCTGTTTTCCTGTACAAGCTTAGAATAAGGGACTTAAACCAGTACTCGTGTGCACATACTTTGGCTTATGACAATAGCCCTTCTTGAATCAGAGGTAGGAGAATGACCTGTCCTATGAAAATTTTTCATGATCAAACACCACCAAAGTATGGATCGAGACGAGGATTGAACTCGCAACCCCTAGATCAGCGATCTGAATCCCTAAAATTTACGCTCTGGGTCCAGCAATTGTTGGTTGTTTTGATGTTTATGTCCTAGTCAACAGCTATGATCATGTCAATGATGTCGAGGCAGTCAGTTCACTACATTGTAACCGCACTTTTTTCCTGGGCAAGCTTGACTTAAATTGGTCAACCAGTACTTCGTGCAAATACTTTCCCTTATAACTGACAACAACCCTTCATGAATCAGCAGAGGAAAGAGAATGACAGTAGAATTTATTTCACAATCAATCTCCACGGAAGTATGGCACCAGGCAGGGGTCGTACTTGCGACCCCTGGACCGCCAGTCAGACTCGCATACTGGGACACACAGCAGTCGTTAAAATGTCTGGTAACATACTGGGACGCACAGCACAGTCGTTAAAATATCTGGTAGCAGATATGTGTCTGACTGCAGATCCAGAGTTCGCGAGTTTGATCCCGGCCCGGTCCCATACTTTCAGGGAGATTGCAGATCATGGAATATTAATTTCTACGACCATTCTCTCCCTTCCACTGATTTAAGAAGGGTTTGTTGTCAGTTTCAAGCTAAAGAGTATGTGCAGGAAGTACTGGTTAACTGCTAAGCCAAGCTTGCTCAGTAAATAAGGTGTGGTTAGGTTAACTGATCATCCCGACATGACCATAGCTGTTGACTGGGACATAAAGAGCCAAACCAAACAAAACCAAATACACTATACGACCCAAAGAACATATTTGAACGAAGGGAGTACCACTTCATTTCTTGTGAATCCACAGGAAGCAGTCATTACAAAAGATAGCATTGCTACTGGTTCCTCTAAGACGGGATGCACATATGTCGATCCTATAGCTCGCCTTTGTTTCCATCTTTCAAGCAGACAAGAAGTCTTTCTCCAATTGTTCCCAATGCTAACCTGTCTCAATCTGCATTAGCAGGACCCAAAGACAAATCTAGCATGTAAGCAAATGATAACAGCATAATAATCTAGCAAATTTTGAGGGATGTTGAAATACCTGCTTACTTTTTTTTATAAAAGACAATACTTGTTTCTAAAAGAACATCTGTCTGTAAACATTTAATTTTCTCATAGAAATATAACTCATTGTGCTTATGAATATATTAATGTTACTAATCCTTTATATCATAGCATTAGATAACTTACTATTGTTGTTTAAGGGAAATATACATGCATACCCCACCCACTGAATAGCTTGATTAGAAAATATTTTTTTATCCATTTATTAACTAACTAGTCACACTTTTTTTACACTCACTTTTTCTAGAAACTGGATTTTATTGTGTCCTTCAAAGAAAGCATGTGTAGATTGGTCAGCAGGTGAAGGTTCAATTGTTGTTTTGGTTTAATCTGTTGTTGTACAGCCATATTAGAAATTCAAATTTTCCAACTAAGGGATAAACTCCAACTACTTGAAATCAACTCCCCAGTGGTGTATCACTCCAAATCAAACTCCCCACTGGTTCAGGAACCTTTAAAAACTATTTCTACTGAAAGGAAGTTGCCACTGTTGGGGAGTTTGACTCCAAATAGATTACACCCTTTAGAAATCTGTATTTTAGCTGCAATGCTAAATATATGTTTACCAGGTAGGTAGGTAGGTAGGTAGGTAGGTAGGTAGGTAGGTGGGTGGGTGGGTGGGTGGGTGGGTGGGGAGGTTGGGTAGGTAGGTAGGTAGGTTGTGTGTATGGAGAGGGGGTGGGGGTCAGGATGGGTGGGTGGGTAGGTATAGGTAGATATATATAGGTAACTATTGGCAGGTAGGTATGGGAAGGGGTGAGGGTAGGTAGGTAGGTAGGTAGGTAGGTAGGTAGGTAGGTAGGTAGGTAGGTAGGTAGGTAGGTAGGTAGGTAGGTGGGTGGGTGGGTGGGTGGGTGGGTGGGTGGGTGGGTGGGTGGGTGGGTGGGTGGGTGGGTGGGTGGGTGGGTGGGTGGGTGGGTGGGTGGGAGGGAGGTGGGTAAGAGGAACGGAGGTGGATAGGTGGGTGGGTAAGAGGGAGGGAGGTGGATAGATGGGTGGGTGAGAGGAGGGCGGTGGGAGGGAGGGAGGTTAGGTTAGGGTAGGGTAGGATAGTTAGCATTGAGGGAGGGATTCTTGGTGGGATTGGGTAGTATGGCTGTTGGGGTCCTGGGTGGGTGGATAGATACAGGTAGGTTTAAGTAAGCATTGGTAGGTAAGTTTGTGGTAGAGGTGAGGAGGGGGTAGGGTTGGGGGCATTTTAGGTGGGTGGGGATGTGGGTGGAGGTCTATATGGTCAGTTGGGTAGTAGAGTTTTCTGGGGATTTTCTTAAGTATTGACAGCCTGAGTTGACAGCCATTTTCTTTTATTTCATTACAGTTTGTTAACTAATTTGGCTGTTTCCCTGTGCTGTTGCATTGCATAGGTTGGCCCTTGCTTGTTGGTAATTTAGTCAAATAGAAGAATTTGCCAAGTTGGATATTAATTTGGCTGCCCAGGCTGATCAGTCTTGGCTTGGGGAACAAGTCAATCTATGGGTCTCATCACGAGAAACCATCTCTTCCCGGTTTCTTACCTAGTGAAACACAAACCAGTCTGCTTAGCTACAGAGACTAGCTAGATTACTGAAACAAAGCAATCTCAGGTGAAGCAGGACAGTTAAAAAAGTTAATTACGCAGCTTTAAATATCTGTAGAAAAGCTGCGTCTTTATGTTTTTAGACTGTTTGGACTTAAATATAAGTAATACGCAGCTTTTCTGCAGCTCTCAGGAGCTGCAGATTTTACCTTAATGATTCATTTGTTTAATAAAACAGAATATTCACCTTTTCTACAGCTTTCAGAATTAAATACGCAGCTTTCTCAGACAAACCAACTTAAATACGCAGCTTCTGCGCAGCCCACACAAAAAAGTACAGCTTTTACGCAGCTTATACGCAGGTCTAAAAAAAACCGCAGCATTTCTACAGCTTTAACGCAGGTCTGAAAAAACCGCAGCTTTTACGCAGCTTTTTCAAAAAAGCTGCGGAAAAGCCGGCTTTTACGCAGCTTTTACGCAGAGCTGCGTTTAATTTTGGCAAGGGACATGTTTTTACCATACAGTCAAGGGACAAGATGCCCATGTACTTTAAAACAATCACTCTGCAGTAAAATTACATATATCAACACTCTGTCAGATTTGCTTTCAAAATAAACAGCCTAGATACAATCTGTAAGCTTGTCGTATCTCCATGCATGTAAAACGTGAGGCCAGTGATTGATTAGCTTTGGATACAAGAAAACTTCATTTAACAGTGAAGACCCAGATGTAATGATACATCTGGCGACATTTGATCAGCGTCTGCACTGTTACCCATTGAAGGGCCAGCAAACACATCTGAAAATGTCGTCTGCTAAAGTTGTTGGCTGTATATTTAGTACTAGTTAACATCCCATGTAGATGGAAGATTCAATAAAGGTTATGTATGTGGCTGTTTGTCGCATACTTTGCTGTTTTTATACAGTAGGAACTTATTAAAATTAAGTTAATTTCTGGAACAGTCTAGTCTGGGTTCTGATAGATAAAATAGATTCAACAAAAACAAGGCAGTGATGAATATATCATGTTTTGCTGTATGCATGGGGCTATCTTATAACAGTTTGTTTGTTTGTTTTTGTTGCTTTACGTCCCAAGTCAACAGCTATGGTCATTGCGGGACGGTCAGTTCACCTAACCACACTTTTACCTGGGCAGGCTTGAACAAGCGGTTAACCAGTAATTCGTGCACATACTTTCGCTTGTAACTGACAACAACCCTTCTTGAATAAATCAGCGGAAGGGAGGAGAATGACCGTAGAAATTATTTCATGATCAATCTCCACGAAAGTATGGGACCGGACCGGGATCGAACTTGCGACCCCTGGATCTGCAGTCAGACACGCATCTGTAGCCAGACGCGTTACCGACTGCGCTACGCGGCCCGGTGATCTTAGAACAGAGTAATTTCTAAATTCAGATGCTGAGCCCAGTTAAATAAACAATTAATCTCAGAGTGTTGATAACACAATTACTGGCGAAATTTATGAACTCGGATCCGAGTTCCTCAAAAGCGCTTGTCTCTAGACTGCATAAAAGTAGCATAAACTAAAAAATTGTGATTTTTAGTGATTCAAAAAGTTTTTGAGGATCAGTTCAGGATTCTACTGACAGATTTTCCTGATTAAGAATCAAATGACTGTTCCCTACCCTGATTAAATGCCCTGCTATCATATTCTTTATTTATGCGTCTGTCATACGCACACACATACTTAAGACCGTTCGTATTGCAGCATTATTGTATTATATTGGTAAAAAGCCAATTAAGTGGCTGTTTGTTAACGCAGATAACACTTAGTTTAGATGGAATATTATGATTTTGTTCTGTCAACAAATCTAATATCATAGGAAAGCTTGTGGGAGACACATTGATTTTCCTGTAATAGGAATCAAGAAGGAACCCTGGCTTGATTTCCAAGCACTCAGTTCAAACAATTAAGCCATTAACTTAACCAAAATAAGTCTAGTTTTATTTGATTTGATTCTTTACGTCCCATCAACAATCTTTCAGTTATGTAGGGACGGGTCTTCCTGGTTTGGACCAGTACTAAGCTAGGATTAATGTGTCTTGCTCAAGGACACGACGCAGTGACGCCGGTGAGGCTAAAACCGGAGGCTCCTCTGTCTCGAGTCAAGCAGTCTTCCACTGAGCCACTGTGCTCCCTCAAAATAAGTCTAGCATCCTTTATATGGAACATAAGCAAACAGTGCAGACCCAGATCAAAGTGTCTTTTCACAGATTGCTTTACAAATTATATTATAACAATTAAAAATACTATCCTGAAATAAGTCTACTACAGTAAAACCTGTGTAAAACGGCCACTAAAAATAGACAAAACAAAGATCTTAATCCTTAATGACGAATGGTAGCTTAATGAAGGTCAAAAGTATTGGAGAATGCTCCCTTTGGAGCATTCTGCAATACTTTTGACCTGCATTAAGCAATGATTGGTCTTGAAAAACAATTTCTGTTCCTTTTGCGGGTGGCCATTTTACGCAGGTTTTACGGGAGCGCAGTGGCTCGGTGGTAGAGTGCTTAACTCGAGACTGAGGGGCCACGTGTTCGAGCCTCACCGGCATCACTGCGTTGTGGTCCTTGAGCAAGACACGTTTATCCTAGCTTAGTACTGGTTCAACCCAGGAAGACCCGTCCCTGTTTAACTGAAAGATCGTTGATGGGACGTAAAGAATCAAATCAAACAAAACACAGGTTTTACTGTATTTGGCTTTTAACCTCTTTGCATACTGGGTAACCATAATCTTTTATGCTTTTGATGTCATATGCTGACTGTTTTCAAAACTTAATTTTGATCATCATCATCATCATCATCATCATCATCATCATCATCATCATCAGATTTTTAATTAACGTGCAGGTGCAGGGGCATCATCCACATCAGTGGACTCGAGCTGCACGCATAGCAGATCTCACACAATTTTTCTAAGGTTCTGGGTCTGGGATCACCTGTCCTAGCTGACATCTTAGCTCAGTTCTATGACGGCCTCTGAGATTCCGCCGTTCCCACTTTCGATCAGTGTGCTTTGCTGTTATTCTTATAGACCTGTTAAAAAATGTATGCATAATAATTTCAAGTCCTTTCAAGAACACTATCAGAGTGTTGAACAGTTCGTATCCACTCCAGATCAGGACCGACATTCTGAATCTGTCCAGCCTGATCTCGGTCCAAATTGTTTGCAAAGGTTATCAGCAGAAGACAAAAGTCACTGCTTGCAAGAAAAGAGTTTAATTTGG
The DNA here is from genome assembly GCA_964019695.1 of Loripinus fragilis. NCBI lineage: Eukaryota > Metazoa > Mollusca > Bivalvia > Lucinida > Lucinidae > Loripinus > Loripinus fragilis. The sequence goes on from OZ026523.1 coordinate 23,369,917, forward strand.
ACCAAAAAAAGGAAATGGGCCAATTGTAAACCCAAATGAGAGTGAATTAACCCAAATGAGAGTGAAACTATTTTATCTTGA